>CM055861.1:15238375-15415875 GCA_029490765.1 Euthynnus affinis
ATCGAGATCAGCTGATATTTGATATTTAATAGATTCAATAAGACGTCATGTGTGGAGCTAATATGTCAACTGGAGCGCCAGATCAAACAAAAAAGGTCAAAGTGAGGTCATGAGGTTAAAGGTCAGGGTTTGGAAAACCCATTAAATGTGACACAGACAGAGAAAAGCTTTAGTTTTTTCACCCAGGCTTCAATTTCTGCATTAGTTATCAGGTTTATTTGTTGAGTTTACTTCTTCTTCTACCATCTAAATCTCAGCGTCTATCTCCCGGCTCCTCCGCCGTACAAATCACCTCTTTTGCAGCCTGTTTTCTCGTCTTGTTCGGCAGAGCTGTAGACACACACACCTCACACACAACAACAACAACAACAACAACCGGCGTGCCAGTTAGTTCAACGCAACACAAAGCAGCTATTAGCATCAAAGGTGTAGGTAACCGTTAACTCCCGGGGGATAAATACAAACAAATACACACCCGAGAAAAAAAAAGAAAAGGAGGGAAATTAGCCAATTCAAAGTATTCTCAAAGGTGCTCGGGTTGAATATTTTACAGCTGTGTGTGTGTGTGTGTGTGTGTGTGCGCTCCTGTCAAGCCCAAATGCATTACAGATGCCTTAAGGTTTGTGTAATTGATCATGAAAATGAATTGCCGAGCGGGCCGGGGCTAAATTGAATGACATAAATAAGAGTTATGCGTTAAGCCTCGCTCCCTTGGATTTGTTTATGTGCGCCGACGCTGACGGGGCTCGTGATTGCGGCGGCGAGGCGAGGTGAGGTGAGGAGGATGTTCACCTTTGATGGATCACAATGTATTCTGTTCTCTCAACTCTTTTCGCTCTTTCCGCGCACACACACCTTGTCTGGAGAAAAAAAAAACCTGCGCACACACACACACACACACGAGAGAGCGAGCTTTCTTAAAAAGATCATGTCGTAAGCTGATTTCAACATCTTATGCAAGGTGCCTCGCCGAGGAAAAGAATAGTTTTGTCTGGCGCCTCGGGGCGGAGATTAAAGTCGATGCTAAGGTGTAGAAGCACCTTTGTGTTGGTAAAGACTCTCTCCCTTTGATACATGGTGTAACAGAGTGAAATCCAACAAGCTTCACCGCTAAACGGTGCAGAACGAGGCTAAAGCCCTTCCACCCTTTCCCACAGGCTTTTTTTTTTTTTGGTGGCGAGTGATAGAGTGATATCAGATGCGAGCTTTTTAATGAACGCGGCCCAGTCGGAGAAGACCAGAGGGCGATTTTTGGAAAGCGGCTAGTGGTTTTTAAATGGAAGATGACAGGTTGAAGCGGAGTTCATCAGAAAACAGAGTGGAAGGAGTAGGAAATTGTCGTTTTAGCACCAGAAGAGGCCGAGCCAAATCAACTCAGCTGTTTTAAATTCTACATCTGAATTATCTAAAAAACTGGGTGCATGATGTCTATTAGAAGCACTTTATGTTAATAAGTGGTGTCAGGAGTTCAGGAAAGTAGTCGTCATATTTTTTTCAGTCGCTCACGTTTGGCCCTCGACGCATGAAGGTAGCTGTGTCGAAGGAGAAAAAAGGAAAAAAATGAAGAAAGATGAAATGAAGGAGAAAGGTTAGGAGGAGGTGGGAGAGAAATTACACTTTCAACAGGTTCCAAGAGTCAATCGACGCTAAAACAACCATGTAAACTTCCAAATCAGGCAAGACGGCACCGCCAAACTCGCAGTTATGTGGTTTGCGTACGACAATGGTGCCATTGAGGTGTGTGATTATGTGTGTGTGTGTGTGTGGTTTCTATTTAACCCCCCATGGGACCACCCCCTCCTCCTCTCTCTCTCTCTCTCTCTCTCCCTGCCTCTCTCTTCCCCTCCCAGGGAATAAAGCCAGACACTGCGTCCAGGAATCACCTTTTTAAACCTTAATTGATTCCCTTAAAAAGAGGCCTGCGCTGTCACCCCACATTAAAGCCCGGGAGACGGGCCTCATGTCAGATTGGCTTGCCGCTCTGCATTTGTCCCGCCCGCAGCCGCCGGCCCGGGACATTAGCGCAGGACCGTCAAGAATTCAGTCTAGACTGGAGAGCAGGGGGATTTAGCACGGTGAAGGTTGGAGCAGATGACTTTCACCAATTAGATTAAATCCCTGGCTAATTTAAGGTACCTCTCCGGCCATCTCAACTCCCAGCGTTAAGTAATTTGTTATTTTGGTGCACACGCTTGCAGGAACACGCTTTAAAACGATAGTAGTAGAGCATTTCTGAGCAGTTTTCATAGATGTCCGCCAATTGTTTCCCATGATAGATAGAAGCCGTTGCAATAATTAATGTTGATTTACCTCTAAAAGTGTAAAAATGACTCTTTGTTTGTTAATAATATAGCATTTTTTGAGGGTTTAAGCTTGCAGCACTCCGCTTTTATGATTGTCTGTAAATCATGCACACATAAAGAGTTGCTGAGTGTTAATTGGAGCGTTGTTTGTCCACTCATACATCTTGCATGGCTCTGTGCAGGTGATCCGTTAACTTTTTTTTGAGTGTATCTGGAATGAAACCTCCTCTTCTATCTGTTGATCTAAGCAGCGCCTGACTTCTTGCCAACATTGTGAATATTAAACGCTGGATTTAAGGTTCCCCCCTTTCGTAGGGAACTCGTAGATCTTCCGTCTCTGCCATGAAGCGCAGCACAATGTGTTCCTGAGGAATGCAGCGAGACGGCGTGGAGCTATTTCGGTCGCGGCGCTGCAACGTGTTGGGACGCCCATCTGGTCTGAATCAATCAGACCTCGTCCCCACGCCAGCGTCTCTCACCGGGTCTCCCAGCTGTAAAAATAAGGCACGGCTTCATCAAGAGCCCACCTCGGACACGGGTCAGGCCCGGCGCAGATGATCCGACGCCTGAAGAGAAGGACGCCGACACGTCCCTTTAGTTGTCTGTCATGGTCAAAAATCATCTTCCTTGCTGATGATCACAGATCTTAACTCAGCCCTTTTTTGTGATTATTATACTCGTGACTTCCAAATCAGTCAAAAAAAAAAAAAAAACAAACCGTGACAGTGAAATGAGAGCATCGAGTCTCACCCAGTTTACCAACAAGCTAAAAATAAAAAAGCTGTTTGATGTTGAAACTAGATCAATGCATCAGCTGGCCTGGCTTGGCCTTAAGGAGCTCACTTCTCTTCTTCAGTCTTGGTTTCAGTTGATAGTCTTAGTGTACCGTGATACAGACACTGCTGTGTTTCTGTGGGTTTTTTTCACCCAGAAAAGAATAAAACAACCCAGAGCTTTTTGGATTTTTTTTGGCATGAATACACTCTCAAATTATACATACAGAAATATCAGCACAAACTACCACCTTGGCAGCTTTTAAAAATATCTTTGTCGACTTTTTGAAAAGCCAGAATCGGTCGAACTCGAGTGTTGTTTTGAAAAACTGGCTTCACCTCTGTGTCTCTCTCAATCAACGGAGGAGGGGAGAGGAGGGGAGGGGAGGGGTTGTCGAAGGGAGACTTGTGACTCAAACGCCCCTGTGACACAGCTTTTGTTGTGCTTCAATATTTGATCCTCTTAGCAGTTTGCCATGCCTCCGCCCCCTCAGTACCCTCCACCACCACTATTACTACTACTATTAACACACACACACACACACACACACACACACACACACACACACACTCTCTCCCACTTTCATTTGTTGTTTGTCCACCCCTGCCCCTCCATCATAAGCTCCTTTGTTAAGCATTTTTTTTCACTTTCTCCTTGTCTTTTCACCTGTTGTCTTGCTGGCAAACGATTCAGAGCGTTTGTTTTAACCTCCTCCGGGTTGCCAGATGGGTGGCGTTTACCAAAAATCAGGGAAGTTTTAATAGTAAAAACACTTCTTTTTTTTTTCTGAACTGCTCTGCTCATGACTTGCGCAGACTTTGCCAACTCCTCCAGCAAGAAAAGCACTTTTCTCCGCTATCGTTTATCTCATAAATCTTACTTTTCCCCCTACCTTGGTGGTGCTCCTTTATGGCATCAATTTGCACAGTTTGTTAAAGAGCAGGAAAAGTTTATAACCAAAGCTTTTTGCTTTTTTTTTGCTGGCTTCTTCCCCTTCTCTTCTCACACATTCAGGAGAAACAAAGTTGAGGCAACAGGCCTCTAGAGAGACCATTACAGGCCCTTTATTGTTTCAAAGCTGAGGTCATCCTTCTGCTCAGCGTAGTCGAAACAAAGGCCAAGGGTTTATTGCAGGCTCAACTGTGTGAAAGGAAACGCACTCCAACATTGTTTGATTCTCTGAGATAGTAGGCAGGCATCCCCGCTGTTTCCTTTTGGATGGTATATAAGCATATTATTACTATCAAGCAGGTTTGTTTGCATCTGAACTGAGAGATGGAGGTCTGCTGCTGCTGCTTCTTTTTTTTTTTTTCATGTGTTTTTACTTTTTTTTTTGTTCAAACAGCTTCATGCCCGCGAGTGCCCCTCGGCCGAGGTGTGGAGCGTGACAGTTTGCTCGTGTTGGGATGTCATCCCCGTTTTCGCTGACATGTTGACGGGCATCAGAGGCAGCGAGGAGAAAAAAAAAAAAAGGGTGGGGGTGGGTGAAGGGCAGGAGAAGTCAAAATGATACAGGAGTAGGTTTAGGAGTCATGTGGTCTTTTCTTTTCTTGCTCTTTTTTTTTTTTTCTCTCCCACTGAAACCAGAATTCAGGAGCTCCATTGTCTGTTTATTTGTTGTATCTGATGTGGAAATATGTGCCCTAAAAGCCTCCTAAAGTTCTTCTGGGTGACATCTTTTCTGTATATTTCTGTCACAATATTTACCATCCAAGACGAGGCGCACGCAAATTACCAACACGCCTTAAACGATAACAAACTTGGACTTACATTCATCAGTGCATTAACCACACTGTGATCAGGTCCAAATAACAAAAGGCTCATCAGGCTCACGTTTGCTGTGGTCACAATGTCAGCCCCTTTGTTTTTGATGCGGTGACCTTGATAATTGTGATGGTAATTACAATAAGTGGCCATTATATTTCAAGGTGCAGCGACCTTCATTATCCAAATCAATTTGAGTCACTATCAATTTGATAATACCCTAAATGCGTGGCTGCATGGAAGATGCACACTCGGCACGGCTGTCGTCTGCCATATAATGGAATGCTGTTATTGAGATTGAGCCGCCCCTCTCTCATCCGCGGCGGCAATCAATATTAACAGCTTGTAAAAAAAAAAGTACAGCAAAGGATTAGCCTCAACAAATGGAAAGAGATACTTAAAGTATAGCAGATCGGGTCTCTCTCTCTTTATTTCTTTCTCTCTCTCTCTTTCAGCTAGAGAAACTCACAATCCCAGCCCGCAATGTTTGTGTCTTTTGAAAGTCGCACTGGTCGTTTGTGGGTTTCAGGAAGCGATGCTGAAACTGATGTTTGCATTGAGGCTGCGGATGGATATTTCTACATGAAAAAAAAAGAGTCAAATGTCAGCATTTATGCAAGAATCCCAGCGTCCCAGCGAGGAGACTTTCACTCTCATCTAGTTGGGAAATCCTGTGAAACGAGCATTGTTGGATTCTCGTCTGAAACTTAAAGGTGCAGTGTGTCGGATTTTAGTTGAAGATAATGTTCATAAGTGTGTTTTAATTAGTGTTTAATCACATGAAAATAAGAATCACAGTGTTTTTTATCACTGTAGAATGAGCCCTTTATGTGTGAGGGAGCGGGTCTCCTTTCATGGAGTCCACCATGTTTCTACAGTAGCCCAGAATGGACAAACCAAACAATATATAAACCTCTTTATTGGAAATACTGGAGTTCACCACCAATAAATCCTCTTCTGATTAAGTCAGACTTGATTTTCTTTTTAAAAAAAAGCCAACTTTCTTCCACCTTTTTATGAAAAATGAGCGTTTTAGGGATCAGCTTTGTGCAGAACCGACTTGCTTTAGACAGAGGTTGTTCACACTAGTTTCACTGTGGAGGTTTGCCAGGCGTTGCAGGCTCAGAGAGAGAGAGAGATATCTGTATTCAAGGCTTTAACTGTGTTGAGGGAATAGAAGTAGGGGGGACTTGGCTCGTGAGAACGATCCACCTGGATTTTTTTTTGGTGACCTCGGCTTGAAAAGGAGCAGGCGGCGTCCTGGCGAAGGCCTATCTCGTGTCTCAATAGATCGGAGCCTCGGAGCAGCCTGACAGATTAGGACTGTTTTACAAGCCTCTTTATGCTGCGGAGAAAATACACCCCACCAAGTAACAGGGGCTGTTAAATTCTGCACCTGTATTGTGTTGCAGGGGGGAAGAGAGAAAAAAAAAAGTGCAAGCCAGGCACTTCTCCTGGCCTTGTCCAGCAGCAATATTCGGAGCTTATTAATAAAAAACAGACAATTGTTTGGCAGTTCTTTTGATGTATGTGCCTATTCGCTGGGTAACCCCCCCCGCCACCCCCCCCACCTCCTTGTCTGACAATGCAGGAGAGAGATTGTTTTCCTGAAACGGACCTCCCCCGCCATCTTCCAGCTGAAGCAACTCAGCCGGCCCTAGGCGTGATTTGCAAGGTACCTGACATAATTTACTGTCCGGGCGACTCATATTTCAAAAAATGAGGACAAACACTATTGAATGAACCGCCAATATAATTAATGACAATCATGAACATACGGAAATTGTTTGCCCCCCCAACATTCATACGTTTTAACAGCTGGAAGAATGGGAGCCGTGGTTTGTGTTCAGGGTTACAAAACAGGCTGAAGGGCAAAATATGATAAAGTCATTCCTGTCTGCAATAAAGTCTTATTTACTTTAAACAACATGGAGATCTCTTCCAGCGCAGGAAGAACTTGTTTCTAATGGAAATAAACTCATAATAAGTCTTTTAGGACTCAATTTGAGACGCCACAGTTTTTAAAAAAAAGCGACGTCAGCTGAAGCATGTTGGGTAAATCTTAGATAAACTGCACGCTCAGAGTGACACAGCAGCAGAAGAAGAAGAAGTATCTGTAAGCCTGTCCTTCTCACTTAGAGTACAGTGTGGTGGAGAGAGAGAGAGAAGAAAAAAAAAAACCCAATTATTTCAGTGACCTCATTGTCATCTGCTAGAAAAATGTGTAATTAGCGCATGTTTACAAGTCTGGCACACCTGCAGCTCATCTTTCGCTGTAATGTTTGCCTTCAAGAAGCCAGGCGGCTGCCAGCCACTGTCACTGGCTGTCACTGAGACGAGAAAAAAAAAAACAAGAGATAGAGAGAGAGAGAGAAAGAGAGAAAAGAAAGAAAGGAGGCAGAGAAAGAGAGAGAGAGAGAGGGGTGAAGTAGAAAAAAGAGCGCCACTGTGTGTGCCATTCTTCCAGAAATCTCTGACTGGCTTAATGCCGTCGTTGCTGTGCATGTGAAGAGATGGGCATTTACATGGGTATACAATAGAGACTACATTACTTACACAGTAGCCTCATTATATCCCCGACGCCTACCTTCTGCCCCGCACTGGTTTACTCACTCCTAGCTCTTATTGTTGGGGTATAATGGCGCTTGGGCATTTCTGAAATTCCCTCATTATTCAGCTTATTAAGGCTGCACCAACTCGATAATCGTGCCGCATTTCGTGTCAAAGGGGGCGACTGTGCTGATTTGCCACATTTGAAGGCTAGACAAGGCTCCAAGCTCAATCCTCCACGCATGCAGGCGGGATGAAATTGCTCTGTAAATACAGGCGACGTGTAATGCCTTTTTCGCTCCGGCTGACACAATACGGGCTCCTCCCGGGAGTCAAACCCAAGGCGAAGTGCACCTGACAGATAACCCCGCCGATTTGGATGTCATTACAACGTGGGGGCCCGGGAACACACGGTGCAATCTGTCAGTAACGGGGGGGGGGGGGGGGAGAAAAAATAAATAAATAAATACACAAGTAACACAACAGGCAGCTGTTAGGGAATGCAACAGCAGAGGGGAGGAGGGGAGGAAGTGACACGGCCTTGCCATTTGCGTCCCCCGAATGCTGCGTAGTTTTGCAGGCTCGAAACCTAGAGGGGTTGAGAGTCAGGCTGACAGAAAACACAGATTTGAGCGGACGTCTGTCGAGCTGTCATTGGAAAAAAAAAAAAAAAGATTCACTCTTTTTGCGTTCAGGGACGATTGTCCTACATTTACTTTGAGACAAAATAGGTGTGTCACTTCTGCTAATGGCGCTGAGCAAACAGGCGTTTTTTTTTTTTTCTTGGGTGGAGAATATACAGATTTTCAAACAGCCACCATGACTAGTCACCCTGCAAACATACGCTCTCTCTGAGAGAGGCTCTGCGGCCTCTGAAACAGAAGAAAATGGGTCACAAAGAAACAATTGCCAGTCGTCGCACAAAGAAATGTTTTCTTCTTCTCTTCTTCTTTCTGTCTTCACATGTATTGAGTTTAATTATTGTGCGAGGCGCTTAAGCTCTCTTTGGGTTGAAGCATCCTGTCTCCCCTTTTTTTTTTTTTTGAAGAATATTCAGAGGCGGTTCAGGATGCCAAGAATATGTGGCCGCCTAGGGCTGGTCGAGGCTGCATTTTGCTATGTGACATGTTGTCATATACAGAGAGAGAGAGAGGGGGAGAGAGAGAGGGGGGAGGAGGGAGGGGAGGGAGGGGGGGAGAAAAATCAATTGGCAATTAAATGATACACCTTGTGAAGATGACAAGAGGCATTTGGTTGCACAGGAAAAGTGGGTAGTGAGGGGCTTTGTAATGAAGGCCTAATGACTATTCATAAGCGATTTTCAGTCCGCTGATCCACTCGACTGGGAAGCTCTGCCCTGGAGAGTTGGCGCTGTCACTTTCCCTCACCTCAAAAAGGCGCCGCAATCGACGGTGTAGGATGTGAGCGAGAAATTACCTAGAATTCTGCCCCGGGCCTGTCTCAGGTCACATGCAGGAGGATAGGGAGTAGAGAGAGAGGGAGGGGGGGCGAACACACACACACACACACACACACACACATCTGGCAGAATATAGGTGCCACTGGGGGACAAAATCCTCTGCATCAGGAAGCTGCGAATACGCAGGATTGACAGCGGCGGATACCTTTCACACGAGAGCAAGTTCGAGGGCTTTGTTCTTCTTCTCCTGCCTGTATCCTGTTCGTATTATCGAGCTGACGGAGCTTTGAGAGGTGGCCATCTGCGGAGCGCGCGCGCACGGACATAGAACATGGATTTATGACCTTGCCGTGAACTGCGGTCAATAGGTGATAAATTTGAGAGGCCCTGTTTGCTATAGAGAGACGCTTTAAATGTGAGATCTCCAGGGAAGGATGCAGCTGAAGTAAAAAGGGACTCATTGATGACCTTTTACCCTCCAGCGTCAGATCATCAGGTCACTTCCTGCCAAAGTGCCTGATCGCAACCCCCTCCCTCCCCCCCATCCTGCTGCGTCGCCCTAACTGGAAATATCAGTTAGCAATTATAACAGCGGCGAGGCGATTCAAAACACTGCCCGCTGACCCTTCCTCTAATTACCCACCCTCCTCGTTCCTTTCCCTACGTTTCCATCACGGTTCCTCTGATTTTCGTAGGCTGGAACCGTTAAGTGTTTCCGTCTGATCCGTCTGGTATCGCATTCCTCGTTCAAACAAGCTCGCCATGTTTTGATACTGAACTGACAAATACCAAAAGACCCCTCTGTATGTATACATCCACTGTTCAAACATGGCGTTATCTGGCTCTTATCGCCTCGTGCTGCTCACCTTATCTAAGGTAAATACAATAATGTGCTCATTAGGCTCTGCTTCATGGCTACTTGGCAGGCGTGTTTGCTCAGTAATAAGAGCTTGTCAGAAGCAGACCAGGTCAGTGGAGTAGGGGAGTGTGTGTGTGTGTGTGTGTGTGTGTGTAAATGGAGGAGGCTAAAACCCAAAGAAATTATGCCTCCAGTGCAGCTCTGCGGCTCTGCAGCAGTAATTGAATAAGTCCCGAGTACCTGAGCAAGTCCGCAGCCCTCGTGGCTTTTTACTCCTCATCTTTAAGCCAAGAGTCTATAGCTTCTTTTCTTTCTTTTTTTTTCTCCTCCACTGCACGTGGCGCACCGCCAAAACGACTATTACATAATTAATCTGCATTGATCATCTGGTTAGCACATGAATCAAATAGCGGAATAATTGAGTCATGAAGTTTTTTGAGGTCCCAGGCTTCGCTTTGCTCTGTCTGCTTCTCTCTCTCTCTCTCTCTCTCTCTCTAAATGCGGAGCCGTGGCGCAACACAAGTTCACCGGACAATGGTTTAACATTTTGAACCCGAGGTGAGAAGTCAGTCCGGGGTCTTCGCGAGGTTACGAGTGGACTCTTTAAATTAAGGGAAGCTCAGAAGAATCAGTCGGGTCCAGATTGGATCGCTCCCCGGTGCGTCGTAAAGATTTGACTTTTCTGCATCTATTTTCTTCTTAAATAAATTGTCTCAAGACCCAAAGTGTTGAAAAACTAGGTCAGGTTTCCTCTCTTTATTTTGATTGTTGGGAGCTTTCACCACTCGCAATAAAAGCCATACATCTCAGTTTAAAAATGGTAACATATATTGTCTCATAACCTTTTATCACCCTTTTATTAGAATAATTTACTGGTGGAACATTAGGTCAAGAGTGAGAAATTTCCTCTTTGTGTCACCCGGGTTGAAACAGGGACCTGGATAGCATGTTACTGAGTGAATCACAGCTCAAATAGTGCTTGGCAAAGCAAGTCCTGCGTGGCGAATGGACCTCATCAGCAGAAAAAAAAAACCCAGAGCTGCGTTCACTGCTGCAAAAAAAAAAAAAAAAAAAAATTTAGCAGGAAATTTACAAATAGGTGCAGTGGAAATAATGCTGTCGCTTTTTTACAGGCGTTAATGGCAGGAGAAGGTAGTTCACTGTAATCGAAGGGGAGGGTGGAGGGGGAGTGAAACTGAGACGTGTAAATCAATGCCTGGTCTATCTCATCCAGATAGGGGCTGCGTGTGTGTGTGTGTGTGTGTGTGTGTGTAGTAGTGTGTGTGACACAGAGAGAGAAAGAGAGAGCACTGCAAACAATGTCTAATCAAGTAATTGTTGTCTATTATTGAGCCCCCTGAAGCTCTAATTTTCTTAAAACAAATGCAGAATCTGCCTGTTTTGGAACCTGTCTCCAATATAAATGGCATCTAAAGAATTTTAAAGAGATTAAAATGTCATTTTGCTTGAGTCTAGTGTAGTTTCTGCCCCATTTCTGCCCCTTTTTTTTTTAGGAAATTAGCAACAACTCAACACTTGACGGCGTAAGTACAGAGCGCGTTTGAAACAACTGGATTTGTGGAAGAAATTTGAACTTTAAGGACTCCTAAGCAGACAAAGATAAGAGCTCTGGTTTGCTTCTCCAGCTCTCAGCAGCTCATTCAGGGTCACTGCAGCGGCGGCAGCTGTAGTAGCTAAGTAGTTTTAATTGAAGTAGCAGTGCCATCATTAACATTGCTATCATTATTACAAAGTGAGCGGTTCAGATGATACTTCTGTCCCCAGCCGCCGCTGCCGCCGCTGCTGTTGCAGCCGCAGCCACCTCCACCAACGCCGCCGCCGCCGCCGCCTTCCATCCCCACCCCCAGACACCCGCACATCATTATGCAGTGGCATCTATCAGATACTGGCTTAATTAGGGCCTGTACAGCACATTAAGCAAGGGGAGTAGCCAAGCTCAAATATTTATAAGGTTGAGTATATTTATGATCTGTGTCATAATCCCTTATTGGAAGATTTCAGCGGAGGTTTTTACAAAGCAGACCCCCGGCTCTCTACTTTTTCCTGACACCTCCCTCCTCCTCCTCCTCCTCCTCCTTTCTCCTCTGCTTCTTGCGTTGCTGTTTTACATTTTAAAGTAACAACAGGCTAATTTAAAGTTAAAAAAAACAACACATATTTGTTACTAAGATGCCAGGACATAACTTGAAAGTATTAAAATCATAAGTTGAGATAATGTTACTAGTAAAAAAAAAAAAAAAGCTGTTTGATGTGTTGAGGAGTCACAGGACAACAGACGCTACAAATGTCCCTGAACAACAAGATAAGGTGTTCAAAACCAATCAGCGAAGACAAAGACAGTTTTGGTTTTCTCCAGTCTGAACTTTTACCTGTTGAACTCTGATCATTATTTTGTCTGATACACTTTATCTGCAGGCACACACTGTCCTCCCTCTTCCCCTCTTCAAGCTTATACATAAGCAACCGAACCATATAGCGCAGTATGAGGCTTTTGTTTTCTTAATTTCTCATCTACTGAGAGTCATGGGGTTAACTTCCTCTGCTATTTTTAGCTCATACACAGAGTGCAGGTCTAAGTGGCGGTGAATGGCACTTCTGTCCCCCCCCCACCGCCCCCCACCTCCTCTCCGATAACTCCTCTTGTCTCTTTTTGTGCGAGCGGAAAGGTATCGTTGTTGTCAAGAGCCCTTCCCTTTCTCCCTCACTCAGGCATCTCACCTCGCCTTTAGAGAAACCACAAGGGTCATGTTTATTTAAAATACAAAAACACACGCCTGTCCTTGTCCCCCCCCCCCCCCCTCCTCCTCATCCACCTCCTTACACCCCGCCCGTCTCCTCTGTGCGAGGAGGGGAGGCAGGTAAGAGTGGAGGAACTCCTCACTTGTTCCCACTGGGAGGTGCAGAGGGTTTAATAAGTTGGGTTTGACCAAAAGTGATTACATTAAATTAAACTTAGGAGAGAATAGCTTCCCTGTACGGCACTGAAGTCAGTTTTTATACCTCAAATTATAAACTTTTCCTGCTTAAGTTTAGGTGTTTAAATGAGCCCTCGCACTCGGAGATGAGCGTAAAGGTTAAAGGAGGAGAAGCAGACTGAAATACTGTGATTGCAGCAACAGCCAGAAATGAGCGGAGGAGATGTCTTCATCGTCGGGGCCGCTCTTGAGCAAAAGCACCTAGCTCCCCGGAGGGTTCAGCGTCTGCTAAGGAAGGCCAGTGGTTATAAAGGGCAGCTCCGAGTGCCAGCGAGCGTTAACTCCTTAAATACGAGGCGAAGGCTTAAAGGGGAGGATAAAGGCTCATAAACCAACCCCGCGAACGCATGAGAATCTCACCAATCAGGTAGAGGAACGGCTGAAACTCGCTCTGCTACTCCTCCTAATGCACGCTCGCAAAGTAGAAGTAGTAGAAGTCTCACTGTAGAGGTCTCCAGCAGTAACCTCCACCTACATCATTACAGATACCCCGCAACGCTGCTGCGGTGAGGTCGAGGGCAGCAGCTCTGACCCCTATAGCAGCCGGTTGTGATGAGGTCTCGGCGTGGGCGGGCCTCTCGCTGCAACACGCCAGTATCCGAGGGATTCTGTCATCGCTGGCACGGCTTATCCAGAGCCCAAAACCTGTGGAAAAAAAACACTCCCCGGTCACTAAAGCCCTTCCTTTAAGACGCTCTAATACAGATTGCGAGGCAGGAATGAAACCGCGAGGCTTCAGCCGGCATTTCTGCTGACCTCAACCGCAAATGCTCTTTCCTCTCTCTCTCTCTCTCTCTCTCTCTCTCTCTCTCTCTCTCCGCGGGTAAGTGGAGTCGAGGAGCGCGGAATAGCTCTGGCGCTCTTTAAGAGTTCAGCCCCTCGCCGTTGTTCGCCAATCACTCAGGTGGGGAAGTGAAAACCGTGTTCACCTCTGGGTGTAATTGAGATTAAGTCGCCCTCGTGTTGTGTGTGTGTGTGTGTGTGTGTGTGTGGGAGGAAACAAGTGCTCTCTTTTACAGGGTGCAGCAGCATTTTTTAGGGCGAGTCACAGTTGGAGCGCATTAGGGTTTTTTTTTTTTTTTATTTTGTTTTGCCATATGTTGCCAGAACAGTGTGTCAGAGCGAGAGAGGAGAGGAGAGGAGAGGAGAGAGGAGAGGGAGGGGAGCGTTAGTCATATTTTCATTTTAGCCATTCAGCTGATGTAAAGAAGCTCATAAATGATGTCAGAGAAGAATATGCTGAAATTCCTGTTTCCCCGGAGTGACCATGTGTGATACTGTGATAGTGTTAAGGGATGAAATAAGAGCCATAGGAAGAAAAGTGCAATAAAAATAAAAAAAAAAGTTCATGGTTAGCTCATCTTTGAATTAACTTCAGCTGCTTTCGCTTTGGACAAAATGTTGGTTGGAGTGAAAGACTCAGGATGGAAGTCAGGATGGTGCAAGTGGCGGTAAAAAAAAACAAAAAAACCTGCTTCACTGCACAGAATCCGCTTCTACAAACAAGCAAAGATATTGTGTAATCTGGAGAAATCTGCCTAGAATAAAATAAAACCCACCGCAAAACACCTGAGGAGCATTTGAATTTAGCTCCTCTTGAAATAAACACTCTCATCTGGATTTGTTTTGTTAGTTAAACGTCCTACTTGAACCTTGAAACAAGTTTAATAACCTTATTATAACAATAATAATAATAATAATAATAATAAAGCATCTTTCACATAACCCAAGGACACTTTACATACATAATAAATGACACAAATGGTAAAACTGTGCAAACTGTGAAATCATTTCTTACAAGTTAGCGAGACAAAAGGCAGAATGTGCAAAGAAAT
Organism: Euthynnus affinis; assembly: GCA_029490765.1. Lineage (NCBI taxonomy): Eukaryota > Metazoa > Chordata > Actinopteri > Scombriformes > Scombridae > Euthynnus > Euthynnus affinis. The sequence goes on from CM055861.1 coordinate 15,252,877, forward strand.
AAAACAAATCTAACGTCTAATATTATCAGTAAAAGGCTCCTCAAAAAGTTTGCTATAGAAGAACTTAAGCAAAAAAACAAAACAAACCAAACAAACAAACTAGAGATTTGGTTTAACATCCCTAAACTCTCGTTCACTTCACCCACCTTTCATTTGCAGGATGCAGTTCACACAGTACCACCCACACTATTTCTGCAGATTGCCAAGTGATCTCAGGGAAATGTAGAACTGCTGAAAATACCTCAGCAATGACCGCTTAGCACCAAAGATGGAAACAAGGTAACAAAACACACAGGATTTTGACTTTGCTATACTTAAAATACATCAGAAATCTAAAGTGTAGGTAGTAAAAAAAAAATGTCCAACTGCTCTGTGGCCTTTTTTGCCCTCCTGCCCCGACACCGGAGCAATGCAGCCAGCCCACGGGCAACACTGTGGTAGCAGCCCAGCTGCTCCTCAGGCCTCCTGTGTGGCCCCCCCCGTTACCCACCCACCCCCTCTCCCCACACCCCTCCACACCCCCCGGCCTCCTCCTCCCTGCTCCTCTCTCTCTCTGCTCTGGCTAGCGTAGGAAGGAAAAACCTAGAAGGGAAAGGGAGCCGCATTCGTAACAGCGTGCATGAACACTGCAAGCCTTTGGCCAGGTGGTTGGTGGTGGGGTCTCGCTTTTATTGATTTTCGTTACTTTTCTGACAAACATCCTCCTCTTTGTTTGGCCACCGAGGGCAGCGAGAGGAGCGAGCAGCGTGGGGTGTTTGAGAGTTTGAGAGAAACCGACAGTGTTGCCTGGCCTGGGAAACCTTTGCTTCTTTATCCTCCTCTCTCTCCGTTTTCTCCTGCGCTCCCAACGGAGAGCTAACGCATTATTATGCATTTTGCTTTATTTTACTGCATCGATTTGAAGTAATTTGAAGGTTCTGCAGGGACTAGTACCTGGGTTTTTCTCTCATAGATAGCTCAGTGTGTGCTTGTGTGTTAAAACAGCGGGGGCTCCTGCTAGATACAGGGTCTATTTATCCCAGAGGGAAATTTAAATGTCAGCAAGAAGCAGCAAGAAGGTGGGACACAATAAATACATGTTATATCTCTGAAATACAGAGGATCCAGGCTGTTAAACTCATATTTACTACCCTCATTTTTTTAGTAATTGCTCATTTTCTAAGGTGTTTACTTAAAAAAAAAAAACCAGTCAGACATCTTCAATTAGGGGGTTTGTTCTGGTGCTGTTGGTTATTTCTGCACAGAGAGTCTCCACATCCTGCGTTTGAACCCAGCAACGTTCCCGATATCAAACGCTCCCCTTTCATATCTGCTCACGAAGCCGCCACTTCAGGAGGACCCACCAAGGCGTCCGTTCGCTCACGGTTCCAGCCCTTCAACCTGTCAGACACACTTTTGTGACGCCAAATCCCTCTATTCATTTTTCTCCTCTTCGGCACAAATATATTTTTCATCTTTTTTCTTTTTTTTTTTTTTCTCCCTCTTTTATCAAGGGCAAACCTGAAAACTCACACACACACATACACATCCAGGGCAGGGAGATCTCCAGGGCCTGTCATTGTACATTTACATTTTAGCCATTTAGCTGACACTCGTATCCAGAGTGACTTGCAAAGAGGAGCGCGACGGCGTACTGAACCTGAATGTTCACATGTAGGTGAAGCCGAGGAGAAAAGATCAGGTTTTGATGCATTTATCAGTGAGTTGTGTGACCTTGTGATCTTTTTTTTTTTTTTTAAATCTTTACACCTATTTCAATGTTTCATGAAGCCATTTTTTGAATATGAACCCAGCTCTGTTACTTCCCAGATAGCAGCAAGTATTCTGAGACTCTCCACCTGGTCGTCTGAATTATTCAAAGGTGCAGGAAGTGAAGCCCACCGCCGCTCTCGCAGGTTGTAAAAGGCCAAAATTGCTTCATCATGCCCAAGTGAAAGTATGCATACATTATTCAGTTAAACCTGAGAGAAATCAGACGTCTCTCTCGGTATTTGTGCAGGCGCAACAAGAAAAAAAAAACACTCCTCCTCCTCCTCTCCTTCTTCTCCTTCTTCTTCTTCTCCTGTGATTGCTACGCTACATTTGAAATGATCGATTTTTACACATTTTTTCTCCCCCTTTCAAAGTAAAAGCAATCATTCGCAGCTTCGTCCCTTTGGATACGACCTGCAACCCGGCGTTTTACTTTCACGAGATGTCCCGACAAGTCCTCCGAAAAAAACCCCACCTCTGCGGGGGTTTATAATAACGTCACAGTACTTCCTCTACAACTTCCTCCGGGGGAAGCTTTGTCGCATCAACATAAACAAATGTTGTTTGATGCCTGGCTTTGCCTTTAGAGGACAGCCTCCCCTCCTCTGCGTATCTATCGCACACGCACACACACCTAAAACTACACCTCAGCAATCTGCTCTCGGTCCTGGATGCTTTTCTCTCTAATTGTTTCTCTCTTCTATCGACTGCCTTATTCATCCACTGTTCCCCCCATAATGAGAGATAAGTCGCTTCACACCGTCAAGCACCTTTCTCATTTGTCTTGCGCGCTAACACACACAAACACAGTCATATATATCTGTGTACAAACACACATCCTCCAACCCCCCCTTACTCCTTCCAGCTCTCTCTGACACATAAGACACACACACACACACACACACTGCATTGGGCCTAGGGCCTACTGTATGGCACTCTTATCTTCAACACACAGACTTAGCATTATGCCATCAACAAGCTAGTGTCTCCCAGACGCCACCGTCTCACTGATCTCCTCTCAGGTTGGACTACCTCTCCTCTTTCTAAATTGCCGTTAATTTAGCATCACTAATCTAATAGGACGGCGCCTTTTTTTCAAAATAAATCACCGAATTCGTTCGGTGTCAGAGGTCCTATTCCACACTGGCAATATTGTCTCTTTCTCCTTTTAATTCGTTGCTCATGTATGCTATGAATATCCCCACGCCGTGCATAATGTAATTAAGTATGGCCAATGCAGTGTGGGCAGCCGTCCCAGAGCCAGTCAGTTCGCTAACTCAAAATATGAAACCTTATGAACTGCCACTGCTTTGCTTACCCCCCCACCCCTCCCTCCCCTCCTCATTCAAGCTCTCGTGGCGGCGATTGCATGAAACCTCTGCTCCAAGAGCGTCAAGAGTTTTTTTTTTTTGTTTGTTTTTTTTTAATATAAATTCTCAAGAGTTAATCGCACAGGTTTTGAACTTTAAACTGCTCGGCGCTTTCCCTGACGAAAGGGAAGAGCTGTTGCTTAAGAACAGGGAGCCGTGAGCAAGAGACGTTTCAAAACACGGGGACAAAAGCTAAAGTTCAGAAGGAAACTGTAAGAGACTGTTTACCTCTCTCAAGGGAAAACTAAAGTTGAGACATGCTCAGCTGCTCGCTGTGACCAAAAAAGGTGCATTTTTTTGTTCAAAAAAAAACAACAAGACCCACACTTCCTGTTTCTGTCCCCACAATGCATTCTGCTGTGTCTCGGTCATGTCTGCAAGGCTGGACGATAGTGTTTATGTTTTTTGAGGTGTCACATCTGCAAATTAGTCTCATCATAAAGGAAGAAAACACCAACGTCGAGTTTTGCAGCTCTTGAACGCTGCTCCATCCAGAGAGCGAAGAGAGAGAGAGAGAGAGAGTGTCAGTGTAACAACTCAAGGAATCCCAAAACGAAACAGCTGCACGGACAGGCTAAAACGATTGTGTGTGTGTGTGTGTGTGTGTGTGTGTGTGTGTGTTCGTATGCAGGCCCCGCATTGCATGTATTTGGCAGCATGTGTTTTCCCAGAGTTTCCCAAAGCTCCTGTGTGATTATGTGTTCTTGTATTTCTGGACCACATGTCCTCACAAGGTTTGAAAGGCGGAGGTTTAGTTTCAGGATTTTGGGTTTAAAACTGGCATTCGGGCATTCGGTTTCGAGTTAGAGACGAGGAAATCAAATGTTTTTTTGTTTTTTTTTTAAAGGAACATCCTTACATGTATAGGAATAGAAAGTGGTTGGTTGTGTACAGTAGGTCTGTGTTTAGGGGAGGGGTGGGGGGGCGTAGATGGTAGAGGGGGGGTTTGAAAGACAGTGTTTTCCAGAGTTGTCAGCTGTTGTTCTGTTGTTCCAAACGGGGCTCAAGAGAGATTTGGGGGTAGGGAGTTGAGGGTGAGGGGCGGGAGGTAAAGGAGGGGAGGGGGGGGAAAGCATGGCTGAATGTAATTTCTTGCCATCCTGACAGCGCCGCAGAATAAAGTGGCGCTCTCTTCCCGGGTGATTGGAGGGAATTGCTTCTCGGGGTGACAAATGATTATCTGTTATCTCAGACAGGATTTGATTCCTACAAGCAGCCAGCAAGTCGAGACGACTCGACTGGCCAGCCAGGCCCGACCCGCCACGCTGAGTCAGGTACCTCCACGCTAGGATGCAAGGGCGTATTCACAGGAAATGAAGTTGCCAGCCGTGGTTAACCCCCTCCCTCCTTCCTCCCTCCCTCCTCCCTACAAGCCCCCACCAGGACAAAGCCTAATCCGCTCTGTCAGGGGCAGATTACGACTTTGTTTAATTGGAGATGGGTCTCACTGACAGTCGGCCTGTTGTTGCCCAGCGGTGCAGGTGTTTTGTTGATGCTTTTCATCATCATGATGATGATGCATCCGCTAATACATCAGCAGCATTTTCTGGGTTGCTAATCTCACCTCAGACCCTTTGAACCCATTGAATTGTATTTTAAGGGGTACGACAGCCTGTTTTAATCCTTTTAAAGAATCTAAAACTACATTTTGAACAAGTGTTATCAATCCTGCGGCGTTAAAGCACCTGAGACGACCCAAAAAAAATGTTCTGATGAGAGCTTCAAGCATTCACAGCCACACAAAAAAAGAAGTTCAGTTTCTCTTTACAAGAAGAAGTAGTGCGAGTGGAGTGCACGCTGAGGTGAAGTGATGTCGGAGGAGAGGAAATCTGACTTGTTCCTTTCTAGCGGGCCCTAATGAAGAGGGTTGATTCCCGTGTATCACACAGGCTAAGGATTTTGACACATTAATCCCTGGGTAGACTTCAAGCCTTTGTCCGTCTAATGGCTCTTTGGCACCTTGGATTCCTGTTGGAAGCCAATTTGTAGTACTGACATCGAGGCGGGCGAAGCAGCTCAGCGGCAGCGGCGGCCACATTCGGAGAGAAGAGAGTCAAGGTGTTAAAGCCTGATTGGTTCCTCCACTGCGGTGCGACGGACGGCTGGTTGTCACCCCACGAACACACGCTTCTCAAATGAGAAAATGTGTAGACATCAGCCCCCTTTCTTTTGCACCTTACCGTGCCCTGTACAGATAAGAGAATTTGAGAGTTATAGTCACATTAGAGGAAGGCTTGAGAGAGAGAGAGAGAGAGAGAGAGAGGAAAAAAAAAATGTCTGAGCTGAAATATCCCTCTGTCGCAAGAGTAAATAAGTTCTCCCCATGCCAGGGAAACCCCATGGGATCAATTAGCTGCCCATTACCATAGATACAGAGTTTCTTACGCAACAGCTTGCTTCGAAATTTGAGTGGAGGGAGGAGAGGATAGAGAGAGAGAAAAAAGGGGGGAGAATGTTTAAGGATCTTGTCAAACTTCACCTCTGGCTTGAACAAGCGTTGCGGGAGGCTTTGGCATGTCGTCCGGGTCACGAAAACAACATGAAAATGTCTCTGTCAGCCGCTCTGTTTTCATTACCTGAAACAACAAACAGCAGAGAGGGAGGAAAAAAAAAAGGAGACAAGGAAGGAAAGAGTGAGTGCTCCCCTGAGGCGCCATTTACTTCCTGTGTAGATGAGAAGATGGCAGGAAAAGAACGACTTGGTTCCTGAGATTGGGTTAAGATTTACTCTCTTCTCTGTCCTTCCCTCTTTTTTTTTTTTCCTCCTCCTCGTCATCTCTTATGTGACTCAATTACATTTGGGGCATGTGATACAGCATTTTGTGTGTGTGTGTGTGTGTGTGTGCTCCTTTCACCTCACTCTAAAGGGTTACTCTGAAGCTAAATAGAAAAAAAAGAAATGTGCCAGGCATGGGAGAAGAAGCGTTAACTCTGCCCGGGTTAGGAGTTCAATTCCCTACGAGCAAAAGCTGCTAACACGGCTAGGCTAGTAGTTCAACTCCCTCTGGGATCAACCGTGCTCTAAAAATGTACGCAGCGAAGGCGCTTTGGATAAAAATGTCCACCAACTGGGCTCATGCTATGTTAACTACACTTGGGGGAATTGTCCTGCAATAACAAACCAACCTACCAGAGGTCCTGCATGCATCCTCCTCTTCTCCAACCGCAGGGAAGGGTGCATTGTTTGGCGGTCCCGCCCTCGCTGGCATTAGGTTGCTGATATTTTAACTAAGGTGATGATAGCCTCGCTTGTTTTCCTATGAGGGGCGTTCCCATTCCCCCCCCCTGCCTCTCACCCCCACTCACCCCCCTCCCGCCGTCTGCTACCTCTCTCCCTCCGTGGGAGCCCGACTTTTTCAACTTCTTCTCTGTGATTTATGACCTCTCCATCAGATACATCCCATGGGTCCTCCCCCCCCCGGGCGCGCACTCGCAAGCCCTGCCGCAGCGACTCCTGACTAAAATGGATTAGGTGCAGTTATCCGCAAATGGATCCTCGAATACCTCTGTCCTGTTAACTCACAAGCTAAGATGTCGCCTGGTTTGATTGCAAAGGTGGAGTGGGCCTGAGCGACTCGCTCTGATCCGCGGCGTCTCTGTTTGCCCGCCGTAATTACCTGTTTTGAATCAGTTAATAGCCGTAGGAAACCCGTTTGCCGGGGATAAAAGGGACAGTATCTGGCGTTCAAAGCGATGAGAGGGTTTTAACCGCGCTGGGGTGTGTGTGTGTGTATATGTGTGTGTGGGAGGGGGGGATACTTTTCCTTTATGCACTCTCGAAAGGGAAGAAAAAAAAGTTTCCTTATCAGGTATGTACTTAAAAGGATCCCTCTGCTGGAAGCGCACTGTCTTGGGGGAAAGCGGAGAGGAAGATGAAAGGCTTTTGTTAAAAGTGACGCTTGGCCCAGGTTTCCTGTGCCTTGCCTAGACTCCCCTGTCCCTCCCCGCCTGAGTGCTCGGCTCTCTTCCTCCCACTTTTTTGCCTTCTCCGCCTCGCAAAAGCCTGTCTTTGAGGGGGGAAAAGTAAACCCTGCTTGCCGCCTGCCGGTGTTAGATTAAATACCGAGATGGCGACAGGAAAAAGGCAGGGAGGAAAAACAAAAAAAACAACAAGAAAAAAAAAAAAAAAGAGTGCCTGGCTGACTGGGTTGCTGGCTGGACTGGGGTGAGGGATGTTGGAGGAGAGTTATCAGGTTGTTGGCGACGGAAACTGCCAGTTAGTCAGCAAGACTCCCAATCCGGTTGTAGTCCAAACATGCCGCCCCGGGTTTTCGATGACACGGTAATCTGTCCCAGGGAGTTCAGGGTTGATCTTAAAAAAAAAAAAGAGAGAACTCATCTTTTTTCTTCCTTATCACTCCGACATAGCAAACTGGAGGTGCCTAAGGCCACTAACGCAATAACAAGAGGAATAAAATGATCTTCTTCTTGAGGGAGGGTTGTATTGAGTGCATTTTTCATGGCTGAACTATGTCCTGGTGGGGCTTTAATTCACTGGTAAACACAGAGTTAACTTGGACTATTTGGCCGTCTTACAGAACACATTTCCTCTCATTTACACTGTGCAAATCAGCGGGCCCCCTTTACACAGGAAAATAGCAGCGATATGACTTCCGGAAACTGTGAAAATTGGAGACCTGTGAAGCCGTTTGAGGGAGGGGCGGGGGGCGGGGGGGCTTCTTGAGCCACTGAGACAAGACTTCTGAAGGATGTGTAGAGGGAGTATCAAGAAACAATGAGTGTTTGACTTTATGTGTTGGTTTAGCTCTCCTATCTTTCTCTTATTCTGCTCTCTCACTGCCCTGCCTGACTAATCAGGACTGCTAAAAAAAATGGTAATAGCCTGCATGCAGTGACAGTGCCCTAGCAGGTTTTTGTAAGCGCTCCACACAAGGGGAGAGAGAGAAGAAATAAAAGCAGCCTAGCGCCATGCATCCTAGAAAATGAGACTCAATAAGCACAATAATGTGTTTAACTTGTAAACTAGTGCGGGTGACAGATTACGGGCGGTCCGGCGGTGGTGGCAAGGAGCCGACATCTCAGCCTGTTCACCTTTTGCCTCTACATCTGTCCTGCTAATGGGCTTCCACTTCCACTCCTCTGCCAGCACAGCACAGCACAGCACAGCTCAGCTCAGCTCAGCTCAGCTCAGCCAGCGCGATAGAAAAACCCCGGCTCCCTAAAAAAAAAAAAATCCTCAGGCGAAGCTCTCATTCCTCCCCTCATTCTATTTCCCAATTAGACGAGAGGGCATGATTAGTTTATTAGCAGTAGCAAAAGCTCCGGCGAATGTGTTTGCGGATTCTTAGCTGTTAATGAGCAAATTCAAACCCTATTGAACGGACGCGGGTGGGAGGGGGGGAGGTGGAGGGGGGGAGGTTATTCGCGTGCGTGCTTGGCTAATAATAGCGTCCCAAAGACAAAAGATGGAGGAAATAGCATTATAGGAGAAAGGGAGGAGAGGAGGGGGGGGGGGCAGAACAATGGAAGCCTACCGGCGCTCTTAATGGCATGCTCTTTCATTTTGAAAATTGTTTCCCTTTTGGAATTATGTATGCTCGCCATCCTCTCCTTCAGGGTTTGGCAAAGCGTATATATACACATACACTCTTCTTCCACAGCCAGGCTCGCTAGCACCGGGGAGTAGAAGCGGGGTCTCGAAGCACGGGAGACAGTAGTTCCACCTGTGGGAAATGAACTCCAGTGCAACCCCCTCTTTGTTTTCCCTGCGCCTTGGCAGGCTTAACCACCTCCTTTACAAGCCAGGTAAATTGTTCATTAGGGCCGAGGTAAAAAGGGGTGGTGGGGGGGTGGAGGGGTGGGTGGGAGGTGCTGTGGAGAATTTTTTTTTTTTCACGCAGCGGCTGAGAAGTGCGAAGAACAAACAAGTCAGAGCATTTGTTCAACGGTGTAATCTACACATCAATTATCCTGCCGAGCTAATTAGCACCTCGGCATACCCCAGGTACCTGAGCACTCACACATGCTCGACTCTTTCAAGCCACTGATCAAAAAAAAAAAAAAAAAAGAGGAGAGGATTGACAGAAACACAGGGAGGCAGAACCCAAGGGTAGGTGGGGGGAAAAAAGCCTTAGATCAAAATTTCCTTTTTACTTACAGTATATGGAGAGTGTGTGTGTGTGTGAGAGAGTGTGTTGCAGCCATTCACATCATGCGAATAGAGCTACTCAATTATGTAAGCCACACATATATATATATATATATATATACACACATATATGACTGAATATGATCCATCTTAGTTGATAGTAAGAAATCTCAATCAAGAAGTGACCTTTCCTTTTTCTACTGGAAGCAGGTTAATTATCTAAGAGCTAAATTTCAGCGATAGCGAGCGTGCACCGACACCCGAGTACTCCAAAAAAAAAAAAAAAAAACACAATACCTTCCAAACAAATGTGCACAAAAGCATCAAAAAGGTCAAATGTTGAGTGGTCGAGAGCTCCGGTACCTAATTAGCTGTTGCCCACTTGAAGCCGTTCTGGTTAAGAGCATCAATTCAATACCTACAACTTCATTAGAAATGAACTAGAAGTCGTCCCTTGCTTCTTTTTTTTTGGGGCCTTTTTCAGTGAAACATCATTAAGAGTGTCTGCTTTAACTCCGACCCTTGTTATTATTTGTTTTTACGTCATTCTTTGAATTTGTAGCCCAATTATTTTTACTTTTTGCTTGTAGCTGTGCACCTGGAGCTGCTTTTATATCTGATAAACGGACATATTATAAGGGTCGTAACCATAGTAAGCTTTCTTATTAAGGTGTAAAAGAGCCCTAGGTGTCCACAACCCCAACCCCCCCCTGCTGCTGCTGCTGCCTCCACCCTCAACTCCTCACCATGTAATTAAAAGTGTAGTTTGCGGCTTGATAAGAACGACAGGTAACGAAGAAGAGCCTGAGGGCTGCAGGCCTGAGTGCAGAGATGTCATCTGAATATAAGAGAAACACATATGTGACACTTCCCGCTACTCCCATGTCTGGTCAGAACCTCACTACTACAACCCCTCGGTGCGTAAGAAAGACAAGGAGGAGGAAAAAAAAAGGAAACAAAATGCCTCGGTCTGCTCCTGTTTACTCCCACCCACGTCATGTATAAGTCATGGGCTCTGGGGCCTCCCGACTGCAGCGCTGCCTGTTTGTGCCGTTTACCGAGATCGAGAGAGAGGTTAAGTTGTGTCATCTCGCTGCCGTCTTACACCTGGCGTACCTTGCCGCTAGCGCTATCTGACACACACACACACACACACACACAGTTGTAGTGTTAAAGAAGGTGGTGTTCAGAATACCACATTTAGCATTAATAAGGATGAACATGAGCAGAAATTGATTCAGAAAAACAGCTTTGCATCCTTGAAACACCCTTTTTTCCTCATGTAGCTTGCAGCGCCGCGAGCACATTGAGATGCTAAAGATGCTAAAACCTCTAATCAAAGCTCCTCCGTGTCATGCAGGGGTTTTTTTTGCAGCACAAACTAATACTATAACATTTTAAATGACACGACGGTTAGCCATTAGCAGATATAAGAGCGCTACGGCGGTGGAGGTTCTGGAGGTTTGGACGTGTGACTTGTGAGCCGCTGCTGAAATATGACGTCCCATAGGAAAAGAGATGGTTGTGGACGCTCAGGTTGTTGCCGTGACAATAAGCTATGCCCCCTGTCTGTCCAAACTCCACCTCCCCTCACCCCTTTCCTCCCTCCCTCCCTCCCTCCTCCTCCTCCCTCCTCCTCTGGCTGGCTGGCAGCTAATTGGGAAGTTGGTAACAGTGTCAGAGAGAGTCGCCTTTCTCCAGAGGGCTCTCCCTCTCTGCAAGGGCCCAGGCCACCTCTCCAAAGTGTGTGTGTGTGTGTGTGTGTGTAATTTAGTGATTGGAGAGCTCCGTTTGCCGGTTGCCTGCTGGGGATGAGACACACACACACACACACACACACACACACACACACACACACACTCCCCCATTTCCTGGTGCTTGTTTGATACCTGGTGGGGATGCTATTCAGGTGGCAAAGATCTGCTGTGTGTGTGTGTCTCTGTCTGTGTGTGTGTGTCTGTGTGTGTGTGTGTGTGTCGGTGGGGGTAACAGATGTGATTTTACACTCTCATTACCATGTGAATGAGGCCCCGGGCCCCCAGATTGGCTCGGACCAGAGAGGAAGAAGAGGACTCAACCCTCCTCATCCCCCCCCTCTTCTCTCTCTCTCTCTCTCTCCTCACCCTCCTGTGGCCCCTCACCTGGACCCCCCCCCTTCCTCCCCCTTCACCCCCCAACCCCCTCGGTTCATCCTGTCTGATCTCTTCAGTCCATCTGAGGTCCCTGCTTGACTCCCCCCCCCCCTCGAACACACACACACACACACACACACACACACATACACACATTGATCGACCTTTAAACAGCTGGTGACTGGCAGAGTTTGGTGACAGCGAGAGGTCTCACTCTCTCCTGTTTTTCCTCGCCGTTGTCTCAGTTCAAGAAGTTTTTTATTGTTTATTGTGTTCAACCTGGAAGAGAAGTGGTCATCAACGTTATCACATAATAACCAGTCGTGTCACAGGAATATATTTTCTTTTTCCAAAAGTGTTTGCTTTGCTTTCCAAGAGTTGCGGTGAGAAACGGTTGTTTTAGCTCTCAGGTGCTGTTTTGCTGAGATAAACGCGGCCATGGCCTTGTCACCGCCGACAAGAATGCAAAACAACCTTGGTCAGATCAAACTGGTTGTTGTTTTTTTTTTTTTTTTTTTCGGCTGCCTATCTGGTGGCCAGCTAGCTCAACAGTTTTGGCGTTGTTGTGAGGAAGAAAGCTGAAAGATATCCGGGATTGAATTCCTGTAAAACCTCTCCCACTTGATGTCTCTTGACAGATAAAGGTGGAAGGTGGGGAAAAAAAAGATTCCCGCTGCTTACACAGTTGTTTTTTTTTTTTTTATGATATGTTGAGTGCAGTAATAGTTTTAAGGAATTAAAGCCCCTTACTTAACCTGGCGGCGCCGATGCCTCGTTTCAACCGGCTAAACGAGGACAACGTTTTTGATTCATGTCCTCAGTTCACAAAATGAAATCTTCCAGCTTGGATTCTCTGGATTTTAGCCATATTAAAAGATGAACTTCAAGCAGTGATTAATTCTTTTTTTTTTTTTTCCTCCAAAATAGATGCATTTGTGAAAAAGAAGCCTTCATTTGTTTCTCTCTCTCTCTGTCTCTGTGTCTCTCTCTCTCTCTCCTGGTGAAGGAAATCAGCATCAAAAGCTTCTGTTAGCCGGTAATTACAGCTCAGGTTCTGCTTAACTGTTATTAACAAAAAAGTACAGTAATCTGGCCTGGCAGTGCAATATGTTACCGTAGCTTTCTAATTAATCTTACAGGGAGCGTAATAAATTTACAATATCAGATTGGTGCAATACTGTATATAGATTTATTAAAGCTTTTAATCAGTTCTGGCAAAATTAATTTTGCAATGATTGCTTACATTTGAATTTGCATATACTTAGTGCAAGTAATTTATTTTTATAGATTCTTTTTTATTAAAACGAGGCACGTGGGGGCCGTCAGGGATGAAGAATAGCTGCTTTTTTTTTTTTGCCTCTCTGTGCTGCAAGAGGAAGACTTTCTCAGAGTTTTTCTTGTGCGAGGAAAGGTGACTCACCACCTGTCCTGAAAACATGTGAGTAACCGCAGCTGCACTCTGGATCCTCACTCCTCAATTTGCAGAATATAAACATGTTTTAACTTTTTTTTTTTTCTTTGCTAAGTTAAAACCTCTCAAAGCATCCGAAGTTTATCTAAATCGAATATGTTCCTGATTTTAGTCGGAGAAATATCTGATCAAAGAGCTTCTTTTTTTCTGAAACAGGGATGAAAGTTGGGTTGGGAAAAGTTGTTGACCTTGACGTTTAAGCGAGTAAATGTCTGTTATATCTCATACTTTAGCGAGCAGGTACATGTAAACTGTGTTGGGAGTCGCTTTAAAATCTGAAATGTGATTAGTTTTCCGACTTCGTCCTCCTCATCAAAGCGGATCCTTCCCCTCCTTTTTCCTCCTCATCTCCCTGTTTTTTTACCCCCCCCCCCCCTCCCCTCCCTTGTAAATACTCACAATGACACAAACCTACAGAGAAACACACACACACACTGAGGTACACAGGAACACAGATGTACACTCCCACACACACACACACACACACACACACACACACACACAGAGGAGCGGTGTAGCACTTCCACAGCAGATAAGAGTGATTCATAAACAGATGAACCCAAAGCAGATGTGTTATCACGGTGGCGCTGCGCACAAAGTACTGCAAGGCCACACCGACTCTCATGGGGCCTTCACACACACACACACACACACACACACACACACACACACACACACACACACACACACACACACACACATATTAAACAGTCAGACCTGATAACAGAGGGCTGTGACTATCAATTTGGCGCCACCTACACTACCGCCCCAAAATCTAACCTGATCCGAGGCCATGTCAGCAGATTCCACCACCTGTGTGTGTGTGTGTGTGTGTGTGTGTGTGTGTGTGTGTGTGTGTGAACATGGTGTGTGTCTTCGTATATACATGTCCTATACGTGCGAGTGTGTTTCTTACGTGCGTGAAAGCTTCTATTTATAAAAATGTTCTGCGTGCCTTTTCGTCATGTGTGTTTGTGCGGCGTCTATTTTTACAAATACATGTTGCCTCCTCGTCCTACGTGTGCGTGCATGAGTGCGTGTGTGTGTGTGTGTGCGTGTGCACGTGTGTGTTTGTGTGTGTAGGCCGGGGCGTGGACTCATGGCATTGAGCCACGGTGTCCCTTTGAGACTGGGCAGGAGGAGGAGTGGAAACCAAGAGAGAGAGAGAGAAAGAAAGAGAGAGAGAGACTCTGGGCTGTAGAGAAAGAGGAACGATTTAGATAACAGTCTCAGCTTTTGGCACGCATGTGTACACACACACACACACACACACACACACACACTCCCTGCTATCGGAAACGCATTATTATTGGAGAGAGCTGACCACAGGAGAACCCTGGCAAGCACCCCGAGATAGGCTCTTATATTTTTCTCCCTCCCCAGGGAAGAATTCATGAATTAAATCTTTCTATTAAACGTAACCCTTCCCTCCTCCCACAAGAATACAAACAAGAGGAGAGAAATGTTTCATCCTGGAGCTGCAACTAGTGATTATTTTCATTATCAATTCATCTCCTGGCTGGGGTTTTTAGATCCGCTGATAGATTGTTTAGTGTATAAAATGACAGAAAACACTTCTGAGAGAGCAGAATGACGACTTCAAATCGCTTGTTTCATCTCAGCAAAGGTCCAAAACTCAAAGATACGCAGTTTACAACAACATAAATCAGAGAAAATGAAGTGAATGTTTGATATTTTGACTTAAAATCTGACTGGAATTACTCATTAAAATGCTTGTTGCTTATTTTTCTATCGATCAATGAAGCAATTAATGGATATTGTCATTAATATGGAAACATTTAAAAAGCTTTGCTGCAATTGAGGAAATTATTACGTCCATATTTGGGGAAGAATTTACAACAACAGCAACTCACATTAGTCTTATCATCAGTGTTTTTGCAAACAAACTGCTTTTACTTGTAAAAATCCTCATTTTTTTCTTCACATTTTCTTACTTCTTCTTCTTCTTATTAAGGCGTGTTTATGGCGTTAATATTCAGCTGCTGCACACACATGTAAACACGTGTCCGTCCTCTTTATTATGGCACCACAGCTGCTTTATTAGCTGTGTTTTCTTCTCCATATTGACATGCAGGTGCTCTTGTCACAGCACTCGCTGCGTCTTACTGCTGCTGCTTCTTCTTCTTCTGCTATTGCTATTGCTATTGCTGCTGCTGCGTCTTCTTTACAATTTACATTTATACATCGCCGCGCACACAAAGCCCTGCAAATTTCAAATAGTTTAAAGTGCTCGCTGCATTCATTCAGCTCGGAGAATAAAAAGGGGCCTTTATAGTGGAGGGGAAATTAGCGATGGTCTCCCTTTATGTGTGTGAGAAGCACCGCTTTGCCTGCGACGACTCCAAAAAACTGGAAGCAGTTCACCCACCAAACGTTTTTTTTTTTTCTTCTTCTTCTTTTTTTTTTCTGTGTGTGTGTGTGTGTGTGTGTGTGTGTGTATTTGGTTAGTTACAGTAATTACGGCCCAATAACTGACAGCCAAAACCAGGCAGGAGAAAGTAGAAGGGGGCTGTTTTTCCTCAGCCGTGCGCAGCCTCGCTGCCGAACATCTGCTGAGAGATTTGCATATTAATTAACCCATATTAACTCTAATTATTCTGGGAAATTATCAAATAAATTAAATTTTCTAATTTTAACCGTTTTTTTCCCCCCTCTTCCCGTTGCTTGACGTGTGTCAGGGTAACATCAGGAGGCGAAGGGAAGCTCACCTGAGCTGGGATAAAAAATATATATTCTCTAACCCCCTCCCCTCCCTTCCCCTCCGGTCCACACACACACACACACACACACACACATTTCCTCCCCCCTTCCTCCCCTTCCCTACCAACCTTTCCCTCCTCTGTTCTTCTTCTCTGAATTCTCCCTCCCACTCTCCTGGCCTGGGAGTCCTGAGGGCAGCCAGGGGAAGCTTTTGTGTGTCTTTTTTATTCTTCTTCTTTGGCTTGTGTGACGAGGAGGAGGAGGAGGAGGAGGAGGAGGAGGGAGGAGGAGGAGAGGGGAAGAAGGGAGGGGAGGTTTACTTCGAACATTTGTTGGAGGCAGGAACATGTGTGAACTGGGGGTGGAGGAGGAGGAGGGGAGGGGGAAGGGGGGCACAGATGGTGAATCCATGCAGGACCCAGCAAAGGTGGGACCTCTGAGCTGTTGAGCAAACCTTGAAGCTTTCTCTGCCTCCCGCTCCCTCCCCAGCCTGTTGCTCGGGCCTCCTCGGCAAATAAATGGGACTTTAATTGAATTAGAGTCAGCGCTGCTGCGAGGGTCTCCTCGCGGACAAAACCCAGCGGCGATTTGACGGCTGTGTGACAACACGCTGGAAGTTTCCCCCCGTCAACCCTCCCCTGAAAAACATCTGAGATTCTTTTTTATGTCCGTGCTGCTTTAAAAAAAAAATTAAATATGTAGATGCTGATTTCAGAAAAATGATGCAATGGATGCAACGGACAGCCACAAATATGATCTCATGACTTTTCAACAGTCGCGCAGTGAGAGGAAGAAAATCTTTGCTGGATGAGATGCCCCACATTCGCTGCCTAAAATAGTCAGAAGCACTTAATTATGCACATAAACTTTTACTCCCCCCTCTCCAAATAAGTGTACACACTAGATTTAAACCCAAATTGGCTTGTATGGAAATAAAAAAAAAAAAAAAGGGAGATCCTGGTAATACATGACCAAAAAGAATTAGTTTAGTGTGTTGTAGGCAGTTTAAATGAGAGTTTTAGTGTCATATTATCAACGAGGACTACACTGGAGTTCTGTTTGCGCTTTAATGAGAAGCAAAAAAACAACAAAACGCTGATTTCCTCTCAGTTTTGAAGGTTGTTTTTGGCAATATTTGGTAGCAGTTTGGTTGGCATCGGTTACTCGACTTATTAATGTTGAATTAAGTGGCTGTTTGCTCTGTGGAAGCAGCTAGAAGGAGTATAAATGCACAGGTTGAGGCTACTTCTGTTTGTTTCTGCTGCTTTATTTCCATCTACCTGCTATTGAGTGCTTGTTTGGTTTTGGTTATTAGACTTATTAAGGTGAAATAATCTTCACCGATCACCTCACTGATGCTCACAGACAGTCCTCTAATCCCCTTTCTTTCTCTCCTCTCTCTCTCTTATTTTGCACTTTTGCTTTCTTTTGAACGTCTGAATTTCACTCGGTGTCGTCTTCAACAACACATATCAGTCAAAAACACACTCACTCTCTTCACTTCACTTTTCAGTGACACCCCTCCCCCCTTCCCTCCCCCCTCCCCCTTTCTCTATAGGCACACACACTGCCCAGACAGACACACACACACACACTCCCAGGTTGCGTTTACACTTCACTGAGTTTTCACCATTCATCGTCTCTCCCAAGTCGCCCCCCCTCCTCCTCCTCCTGGCCCTCACCCCTCACTCTCTCTCTCTCTCTCTCTCTCTCTCTCTCTCTCTCTGTCTCTTTTCAGAGCTTTTGTTTGCCCTCTGCCACCGTCCTTTCACCGACTTGGCCCTGATTTGCCCCTTGTGCTCGATCGCACCATTATACCGAGACAAGATAGCACAAAATATCCAAACATGTCTGCTATTCTTTTGTCTGGCGTAACTCGGGGTTTTTTTGAGCTCTAGCTTCCAAACTGGCTCCAGCGCGCCACGTTTGAAGGAAAATCATTACCTGACGATTCAATATCCTCGACGTGGAAGACATTTAATCTGTGGAAGTTCTCTGGCTCAGTTAATCAGCTTCATGAGGGTTGAAACTGTTTAAAAAAAAAAAAAAAAAGCTTAAGGATATCTTTAAATATGATGTTTGCTTTGTCAGTCAAACATCTCGTGAAGGGTTTTCTTCTTCATGGCTTTGTTTGGTTTGTATTTCAGAGGCAGATATAAGAATATGCCGCATAATAAAGCAGGAAAATTAAATAACAAAATGAGTTAATTATTCTGAAAAACTGTCTTTCCTTCAGATTTCCATCAGACAAAAGTAAGACTTACCCGAGGAAGTGCTTAAACTGTTGCAGACAGGAACAATGGCAGACAAAAGGTCATCGTGAGAATCCACTACCACTGGCTGTAGCCACAAGGCAGCGACCTCGCTTCCACCTTAATGCCCTCCCACACACACACACACACACTTACTAACAGAGCACCTCCTGCTTCCCCATCTCCCTCGCAGCCATCCAGGTGATCCGCTTGGCTCACATTCATGAGACAGGGAGCGAGCGTGAGCAGTTATCGTCCAATAGGGAGAATGTCCTGGCTCATTATCGGCGTAGGAGGCCGATCGTGTCACCTGGAGCTAAGCCTCGACACTCGACTAAAAAGTCAGCCGGGGTTAGCGTGAGAGAGCGCGAACGTGGGTGGGAGTCATTTTCCCCGCAGCGTTCACCTCTGCTGTTGGCCTGCTGAACAGAAAGAGGCTCTCTCTCTCTCTCTCTCTCTCTCTCTCTCTCTCTCTCTTTCCTCTCTGGCTCCGAGACGAGAGCAGGAAGGGCTTTCAGTGCAGCCTCCTCTGGGCGCTGGACGGCTACTTTGGGATCATTAAATAAAATGTGATTATACCTGTTAGCATTGTGAAATGGTTTTCCTCTGCAGAGTGAAGGTGTAGCACCTCTGAACTCTGATTTTTTTTACAGATGTAGAAGGGAAATACATCGCATAAAGCACCAGAACATCTTTATCTTTGCCTCTAGCTGCTAAGGACATTGAGTCTATTAATTGACAAATTTGACCACAAACCATCCCTCCTGTTGTTGCCGAGTTGCAAAACCGTGCATGAGGATGTCTTCCAAACACATATGTTCAGATTTAAGAGTTAAAACATGTAAATATTCACCAAGCAAGACTGTCAACACCTTCGTCCCTCGTATCAAAGAAGCTCATTTTCTGACATTTTATTGTACGTCACGCACTCTGCGGGCTTGAAAGAGATTCCATACGCACATGCCGTACATGCAAGAAGTTTGTTTCGGCAAACAGATGCGTCGGGGTCACAAACATCAAAAGGCACGAGTCGGTGGTCGTCTTTGAATGCGACACGTGGTCCGACAACTGCTAAGTGAGTTATCTTTTTTTGTTGCAGGAGTCGATTAAGGTGTTTTTTTTATCACTGGAGCCATTCGTTCACTGTCAAAACCTGACGCTTTGTAAATACAATCATTCTTTTTTTTTTTTTTTAGATTTCGAGTTTGTTTACCGGCATTAAATTAATTCCACTTGCTTCTCAATATCTAGCGAATACAACTGTCACAGCTGAAGTATTGTCTGTGCAATTGTTTTTTTTTTATTTTTTTTATTTATCTTCATCAAAGAAATGATGAGTTTTTAATAAGACTCTCTCCCCTTGCTCTCAGGCTGTCACCGCTGATGCTTGCAGCCATCCTAATCAATATACAATATTCCTCTCTTCTTCTGTACTTTTTTTTTTGTGTGTGTGTGTGTGTATGTGAGTGTGTGTGTGAGTGACAGAATAATGCCAGGCCTGTGAAAGGGTTATGTCAGATAGTTTAAAACCTGATATTAAAACAAGAATTGTGCTGTTAGACGTGTCATTTTAATTATCTGCAAAACTCAAGAATCAAAGAGGCTCCTTTTATTTACCTTTTTATGGCGGTAGAAGAAGAAGAAGAAGAAGCAATATCAAACAGGTAGCAACAGTTTGCAGAAACGTCAGCCCCCGTAATTGCTTTTGTCAAGGATGACACTTAAGGTAAGAAAAAGGGAGAGGAGAGAGGAGAAGTAAACATTATCTTTGTCTTTCTCTCTCCTCTGCAACACAAAAGGCTGATTAAGAGCGAGGTTCGGAGGGGAGGAGAGAGGGGAGAGAGAGGGGGGACGAAATAACTGCCTGCGAAATATTAGTAGGTTAGAATTACTTTGTTGCGTGACACAATACCAATAGATGCTTCGTGTTCTGAGAGGGAGAGGCTCTTGTCAGCGGTGGCACCTAAACAATGGCGGCTTTCTTGACGTTAATACTACGCGTTTGACTTGACGAGCACCCCACTGTCATTTTGCCTTCTTGGAGGTATACATTGAATTGCGCGAAGACAGCTGACGTTTTTTTTTTTTCGGAGGAAGAGAAGATTTCGCGTCTACTGTAGGCTTTCAAGAGAGAGAGAGAGAGACAAGTTCAACCGCCCCCACGTTTTTAAAAAAAAAATTTGTTCAGAAAGTTGAGGACAAGACGTCACGAGAGATAAGAAAAACACAGCAGGAGACAGAGAAAAGAGAAAAACGGTTCAAAAATAAATGAAAGCTCTACTTTCGGAGAAGGTCCCCTCCAATGTTGCGTTCAGCTCGTTCCCCTACGTGGGAGTATTGGAGTCAGGACGGTGTGCGTTGCCGCGGTGGATGTGTTGCTAAACAAAAAGAAGCTCCCTCTCTCCTTTTATTGGGGAAGAATAGCCCCTTTAAAACCTGTCCAGCCTTAGATAATTTCATTCAGCCGGCCCCTGCTCCACCGTCATTGAATCTGCATCCAGAGATCAGGTTCACAGTGACGGGTTGATAGCTTCCCAAGCCTCTTGGCCTTTTGTTCTACCAGCCCCGCACGGCAGCCCCTCCTCCTCTGGAAGTTGAGGGGGTGGAGAGGGGGTGTGGGGGGGACAGAGAGCTGATGGGACGTTGCTGAGAAAAGTTCAAAACCTCAGAGGTTGACGGGGCACGGAGAGGTGGATACCAGAAAAAAATAAGTTGTTTATCAGGCGCAGAGAAGAGTTTGACAAACTTTTAAAGTGATTCAGACCTCTGAATGTTTGAGGATTATTCCCTCAAGGTGGAGACTTCCCCTCTTTTCAAGATACACATACATACATATATATATATATATAACGTTTCCAGCCAAAGACACAATATCAGTTGTACCAAAGGTAGATGTTAGACCACCCAAGAATTCCTAACGTCTCTCTCCACTCCAGGGTCTCCAGCCTCGGTTGCCTTTTTTGTCATCTCCAAGGAGCATTACTGAGTCTGAACTTGCCTAAACCCTTGTGATCACACCTCTTGAAAAGGTTTTGTTTCCTCCGTCGATTGGTATTCGAGGCAGGTCAGCGCACTCCCACCCTCCTCCTCCTCCTCCTCCTCCTCCTCCTCTTCTCCCCCCCTCCCTTCTGCCTGCCTGCCTGCCTGCCTCCCCCTCCTCCCCAATACCTCCCCTCCCACGTTTGAAAGCCCTGTTTTCATTTTAATTTGCACCTGTTGTGCAGTTGTTCGCTGAAGGCAAGTGCGGACCAGTCAATCGTACGCAGACGTGTTAGGAGGGGATGTGGGGAGGCTTATCTTTTGATATGTATAACGTCTTCAGAAATGTCATGCATGAACTTCGTCTTGTGTTGCGTGCGCTCTCGATCCGAGGAAGGTTCAAGAGGCAGGGACACTCTCTCTCAGGCCTCACAAGAAAAAAAAAACACCGTAATTAGCTTGTCGGATTGTTAAAGGGTCACAATACGAGGCTTTTTTTTTTGTATGTTTTACACCTTTTATGTACAAATAGTAAAACATAACATGACATCTCAAAGCTATTGGTTATAAATCTGTTGACTTTAACCAAAGACTCTACTGACTTATGAGCTCACTGCAGCTTTTTTTATTACTCAGAAACATAAATTCTACTTAAGCACATTTTAAAATGCCTCCACCTCTTCACTATGGGCCCGCCCATGATTGGCTCTTACCGCAAAAACATTCTTGTACAAGCTGCCAATGAGGTGTGTCCCCATGTGATGCCATGCTTCTGGCTTGCCTAGCGCCTCCATCTGCGCTCCCTACGACAATAAGTCTTCTGACGTTCCCTTTTATTTATTTTTTTTTCTTGCTTATGATTTACGCCGGCGGCGGCGGTGGCGGTGGGGCGAGTACACGCCGAGAACCTGCCGATGGCGGTGACTAATTTGCACGCGAGCCACCTTTGATTGAGTTCACAGCCCTTTATTTACAAGCCGGTCTATTTTGAGAGAACCAGGCATATGTGTCTGGGACCTGAGTGTTGTGGAGCCGGGCGGGCCCCGCTGATGCTGCTCTGGAGTTTTGAATGTGCGTGCATGTGTGTGTGTGTGTGTGGTATGTATGTCAGCTTATCCTGGATGTGTGTGCTCAATAGACCTCGAGGCCCTGTCATGTCTCTATATTTTCATATGTTAGGAAACATTTATATTTATGTTCATGGTTCACTGGCAATGCAAATGTGAAGACATCCGAGGGGTACACACTATGAATAATCTAAATTACTATAGGTTAAGCCTTTTGTATGCATAGCAACAACATTTGTAATATTGTACGTGCTATGCGGAGCATCTCAAACGTGACGGCTATGCTCCGGAGCAGAGCCGTCCTGAAAGGTGCAGCTCGTTGGCATCCGAGGCATGTGAGCAGGACTGAAAATTAGTGGCTATTTTGGCTCGCATCTCCTCGACAGCTGTCTGCCCACCGCTGTGGTTCAGTCACAAATTCCAGTCGCGGATGCTGTAATTGGGGTGTAACCCACAAGAAAAAAAAAAAAAAGCGCCTACGCCTTGGACCTGCACTGATGTGGGATGACCTTTTTAATCAGGGAATAAACCTCAATTTCCAAAACAAGT
The DNA here is from genome assembly GCA_029490765.1 of Euthynnus affinis. Lineage (NCBI taxonomy): Eukaryota > Metazoa > Chordata > Actinopteri > Scombriformes > Scombridae > Euthynnus > Euthynnus affinis. Next base: position 15,275,279 of record CM055861.1, read on the forward strand.
TGAAATCTCGTCTCAGATTCATCTGTCATTTATGTTTAGAGTTTAATCACCGAGCTGACACTCATATGTGAGCTTCAAAGCAGTCCAAATAATCCAAAGTCACTGATCAATAACGTGACGAGATGATTATGCAGATGGGTCAAGATCTTTAGAAATATATATATATATGAAGAGGGGGATAGAATAAGAGGTTTTTGAGGAGATACCAGGTTGATAGGTTGTTTTTTTTGATGATATTAGTATCAATAGTTGATTCATGCTTGACAAAAACAGTTGGTAAACTGACTCCGCCCCATCCCATCCCTTGGTTATATATATAACATGTACACAGCATCATTTCTCTACAGTCCTTTTCCACTTCCAAAACTCCCCCTTTATACTCATCAGACCGGATCTCTCTCTCCCCCTTTGTGTCTCCTTTCCCCGTCACAGCTCTGAACTACGAGAATGTGGTGGAGACCGGCTCGGAGACAGAGGAGGAAGACAAGCTGCCAGTGTCCGAGGAAGACCCCCTGATCAACGGCACCGGCAGCCCGGCCAGCCTCACCAACCCGGAGGCCTCGCCGCGCACCGAGAGCCACGGCCTGCTGACCAAGGAGGAGGAAGACGACGAGATGCGGGACAGCGGCGTGGAGCATATCTGGCCAGACAACGACATGCTGAGTGCCTCGGTCGACGGTACTGGTGAGTGAGAAACCAGAGGATGTAATCTCATTGGTTGGAGTTTAAGCCTCAGTGGGAGGAGCTGAGAAGTACAACAGATTTGAAAAACCACAAGTTGGATAAATGGCAAACTTATATTTTTTTGTCTTTTGGCTGGAAGACCTGCGGTTCCACCCGCTGAGGTTGTTTCTGCCTCCAAGTAATGTTTGCAATGTTCCTTAAACGACTGTTCCTATCTGAGAAACGTCACCTGCACTTTCTGAAAGACTCCCAGGCTTTTTGTTTTATCAGATTTACCAGATGTGTGGGGTTCAGGTGAGCCGCCAGTCGCAAAAAAAAACCACTAAGCTGATTTTCACATACTTTATTGCGAATGTGTGCTCATCCTGCCGCTCGTGGTGTCATCTTATGGCGTAAACCCCCACCCATCTGGTGCCCAAGTAGACTTAAACAAACCCCGCGAAGCGTCGTGCAAACACGGCTTGAGCCAGGTCTGACAGCGAAGCCCTGACGATGCTCCCTCAGCAGACAGACACGATAAACAGTTTTTCTTTGTGAGCGACAGAGACCATTTGGTTCGTACTTAGACGAAAGTCCCCACCCGCTCTGAGCCAAACAACGAAAAATATTTACAGTAATGTATAACCTCGTAGGAAGAAAATGGAAAAAAAAAAAAAAAAAAAAAAAAAGCCGCCTGTGAGCTGCAGAGAAAACGAAGGAGGTGAGAAGACGGTTTGGTGGGTGATACAACGTTTCTGTCTGCAGATTCGGCAGGAGATGCAAGACATGAGAGGTTACTTTTAGCCAAACTGTATCAGCGATCGTGGTATTTCAACAATCCTGCCTCCTCCCTAACACACTCCTTAACCCCGGGCAGGTGATGCCTTCCCCAAATTTGACTGACTTATGGTCTTTTGTTGAGCAACTCCGCTCGCAGGAGCCCCAGTCACGGATGCTTGAAAGATAAATACTTTTAATTAGGGGGCAGGGTATAATCATTAAAGGAAGCCAGACTGCTGCAAAAAAGTCATTAACAATCTTAAATGAAATTTTTATTTTTATGATAGCCATTTACATGTATAATAAGAGTCAATGATTCTTGGAAGCATGTGACAGGAACAGAGTAGGGCGAGAAGTCATGTAAGACAGCCCATTTAAATGAGCTGGGCTCCGCTATTCATTTCTGCTAATGAACTAGCTGTGCACAGTGCCGAAAAACGGAGGAACATTCAGCAGTCTTAAATTTTAATATGGGGGAAAATTGCACATTTATTAGGGATGAAAAAAAAAAAAAAAAAAAAAAAGTGGGTATCAACATTTGCTTCTCCTAAATAACTGTTCATGTTGGCTCCTTAAGGGATGGAAGAAAGGAAAGACAGTTTGGTAAATAAATCAAGATAAAGGATAAACAAGCTGTCGTTGCATACGGTAATTGTTTATTTGATAAAGACCTGCGGTGCCATAATGTCTGTAATTCAACTATGTTGCAATTCCCAGATAATATGTTTCTTGTGTGATAAAGTGTCTGACATATTTCGGAGAGCAAGTCAAGTTCATTAGAGCGTTTGGGAGTCTCTTTCCCAATCTTGCGGGTGCTGTGTTTCCCAGCCTGTTTTTTTTTTTTTTTTTTTCTTTCTCGGTGCCTAAGTGTCTACAGTGATACCTCAGCACATAACTTAGGTCTGAGATAAGTTAGCAGCCCCACTCCTTCCCTACTCCGACTGATTTGGTCCGCACTCCCCTATCAAGAGGTTTCACACAGGTCTTTGTAAGTGTGAGGTAATGTAGCTGAATCTAGCTTTTTTTTAAAAAAGATTGAAGAAAAAAGCAGCAAAAACAAAGAGCATTTAATGTATCGTGAGGGTTTAGGAGAGCGTTATAGCTTCGTTGTTTTCTTCAGACATAACTACTGCATGTAAGAAAGAAAGCCAGAAGAAGAAGAAGAAGAAGAAGAAGAAGAAGAAAAAAAAAAAAGTTTATCGCCGAGCCTCTTCTGATTCCAGGGCACAATCAGAGTCTTGTGTCTGGCGTTGTCCTTGACATTCCTTCATCCCACAGTGAAGCTGGACGCGATGTGCTGGAAAGCATGACATCATTATCACTGACAGACATTTTCAAATAAATCACCTGCGTTCTCCCTTTGCCCTTTTTAAACTCTTCTCTGGGGCGTTAGGAAGATTTCTGACTTAACTTTGCAGCAATGTCAAGATGTAGAAATAACTTTTTTTTCTTTTCTCTCTCTCTTTCTCCTCGTGTTTACTGAATTATGGATTACATTCACTCCATCTTCAAGACGCCTTGTTTTATGGCACTTTTGCCAAATTTGGCCTTCTGTCTTTGATAAAACAGCGGTTCGTGTTTTCATTGCACATTTATCAAGTTTGGTGTAATTAATTTGTCATTTAAACACCTACTGCATCCAGGAGTTTCCCATATTTTTTGAATAAGTGCAGTGTTTCACAAGCTTTTCTCGCTCTGCCAAGAATAAAATTCAGAGGCAAACACTGTTTTTTTTGGCCGTAAAATGACACATAGTATCTGTTATTGACAACTTCAGTCTAAAAATATTAGAATCGGCATCAGGTTTCAAAAAAACCTGCTTAATCAAATCTTGTTTTGTTTCAAAGACTCTTAACCCATCGTATATGTTAGTCAAACATGACAGACTGAGGATAGATGAGGCTAAATGCACAAAGGCAGGACTTTAAAGCGGCTATGACTGTGGTGACCGGCCATAAAAATAGGAATGTTTTCAAAATAAACAGCATCAGCGCTGCTATGAAAATAGGTGGAATTACGGCCGGGGCCAAGGTATTCTGGACTCCTCCTGGGTCCAGAGACGACTCTCAAACCTCAACATCGCTGCTCTAGGAGGTGTGTACCTTACCACCTCAGGTCTTATGTGATTTACTGCTGACATAACATACTTCTGCAGCATTTAGTGGACAGTTTCATCCAAAAATCCTCTGCACGGGCCAAGAATAGGCGCATATTTGTGGCATAAATGACGCCAAAAGGAATTGAAACCCTTGTTCCCCCCCCTCATTTATTATTTGTGACATTTCTTACATGTTGTGGACATTTTAGATCTTCAATAAAGAGATGAAAAACCCCTGAAAATGCTCACTCCCTGTGTGTGTAAAGAGGGCTCCACAGCTGCTACATTAGTGGCTTTTCTTACTATAGAACGAGCAGGCACCCGTACTCACCACAATGCCACTTTGTCCCATTTGAATGTAGCTCAGGACTGGCATGGATGGATGCATGCATGTGTGCCAGAGGCCATAGCAGCGAGGTGTACGTGGTATTAGCCTACCTCCTACTGGAAGCAGCCGTCCCTCCCTTCAGACCACAGATAACAAAAGTTTTCCAAGGTAAATAGGGGAGAGTGGAGGGCCAGTAAATCCCACTGGTCATCCCCTTGCGTCAGACCGAAAGTATGCAGCCAAATTTGATTACCCAAAGCAAACACGGTGCCTACGAGGACACAGAAATGTGAGGGAGTTTTGACCGTGTTCAGTGCAAAAAAAAAAAGAGCTTTTTCATACATACTGAAATCTGATACTTGTGGGTATATTTTAATCTGTGGTGGAGGGTTTTTTTATCTGTTTTGTTTTGTCACAGCTTAATTTATGTTGTTTAAAAACCCATTTATTTTCTTATACTGCGCCTGTGGTTTTCATGCCGTTTGGCAGACGTGCAATCAAATGTACAGGAAAAAAAAAAAAAAACCTAGAAAGGGAGAAGTTAAACTAGGACATACCCCCTCTAGAAGAGCCTGTCATTATTCTCTGAAGCCATCGACAGGGGTGTTTATCATTTAACCACCACGTTAAAGTCAAATCTTTAATTTCAAGCGCCCTCAGAAATCATCCACAACTATTAAACTCATTGTTTCAACTTTACTTCTGGGCTCTTGTGTCGAGTCGTGTAAGCAGGATAACGCTATTATCAACAATACACCCACCACCTTTCCTGTAACATGTCAGCCAGGTTTCTCTAATGTAGGCGCTCATCCTGGTTTAATAGCCAAGGGATAGTCAGATACATGAGATCCTGCTGTGGACTGCTGCAAAAAAAAATAAAAATCTTGACAATGCAACACTTGTGACGTCCTTGCAGGAGCAGCAGAGCAAGAACAGATGCGGGTGAGGCACACAATGCAGGTTTTCTTTCTTTCTTCTTCTTCTTCTTTTTTTTTTTTTTAATACAAAGCCCCCATGTTCTCGGAAGCACCTTGATTTAATTTTTACAGACGAGGCAGGAAGCTGGGAGACCAGGGACTCCTTTAAGCTGATTGTCCAGTCAGTGTCCTCCCGTCGACCGCCGATAGAGATGAATGTGTCAGAAGAGGGTTTGTTTATGAGCCTGTCAATCTGCCATTTATTTACAGCCGTCTCACCTGTGCCAGGACAATATCTAGCCCGTCTGCAACAGACCGGGTGCCATTATCCTGATTGGCAGTAAGAACCTGTTCTCGCTCCTGGAGGTTTAGTTATTTAAACATTTCTCAGCGACAGGGCGTCTCTGGGAGGCAGAAATGATCTGATTGGTTGATGTAAATCAATTTCCAGAGCCCCCAAAAACTTAAATATCTGAAGCTTTATTGGTTAAGATATAATCGTCCAACGTTCATCATTGCACCGCTGTGGAAATAACAGCAAAATTCAGCTCAGTTTTAACCCTTTATCTCCAGTTATCCTCTGCCCATGCATTGTACCTGAATTATAACACAACTGAAACACATTGCTCTACCTCCAGAACAGCCTTCACCTGCAAACAGCCAACATTCGAAGTCCAAACTAGCAATTCTTACCGTCGCAATGCACTTTTCACTTTAGCGTCATCAGTTTAAAAAACGCTTGAAATAATAGCTTCATCCTGCCTTAACTGCTGTCTGTCTCATTGCACTTCAGCTCAACATACTTCAACAGAAAACATTAATTCTTTGACTCCACCCACCTGAGGTTTACCCCAACCAATGAGGTTATTTCTGCCTCCAGAGCAGCTCTGCCCCTGAGAAATGTTTGTGCAACTAAAACTCTTAATTTGTGGCGAAGGGTTGTATTCTTTTTAGTTAGAGCAAGGCACTAACTCTCTGCCAGGGTTTGTGGCAAATCAAAAAAACGTGTGCGCTCACAATACTCCCGAGCAGCAGCAGCAGCAGCAGCAGCTTTGGATAAAAGCATCCACCAAAATGACATATGATAAAACAAGCGTGATCCTGCATGCAGAGGATTGCAGCGGCGTCACAGCCAGGGAGTAATAAGCTCAGCCTGCGTGTTGGCTGGAGCTCTATATGATTGCTCAGGTGGATGGTGCTGCGTGTTGTATTTAATCGCTCTGTTTGACGATTGAAGCTTTCTTTGCCTCCCCTGCCGCTTGTTGTCATGTTAAAGGTAAATAAGTCACTGTCTGGCCCAGATGATAGCATTCATTAAGCATGCCGAACAAAGCCGCGGCGCGCTGCGATGCACAGCGGTGCCTTTATTGCTTTCTCCATACCTTCTTCTTAAAGGCCTCATTGTCAGCGTTTGTTGGTTTGCATGGTACACCGAAGTACTCACCCTCCCTCTCCCTCTCCCCTTTTTCTCTCCCCTTCTCCCCCCCCCCTCCTTTTTTTCTTCTTCTTCTCTGTTTCTGTGCAGATGAAATAAAAGATGATTTTGACACCCTGGGGCCTGATACCACTTTGCAGGCAGTTGGAAACGGTACAGGTGAGTGAACTGAAGATGTGTTTTTTTGTGTCAGTTGCTCTTTCTTTCTCTGTCCCCGTTACCTAAGTAACAATGTCCTCCCTCCGCCTGTAACCCTTTAAAACAAAGCAGCCTTCGACTGTTCCTCAAGGGTTGTAGTCGTCCAGAGGTTGTTTCCAGTTCAAAGACTTGAGTTTTCCTGTTCGGATTTGGGTTTTTTTTTAAAAATATGTTTTCAGGGGGGAAAATTTGACAGTAAACCACGAAGACTTTAAAAGCCCAAATAGGGCTGGCAAACTAATAATAAACTTGTCAAAATTACTGCTTTGCATGTCAAACATCAGTAGGTTCAAACTGGACTTGGGGTGGGGGAGAGTAAGGGGGACTAGGATGGCAACCCTAGGATGGCAGTGGCTTCTCTAAAATAACAAGTATAAAAGAAATCATATCCACTAACTATGAGCTGTAATTAAAGGGAAATCTTGTCCTGCTGACTCCATAACCACTAAGACAAATCCCCGTATGTTTATGTTTATAGGTCAGTTAACGTGATTCAATTTTTTTTTTTATAATCTTTGATTACACATGTTGAGTTTAGCCTTCCTGTGTCTTAGTGAGTGTTTGTGTCCCGTTGCCTGCTCCTGGTGGAACCAAACCCTACCTGCCATTATTCATTAAGCTACTAAAGCTGATTTGTAGCCACACACTCCTCCCTTCCATGATATCATCCTGGCCACCCTGACAATTGGCCCCGACCACTGTTATGATAAACCAAACTCACCCCACAGAACGCCACACAGCCCTGCCTCGAAACCCTCCCTTCAGCTTTAATTACTATTACTTTCTTGCCCGTCTTGGTGTTTTCTTCTTCACGTTTTTCTTCTCCTTCTTTTCTAAAAATTTCGAGCACAGCAAATGTTTTCCATTTTGACTGCTTAAAGGGGTTTTTTTGGAAACAATACTGTGGCACTGCTGTGGAAGCTCCCCGCCACTAGATCACATGTGATTTCATTTAAAGACATGAGCAGTTTGATCACGTCCCGGTGCCAAAGCACACTTTGATCCAGGTGATTTCCTCTTATACTGGAAGGAAAGTCGGTCATTCCTCCTTAAAGAAACATTTTTACGTTTATATTTTTCATCCAGAATGACTCCAAAAAAAAAAAAAAAAAAAGAAAGAAAGCAAATGTGAAGAAGAAGCTCGGTAGATTGCGTTGACTGAAAGTAAAATATATCAAATAAACATCATTTCATTACCGTGACGGTTTTTAGGATTAAGTCCAGGAAGCGCTCGCACCGAGGCGCGCCCCGGTCAATCATCAGTCAGTCTTAAATAACGTCTTAAAGAGTAAAATCATAACACCGAGTCTTGCACAATTAACTTCGCAGTCCTCAAAAAGCCACAAAGAAGCCGTCTAATGAGAGATGCTGTGAATTATGCTATCATGGTTATCAAAAAGCGGCGATCCATTGGCACCGATGACATTTGGGTGCCATTTTTGACAACCAAATATCTACTACCTTGACCTTTCGCAAATTGGACCGCAAAGTCATCACGGCCTAACAAATTGCTCTTTAAACCTCACCTTGGCTCACAGACTAAAAAGCCTAATTAACAAGGGAGGGAGGGGGGATGGGGGGGTCTGATGAGACGTCACTTGGTTGTTGTTGTTTTTTTTTTTTTTTTTGGGGTGGTGGTGGTGGGGAGGGGTGCGACATCGCCCCCGAACAGCCGCTAGAATCTCTTCGGGTTGTAAACACTGTGTGTGTGTATGAATGTGTATGTGTGTGTGTGTGTTTTTGAAAGTCGGCCATCCCCTTGACTAATGAAGGCTGCTGATTTCTTTTAGCTCCGGTTTGTTTTTGGAGGCAGCTATCTCCACACTGCAGCTTAAGAGTTTCCCTGAAGAGAAGGGACTGGGAAATAATTTGAGAAAACGCATTGTGTGGCCTCAGCACTTTGGCTGGCTTAAGATACATTCTGCTCAGCTATGGCAAAGCATGTCTCTCTTATTTTTTCTTCTTCTTCTTCTTCTTTTTTTTTGTGCTGGTTTGTGGTTTGGCCCCGGTAATCTGTTCAACACAGAATCAACAAAAGCCACAGTCTCTTGATTGACCTTATATGTGAAAGTCGATACAAAGAAACGTGGCTCTGTTGCTGATTAAGCCCGTCAGTATGTATGTATATGTATGTATGTATGTGTAAATGTGTTTGCCTTTTTTTTATTTTACAGTCTTAAACTCAAAAATCTGATTTCATGTCATGAGTAAATTAGGTCAGTGAAGTTTTTTTTTTTTTACACGTTGCACTTCAGCAGCTCATGGTAGCGCGTTTATCTCCGACTTTTGGCCGGATTAAGTTACAATTCTTATTTTAGCCAGCATGGCGTGACAAGCAAACCCAGTAATTTAGATGTATTCTCCCCAAAGCACGGCTGTAATGTTTTAGGGTGGCTGTCCTCATCGCATTTCCACCAAGATGTTCCCAATATCCTCCTGTAAGACATTTCTCTGGGGAAAGAAATGAATCCAATTTATTCCTCCCCCTCTCTCGGTCTCCTCCTTCACCATCTCTCTTCCTCTCTCTCTCTCTCTCTCTCTTCCTCCCCTTCAGTCAAGAGCGTCGATTGCACTTCAGAGTTCGAGGACTTCTTTGCCAAGCGGAAGCTGGACGACGGCGACAGCCACGTGGTGAGCATCGCAGAGTACCTCCAGCGGGGCGACACTGCCATCATCTACCCAGAAGCCCCGGAGGAGCTGTCCCGCCTGGGTACACCGGAGGCCACCGGGCCCGAGGAGAACGGTACGAAACCTTCTGCTGGTCAGGAGGGGTCAGAGGTGAAAAAGTGGAGGTTTAATGACAGGAAGGCTGTTGATTAATCAGACTGAGCCAAAGATAAACAAGGGAAGGAAGTGGGTGACACAAGCTGCATAAATACGTCTAAATATGAACCTCAGTACATTTGATGATAGAGGGCGTCCAATTCTTACACATTATTTGATCACATATGTCCTCATTACTGCTGAAACTTTCATATTTTATTGTTATAACAAAGAGTTTATTTAGGTGTCAGAGCAGAAACTCAGATATAATATTTGGCACCAGGCCTCGTCAAGACTTGTCGCCATGCCTTTAATATGAACTTGTAAAAAATTCGGGTTGACATTCAACTTGCTTGGCCTCCTTTGGAAACATGACTGCTGCAGTAAAAAGGAACATGCGTGCTCAGCTAACCTCCCTTCCATGAGTTAAGGTTTTAAAAAAAAAAAAAAAAAGAAAAAGAAAGAAAAGAAAAGGAGTCTGGACAGAGCAGCAGCTCTTCCCGCTGACACGACCGGGCAGCTGTTGGTCCCACAGATTCGCCGGATGCCTTGGTGTTTACCTACAGTCTTAAGCAACAGCTGGGCAGGGGCTTGAAATCAGATAGTGCACCTCTGAAGCTCCCAGGAGGGAAAGAAATGGGGGTGGGGGGGGTGGGGAGGGGGGTTTGAATTGGCTCATGATTCATGCTGCAGACATGATAAACGTGTCAGCGGGAATGGCATTAAAAAGTGAGGGCAGTTTAAAGCAATTAGAAAGGTATGGGGAGTTACGTGTGTGTGTGTGTGTGTGTCAGCGACTTTGTCGACTTAAGGTTTTTATATCTGTGTGATTGTGTATATACAGTATAATGTGCCTGTTTATTACTATGTGAAGGAAACTGAGATCCCAGTAGAGTGTGAGTGCCGCATGTAAAACTGTACGAGTGTGTGTGTGTGTGTGTGTGTGTGAGGAGTCGGGAGGAGGTCGTAGTGCAGCGGATGCCAGCCTGACACTGTGGCTCTCATGTGGAGCAGATTGCAGAGATAACTCCCATACCACTCTGGGCAGCCCGCCCGTTAGCTGCCATTGATTCGCTGACCTTTTGGCCCGCTTTCCCTTCCTCCTCCCCTCCCTCCCTCCCTCCCTCCTCCTCCTCCTCCTCCTCCCTCCCCCCCACCCCCACCCCCCTCTTCTCCCGCTGTCTCCCGTGCAGACCTGCCACCTGGAACGCCAGATGCCTTCGCCCAACTGTTGACCTGCCCCTACTGCGACCGGGGCTACAAGCGTTTGACATCGCTGAAGGAGCACATCAAGTACCGCCATGAGAAGAACGAGGAGAACTTCGCCTGCCCCCTGTGCAACTACACGTTTGCTTACCGCACTCAGCTTGAGCGGCATATGGCCACACACAAGCCTGCAAGGGATCAGGTGAGGAGGATTTAATTTTTTTTTTTGCTACTTCTTCTTCTTCTTCATCCCTCCCTTCTATTTTTCCTCCTCCTCCTCTTCTTCTCTCTGTCCCCCCTATTTCATTTCTAATGTGCTCTGATGCCTCGGAGAAGAGAGATCATTTTTTCTGATTGGCAATCATTATTAATTTTTCATGGCATTTTGAAGATGCAGATCCTTTAATGGTAATAACTTTAATTGAGGCCCTAAATGGTTTTTTGATGGCCCTCCCTGATATGATTTTCCAGTCTCGTGTTCACGATCGAATGATTGTGTTAATTTCCAATTTGGAAATTTTTATCAGCTCCTTAACTTCACTTCACTCTTGGCCTTTAATGTTGTTCTGGTGCAGCCTGCAGTCGTGGTACTCCATCAAAAAAAACCCCACCCATGCCCCCCCCCCCACTTCTAATTTCATGCACTGCAAAAACATCTGTGTATACTTGGATTTTCTCTAGCGATTTATATCCTATATGTCTGAAATATAATGTGAATCTGCTGGCAGTTAGCATGAATCACCTTAAAGTCCTGTGAGGTGAAAACACATCCAGCAGTCACGGGTGTTTAACTCGGTTGTCAGCTTTAAAGTTGAAGATGTGGGGTTGAGATAGATTGTGGCAAAAAAAAAAAAAAAAATTAAAAATGCTTTCGGAGTTTTCGCACATTGGGGGATAATTATAACTTCTCAGTGAACTAAAATTGGAGCAGTAAATTTTAAAGTAGATGGAGTCTGTATTTGTGCTTCGAAAGGGTGATTATAATTGAGGAATTTGTTTTTAAAAAATGCAAGTTAATCTCTAAAAATGCAACACATCCAACTAGTTTTCTAAATAAAAATAAAAAGGCTAAATAAATTAAGAAATGTATCATTTATATTTGCAAAAATATACAGAAAAAAAACACTAAAGGATCGGCTGTGACATCTAATTTTCTCATGAACTTCCTCCTGCAGAAAAATCCTTGTAATGCACAGTAGTGGTATATAAAAAAAAATCATCCAGTTACAGATGATATCATGTAGCCTGCTCAGTCCCAGGTCGTGGGTGTTGTGTTGTGCTCTCTGAAGCAAGGATGACAGGCTCAGACTGTGGCTGATTTGATCAGATGTCAGCAGCCAGCACTTTCACCTGATCTACCAGCTGGGTGTAAACGTGAGCAGATGGGCCGGCCGAGTGAGCCGCTGTCCCAATCCTCATATTACAATGCTGTTGCTGCTCCCCTCCAGAGTCAAGTCAATGGCCAAAGACTCCTATTCAAGCACTGCAGGTCCCTCTATAAAGCCGGTTATCTTGATTTGTAAATTAGCTGGATTGTTTAAGTGCTAATCCTCGAGATGATGATGTAGATTTTCTGTAGGTGGCGCTGTGTTCTTTGTCTTCTCAGCCACTCCTTGTGCAGCAAAAGTAAAAATAAATCACTTCCTCGAGTGTTTAGTAGAGAAAACAGTAAATCAAAACCAACGTATATGAAAATGTACGTTCGGCAATTAAGCAGCTAACTCAGGAGGACTCAGGAGTAATCACATTAACATAAAGAATAACGTCCTGATAGGTAAACATGTGCCGTGCTGTTCTGTCTCGTATGTTTACAAGCCTTAATACTCCTCCTCCTCTTAACCAATTAGCTGAAATATGACTAATTAGAGGTTATACATATGCAAACAACATCCAGTCAGGTCCCCGCCCACAACCAGCAGTGGTGGCGTTCGACAACAACGAGCCATGGAGGGGAGAGATGGAGCATTTTGCCGGTGCCATTCACAATTAAGAGCACAGAGCGATTGTGTCTTATTAGCAGTGGTGGCGAGACTAAACTTTACCGGGCAGGGGTCCTCAGGGGGGAAGTAAGGGGATGGTGGTGGTGGTGGTGGTGGTAGGGAGGGAGGGGGGGGGGCGGAGGCACCGAAGCAGCTGTTGCTGTTTGTTTATGCAACTCAGCAACATACGAGCGGTGGGGTCCCTCTCCGGCGCTTGGCGGGGCCCCCGACTCTCCCTGCTTGATCTTTGAAGGTTGGGGCTGTTTGAACAATTCCTCCCAGTCCTCCCAGTGTCCTGCGCGCCACCATCTGTCTCCCCAGGAATGTGGGTAGAGTCAGCACACACCCCAGCATTTGTCAAGGCTGAACTGGGAGGAGGGAGTCGCTGTGTTTTCCCCCTAGCGAGCTCAGAGAAAATGTTTCTCTTTTTTTTTTCTTTTTTTTTATTATTTACGAACTGTTTAACGTCCTCATCACCTCCCACTTGGAATTAATTGTTTCGTGAGTGACGAGCCAGGTTTACACACCCCAGTGTTGTTGTTGTTGTTGCTGGGTTTTTTATATTTTGATGTCTTTTCTTTTCAGAGAACAGGCCCCCTTTTTTTTTTTGAATTGCAAATTTGATGGATTGCAACTGATGTTTACCTTTGAACAACATACGCTCTGTTCTCTATCCTAAGATTATTAAGGAGACATTTGAGCTTTTCTATAAAAAAAAGAAAAGGACCCAATTACTGTAAGACATTTTAGACTCTTCTGAAAATGTACAAAGTGTAATTCAAACGATGTGACTACAGGTATGAAAGGGTGAAAGAGCCCACAGATGATTCTGAATACCTTTTAGACTGATTAGGCTCAAATTAATGAAAAATAGATCAGATCAGTGCTTCTAATGAAGGGAAAACGCTCCTAAAAAAAAAAAAAAAAAAGACTCTTTTCATTTATTCTATTTTCTGGGCTGCCAAATTCTAAAGGCATGCCTCCTTTGGCTGAGGAGCCAGGAAATTAAAAGGTATGTGATTCTCTCTGTTATCACCGCCGCTGCTTGTAGTCGCTCAACGGAGGTGGGAGTAGAAAGCCAAGATGCTTCGCTGGCATCAGGAGCCATTTGGCTTGTTGCTTGTTGTCATGCCGACCAATTGTGATTATTTACTGAACTCTCACCCCCACGATGTTTGTGCCTTTTTCTTTTCTTTTTTTCAACGTGAATCTCTCTCTTTCTCCCTCTCTCGCAGCACCAACTGCTCAACCAAGCGGCCGGCAACCGCAAGTTCAAATGCACCGAGTGTGGCAAGGCCTTCAAATACAAGCACCATCTGAAGGAACACCTCCGGATTCATAGCGGTGAGTAGCGAGAGGAATGCTGCCCCGCTCTTTGAATATTCATAACGATGATTTAAACGCATCATGAATCGGCAGAAATTCCTTCAGGTTTATTTTGGACCCCGTCTGTTGTTAATGGACATTGAACTGTGCTGCGTTCACAATCGTTCCTATTGCCAAGTACAATATTTGCTCTGAAACACGTAGAGTATGAGTGCGAAGCGTATCAATGAATTCAATTTCATTTCATTTGTTCATTTGTCAGGGACTGTACCTATTGATCAACAGAAAAATTAAATAAGTTTTTCATCTTTTGGTCAAGGAATACTCACTTTACATTAAACTTAACACACTCTAGATGTATAAATCAGGTAATGCAGGCATAAAAAGTGCCTCTAATTGCTTATTTTCTCTACCAACCATTTATTTCCTTTAGCAAATTTGGGGCAATTTATCACTGCACTATATTCCTGATATATTATTTTACTGTATTTCATTTAACTTTATTTGATTTTATGTTCTTCTTTGTGTTTTTAACAGTTGCCTTTATTGTTAGACATGTTATACAAACAGACTTTTGCAAATAAGCCAATTAGATGTAGAGCTTACCCTGCCACATTTACATTTCATTACCTCCCATAAATAAACAAATAAACTAAACAAGCTACTAATTTGATTATGTTATTCGTCTATTCTTACGCTACATATATTTTTTTTGTTTCAGGTGAAAAACCGTATGAGTGCCCCAACTGCAAGAAGCGTTTCTCCCACTCTGGCTCCTACAGTTCCCACATAAGCAGCAAAAAGTGCATTGGCCTGATTGCCGTCAATGGTAGGATGCGCAGCAACATGAAGACGGGCTCCTCCCCTACTTCAGCCTCCTCTTCACCCACCAACACTGCCATCACCCAGCTACGCCAGAAGCTGGAGAACGGCAAGCCGCTCGGCCTCCCCGAGCACAACAACCACCTGAACATCAAGACGGAGCCTCTTGACTTCAACGACTACAAGCTGATGATGGCATCGCATGGATTTGGAGCTCCTGGGCCGTTCATGAATGGAGTAGGAGGGAACAGCCCACTGGGGATTCACCACAACTCGACAGCCCAGAGCCCCTTGCAGCACCTTGGGATGGCTGGACTTGAGTCGCAGCTCCTGGGCTACCCGGGGCCGCTGGTGAACAACCTGAGTGAGGTGCAGAAGGTCCTCCAGATCGTGGACAACACTGTGTGCAGGCAGAAAATGGACTGCAAGCCGGAGGAGCTTTCCAAGCTCAAGGCCTACATGAAGGAGCTTGGATCCCAGGTTGAAGAGCAGAAGCAGGGGCTGACATCTGCAGGTGGGCATCAGGTCGGTCTTCCTCTCGTCAATCACAATGGCGCCACCAAAAGCATCATCGACTACACGCTAGAAAAAGTGAACGAAGCCAAAGCCTGCCTCCAGAGCTTGACGACAGACTCAAAGAGACAGATTAGCAATATCAAACGAGAGAAATCCAACCACATGCTTGAAGGAGGTGTGGATGAGAAGGTGCAGGAAAACAACATGTTTACACCTTATGCTTGCCAATATTGCAAAGAAACCTTCCCCGGGCCCATACCCTTGCATCAGCATGAACGCTACCTGTGTAAAATGAACGAGGAGATCAAAGCCGTGCTGCAGCCCAGTGAGAATCTGATGCCCAACAAACCAGGGATATTCATGGAGAAGAACACCCACTTATCCTCCTCCATGTTGTCTGAGAAGGGACTCACTGGGCCCCTCAACCCTTACAGGGACCACATGTCTGTGCTGAAGGCGTATTTCGCCATGAACATGGAGCCCAACTCGGAGGAGCTGCTCAAGATCTCCACAGCGGTCGGCCTTCCTCAGGAATTTGTCAGGGAGTGGTTTGAGCAGCGAAAGATGTACCACTACGGCAGCACCAGAACTCCGCCGCTAGAGCACAGGAACAACATGGATATGGTTGTCGGAACAAATAACCACCACACTCCACCAAAAGACTCTATGGCAGCTAGGTCACCTGTGTCTCTTATCAAACCTACTGACCGCATAACGTCCCCCTCCATAGCGGAGCTCCACAACAACGTTAACAACTGTGACAACTCACTCAGACATTTGAAAAACCACCAGTTTAGCGGCAGCGCCAAAGCCACGGGTGAAAAGTTGGACCACTCCCGCAGCAACACGCCCTCCCCGTTAAATCTGTCCTCCACATCTTCCAAAAACTCTCACAGCAGCTCCTACACTCCAAACAGCTTGACTTCAGAAGACCTGCAGGCTGAGCCGCTGGACCTCTCTCTGCCGAGACTCATGAAGGAACCCAAGCATGCACTGACTGTCAAAAGCAGACCTAAAGTCAACAGTATTACCATCGACCATAACAACGTCCCCTCTCCCCGCGAGCACTTCGAGGAGCCTTTGAACTTAGCCTATCTCAAGAAGGAGTTCTCAGGCTCTATGAACAACGGAAACCTTGAAAAAAGCACTAGCCCCATCTTCGGCATTAACCCGTTTGCTGCCAAACCCCTGTATACGTCACTTCCACCTCAGAGCGCTTTCCCGCCTGCCACATTCATGCCCCCGATGCAGGCCAGCATACCAGGTCTTAGGCCCTATCCGGGCATGGATCAAATGGGCTTCCTACCACACATGGCCTACACTTACGCAGCAGGGGCAGCTACCTTTGCCGAGATGCAGCAGAGGAGAAAGTACCAGCGGAAACCAGGTTTCCAGGTAAATAAGCCACCTGTGGGTTTGTGAAAGCCCCAGGCTCAGTCAGAGTCTCTAAAATGATCTGAACTAATTTCTGTACTAATTAAAAACGACTTCAGAGTCAGGAGAGAAGAACGCTCACCTGAGGTAGACTGAACTGGCAAAGGTGATGGAGATAAACAGCCGTGATACGAGTGAGGTATTGTTAGTGGTGTCAGGGAGGAAAAGGGGGGCATTTTACAGGTTCATCTGTTTACAGTGTAACATTAGTAATGATAATCAAACCGATTAAGCTCATTTTACTCAACAGCTTTAGGGTTTTGTTTTGTGAAAAAAACAAATGAAACAGTAACAATTCATCTAGAAATAATACCACACATTTGCTTGGTCCAGCTTCTTCTTTTTTTCATAAATGAAACAATAATTTATCGATTTAAACAGATGCTTGACTCCAAGAAAAAAAACACACACAAATTGCAGCAATATATTATATTTGTTTGATTTTTTACAGCTGTCAGTTGTAAAACCTTAAGAGAAACTTCACTCTTTTTTTTTTTTTTTTCTGTCCTTCTAACAGAGTTTCAATTGCAGATTTTAATTCCTGGATTTTAGTGGGGAGATTTATTATAATTGTCTATAAACTGCTTTTCCACCCTGAACCTGAACCCTGATGGTTTTGGGTTTTTTTTTTTATGTTAAAAAAAAAGTCAAAGTTACAAACACACTGGTACAAAATATCAGACATCAGGTTCAAATAACCGCATCGATTTTGGCCCTGAAAACGTATCTGAGTAAAGCCCTAATTGTTACCACTCTCCACTGTAAATTTTTCCTGCTGCTGTGTGTGGAACACATTAATGCTTCTGACTCCAGTCCTCTTCCAGCGCTGGCCTGAACTCAGATATTTTGTTATTAAATATGGGTGAAAGGCCTTTGTAAAAATGACAAAGGTGAGCCCCGGAGCTGTGCACTTCTCTGAAATTTCCCACCGCAACTCTGCTGCATTTTAAAGAGAGCCAAATCCAAAATGAGCTTCTACATGTGGATTAATAATGCACAGTCTCCATGTTCATTACCACTGAATGCTGAAGGCTGTTTAACATAGAGGGAACCATTTTGATGAAGAAAAAAAAAAAGTATTAATAATGTTTCCTATTCTAAGTTATTAAATTAGATTTTAAAAATACAGCTACAGGCGTTTAGTTCAAATTGATTGCAGAGTGATAGTGGTCCCTTCTTAAAACACAGTGCAGTGCTGTCCTCACATTATCACACACATATTCATTAAAGGAAGCTTTGGTGGCTCAATATTGGCCATTAAGGTGCACCTTCTGATTTAGATCATTATATGAGTTTGCCATTTCAAGAATGGTTCACTCTGCCTGCTCTAATGTTGTAATATTGTTCCCCATCAATTCATGTTTAAGACTAATCTTCATCATAAAAGAGAATTTTAAAGGAATGTGCAGAATTAACGCTCCTGTACGAAATTAGACCACACTGAATACACCATTATTGCTGAGTTTCATAATGGGGAGCGTGTCAGTTATAGATGGGTGATATTACTCCACAGCTGGAGGTTTTATAAGAAATCAACGTTGGTATATGCTGGTTATCAAAAATGCATGAGAACACGTAGCATAGTGTGATTGTTTGGTAGGTGCTAGTCAGTTTACAGCTTTATTTAGTGACATAAAAAGCCTTCAATAGCTTTTATTATGATTATATAATTGCAGTGTAATGACATTTATTCTTGAAACACTTGAAAATTTGTAAATATTAAACTTCTTGAGACAGTTTTAGCATTAGCATTTGACACATGATTAGCGATTAGCATGTCTTCTTGTTCAATATAGCTACAATTATCCTAAGTTATGTCAAGATATTACAACACTTTTCAGAGGCTTTAGGGACAAAATTATGTCAGAAATTTGCAAACTTTTTAATGAAAACACATCTAGAGTGACATCAGCAACAAACATTAGCTTCTGTTTCAAGCTAGCTGTAGCCATGTTGCTGCTGAAGCTAGCCGCAGCTTTTCTTCAAATTAACCCAAACTGACCTCACATTAATCAATATCTCAATATCTTGAAACCCTTCCCAGTTATCACACCCAAAATTCATTAGTATTTCTTTTTCTTTTCTCTTCTTTTCTTTTTTTTTTTTTTGTTTCTTGTTTTTATTTTTATTTTTTTTAAAGGGGGACCTGCTCGACGGTACACCAGATTACATGTCAGGGCTGGACGACATGACAGACCCCGACTCCTGTCTGTCGCGGAAGAAGATTAAGAAGACCGAAAGTGGTATGTACGCGTGTGACTTGTGCGACAAAACATTCCAGAAGAGCAGTTCCCTTCTAAGACACAAATATGAACACACAGGTATATACTGTTCTAGACCCTTATTTTAAACCCCATGCTTTTTTATGTTTTAAATGTTTGTGTTGCCAACTCCTATCAGTATGAATATATTTATATATTTTTTTTGTTACCCCCTTTTTTCTTCTTCTTTCCTTCTCTGTTTAACCCTTAAGTTGTATATTATGTAAACCAACACCTAACTTGCTTCTTCATTGACAGGGGTTTGAGATGCCAACGAATGAGTAGATTTTTCCAAAATTAAGAAAGTTTTGACTTTGTGAACATGTGATGTGTTTAAAGTTTTGTGTGTGTAAAAAAAAAATATATATATATATATTTAAAAGAAACATTTTAGATTTTAGCAACTGTATCAGCTCTTTTAGAAAAGTATAATCTGTAATTAATGCAGGTAGGCATGAAGAGGGAGACTTCAGCTATCTTTTCAAGTGATTGTACTCTTTATTTTCCAATCATATCCTGCTGTATTAACCATTTTGCTATCTAAAAAGACACACATCAATTCACCTAGACATATAAAGCCAGCAAAAGGCTTCTAATGCCTTTATCGGCCCCATTATTGGCGATAGATCACATCAGTGGCGTAACGCTCAGAAGCTTCAGAGCACTGATAACAAGTCTTTCATTATAGTTATTATACAGAGATCCTCTTTCACTAGGTTGCATCATTTATTTTATCCACTATCTGTAGCGGAGCGCTCAGTGCTTTATGCAGCCTTCATGTTATCTGGTCGGACATAAAAGGGAAGGAGGGCGCACCGTCAGAACTGTGCGCTGAACTCTTTAAAACAGGGTGCGTTATCTCTCCAACGCCGCCGCATCTCGCTTCTGGATGCGACACGCTTTCATGTCCGTGTCGCTATGTGTTGTTTTTAACAATATTATGTGTTCAGAAGAGGGGTAGAGGGGGGGGGGGGTGAAGTGTGGTCGAAAACGGCCAGATGTTGGACAGAAGTGCACTTTTGAAAAAAAAAAAAAAAGCCCTGTTGGCGGGTGGACTTGTGACAGAGGGGAGTCATGTGATTTGTGCGAGGCAGGCAGCCATATTTCCACACGTGCTGAGCAGGAGTGAATGAGGAGAAGAGATGTTTTTGAAGCCGAAAGCCAAAGTTATTAGTAGTAGTTTCAAGAAAAAAAAAAAGCGGTAGGTAACGTCAGATCCTAGAGGAAACCCTGAGTGAAGATGTATATGTTAGTAAGCAGTAAGTGTTTTGGAATAAACTCTTAAGTGTAACAGCAGCCGTGTGGCCACATTACAAGCTGGAGGACATTTATTTAGCCAGACAGTTTATGGCCCCGTGTCATAAAACTATCTCACCCTGCCCTTGTGGTCAGCTTGGGTTTCTCGTTTCTGCCTTTGGCACACAAAGCGGTCCCATCACGTTTGGTAGACGGAGGGAGCCCCAGCCCAAAACTTAATGGAGGGCCAGGCGTCACCATGAACTTGAATTGTGTTCGGAGATAAGCAGGGTAACCCCTCGGAGCCTCCTACCACCGCCCCCCCCACCCCCCGCCCCCTATTTCCCCCCCCCTCCAGCCCGTCTCAGATTTGTTTACTCCTTTGTCGCGCCTTCTGTGTTTGTTTGCTTTGCAGTAGTTTATTTATGTTGCATTCATCAGTGTGGCACGCAGGCCTAAAATAAATAGTTGTAGTTGAGTTTCTCCATGCTTTAACCACGGGAGGGAATTTCCATAATGTAGGCCCATGAATGCGAGTGCACTTTCTCATTGTGCTCTCAGTTTGAATAAACAAATAGCCCTAAGTCGTAAGTCAAAGTTGGATTTAATGCTCCGTGATTTAATTTTGCTCCATACCATCCAATTCATCAGAGTTTTTCCTCAGCGTCTTTGCTTTCTTCTGACTTGTGTGTGTGTGTGTGTGATTTGTTGTAGCAGCGGGACGAGCGGGGCAAGCGACTCACGTCTCCGCTCTGTGTTTTGTGTCTCCGCAGGCAAGAGGCCGCACCAGTGCCAGATCTGCAAGAAAGCCTTCAAACACAAACACCATCTCATCGAGCACTCCAGACTGCACTCGGGGGAGAAGCCTTACCAGTGCGACAAGTGCGGGAAGAGATTCTCCCACTCGGGCTCCTACTCGCAGCACATGAACCACCGCTACTCCTACTGCAAGCGGGAGGCCGAGGAGCGGGAGGCGGCTGAGAGGGAGGCCCGTGAGAAGGGCCACCTGGAGCCTACGGAGCTGCTGATGAGCCGGGCATACTTGCAGGGCATGACTCCTCAGGGTTACCCGGAGCTGGCCGAGCGCGAGGCCATCCTGAGGCACGACGCCGTGAACGGAGGGATCAGAGAGGGACGGAAGGAAGTGGACGGAACGTACGCGAAGATCGGACGGAGGGAGGACGAGTTCGAGGAGGAGGAGGAGGAGAGCAAGAGCATGGACACGGACCCGGACACGTTGAGGGACGAGGAGGAGAACGGAGAGCACTCGATGGACGATAGCTCGCTGGACGGCAAAACGGAAACCAAATCGGATCACGAGGACACGATGGAGGATGGCATGTAATCGGCGACGACACAGTTTCAAAAGCTTCCCATCTTAAGAAAAAAAAAAAAAAAAAAAAAAAGTTTTAAGTTTCTCTCTTTCGGTTCAGTATTCTTACCTGCTCGGTTTAAAACACCGTGTTTTAAGCTGTACGTGCACGTGCCTGAAGCTTCCGGGAAGCTTTCTTTGACAGACTCCTCGGGGGGGGAAAAAGATGTCTGCCGAACAAGACATGGACTGAAAAATCAATCTGGAGGAGGCGTTGAGAGAAAAAGGGGGCATGGGTTTGTGAAATAAGCTGCATTATGCAAACCGAACAATGAATAAATGAATACATTTCAAAAAATGTACAGTACTAAGGCCTAAAAATATGTGTGGTGCTAACCTCCTCAAATAAACCCCCTGTGTTCCATAGTATTTATAGCACAACTAGTGACTTGTACAAATTGCACTCCGCTTCTATAATCATGAACAAAAATAATAAAAAGTATTGCCTATGTATATATTTATACAGTGTTGGAAAAAGAGCAGTAGTGTCTACACTACAGTCCTTCGATATTACCTTTGTTATCACCTACCTACCTACGGTGTCGTCTTTAGTTTTTTGCCATGTTGCCCGGCCACAAACATCTCCAGCCACACTGTTTTAGGCCTCTTGAATCAACTTCAAATGAAGGAATTTAAACAAAAAGACTGTATGAAGGAGCTGAGAGGTTGTTGTTTTTTTTTTTTTTTTTAAAGAGGATGAAGTTTTAAAGAGACCTTCATTTTAAGGGAAAAATACAGTTTATGGACAGATGGTATTTGGGGGAGGGGTGGGAAGCGGGGTGGGAGGGGAGGGATAAAAAAAATGAAGGACGAAGCCTTTGTAAGGTGTTTTTGATAAGAAAAAAGAAGCCTTATATGCAAACCTTTTAACCTGTGTGTTTTCTGCAAGTGCCACCCTCGTATTGTGTAAAAGGAAGGTTACTTTTTTTCCACCAGCCTCAGTATTATGAAATGGTTTACCGTTGTTCTTTGAAGCACCCGTGTCAGTATTAAGACTATAGGCAGCAGTTCCTTAGTTTACATTATGTTGTGCAATGTTTTCTCAGTTTTTCTTTTTTCTTTTAACTTTTGTCAGTATTACACCAAACCATTTTTTTCTTTTTTTTGAAGACAACAAAATTGCATTCATTTTATTTGTAGGTTGAAAAAAAAAAAAAAAACATTATTTATGTGGCCCATTTTATATTTCCTAATTTTATTTATTTCATACTGTTGTGTACAGTACTATAGTTCTTCAATATATAGATATATTTTAGTAAAAAGGAACATGGTGTCGATCATAGGGGCAAATTTTACGTAAAGAGAGCATTTATTGTGTTTTGAAACATTGTGAAATGCGAAGTTTAATCTTATTTTATTTTATTTCCTTTTATTTTCCAGTTAATGGAAAATTCCAAATTTGGGAACTTTTATACAATTGTGAAAACACTGTATTTTCGACTGAAAAAATTCCACTTTCTTTGTTTCTTTTTTTAAGCTAAAAAAATGAAGAGGGACTGTTAAATACTATGTATGATATCATGACTGAAGAAGAATCTTTCCTGAAATGTCTTTGTAAAAGTATTATTGAATTCTTAATTTGTAATTTCTCTTGAAAATGACCCTGCTCGAATAAAAGTAGCCAAATTACAGAGTACCAAACCCTTCAGTGCTTCATGTTTATTCACACTCCGGCAGCGCCGGGGGGGGCTCAAGTCACTTTTTTAAAAAAAAACAAAAACTGGGAAATCTTTCTCCTCTCATGTCCAGTCTATAAAGAAAACACTGTGGATGATTCCTCCGCTGCTCATTATTATGCTAATTTCCGGTTTCAATTCACATTTTCAAATCGATCAGAATGAATTGACCTCAGTCCTCTGCTGCTCATTATGTCTCATTTAGATGATAAAGTGAAAAGCCCAACATGTATCCCCACATCTTCTCACTGTCTATCCCTGCACTTTTTAACCGGTCGGTGAATAACAAGAGTATTTAGGAAAAAAAAGACATTTTATATGTTACATATTATCAACAAACCCCATGAAAACCAGCAATTAATTGATTCAACTAACAAGTGCTGCACTGTGGTTTATTTTAATTAGATTCCCACATACACTACATCATCCTGCTGCTGGAAACGTGTATTAATCCGCCACAGAAAATAGTCCCCTTTACAACAATGCAATGCAACATTTCCTCCCGTTTGAGTAACATTTGCTAGAAACTACAGTGCCCACATGTTTTAGGGGATTACTGAGTGTGTTTCTTTTTAATGAAACTATATATTTATGATGCATTTTTGAAGATTTTTGCATGGATTTCATTCACAGCAAGAGAAACGTAGAATAACACCGGCCTGATCTTTAATATAGTCATTAAGACAAAAACATATTTATGCATTTTGTGCACAGCATTCTCTTAAAAGCTTCAGCACCTTCAGTTTTATATGTATATTATAGTGGAGATTTACATGTATTGGAGACAATTTCATTACGATTCTTGCTTTGCTTTTAAATTTACTGTTTTGCCACATTTTTAAGACAAAACACAACAAAAAATATGGACAAAATGGTCAAAAATGATCTTTTTTTTGCATCACTATTGCTTTTCTCACTATCTCTTCATTCCTCCTGCCGCTGACGATGCTCCTCTTCTCCCAAATCTCATTTTTTATTTTATTTTATTTTATTTTTTGAAACTTTACTCCTGACAGGTGGACTCCAGCAGCGGAGTCCTCTCCACTGAAGGAGACTCTCGACTCCATTAGCCACTCACACTGCGTTATGCAGATTAAAAGCAACATCAAAAGGCCGAGATGAAAGCACCAAAGGTTGAGCGATGCCAAACATCAGAACGCGCTTTGCATATTCCGATTTTCCTATCGATCGGCGTGCCATCGGATCATTCGCAGACCATCTCGCAGATAAAAGAGGGGGTCTTAAATGATTAGCTGATGAATTTGATAATGTGCTGTGAACCGCCCGGACAATTACACATGCGAAAAATGAGCACGCGTACCAAGACAGGCGAGGAGTAGAGGGGGGGAAACCTCTGGAGTATATCGCCATCATTAAGAGAGAAAATTTCAACCTTCCTCTACTTTTACATTTTTACATCTATTAAGACTCGTGTAGCAGCGGCTTGAATGCACCGCTCTCTCTCTCTAGCTCTCTTGACTTCACAAGCAACTAATACGAATGTCAAAGGTCAAGACAGATGTGATGAAATGTTCCTGCAACCCTGCAGAGAAAGAAAGAGAGAGAGAGAGAGAGATGCTGAATTAGGAAACAGAGGAAAAGCAAAGAGAGAAATGACGATGAGGACGAACTCAATCTTTCTAAAAAATCATGCATATTTGAAAAACAACAGAAACACATGCAACAAAAAAACAACAACTCCTGTATCATCTGTTTTGTTTATATTCCTGTTGTCTCCATGAATTCCAGTTCTCACTCTTTCAATATCGGCTGATGCTGATGTTGATCCAATCTAGTTTTACATTTACTGATCAATACTGTCTCAGACTATTAGCCGGGGCTCAGTGGAGGACGCCTTTTAATTGCAATCAGGCTGAATGATGATGCCTCGCATTGATTTTTCTGTGTGTACTTAATAATTTTATTTATTTTTTTACATAAATATGTTTTGACTCTTGAAGAGTTTTCAAGTGCATCCATCACAGAAGAGGAGGGAGGGAAGAGAGAAAATCAGCTTCTTCTGTCACTTTTCGATCTTTTTAATCTTTATTTTATTGTCCTTTTTTTTGACACAAACTCCACCCATGTGGTAAACCCTGCAGTTGAAACCAAGCGCACTGAATGATCTGCAGCAGTTTGAACTCATGTTCAGTCACTTTCCAGGCATGTAGACGTTTCACAAAAACAATTTTTTTTTTTTCTCCTTCTTGATAGATTTGTATGAGTCTTTAGTTAGGGTAATTTGGATGTTTAAACACATCAAAGATTTAACCGGAATGATCTCCCCACAAAGTAAATATTAATTTTATAACATTTCTGCATTGTTCAAACAGATTTTTAATATGTTTAAACCTGATTAGACTGTTTTCCTTTGCTAAAATGTTCAAAATGCGGACCCGTTTTGTGTCTGTTCTCAGGCGTCAGTGCAGTGATTTTGATCTCCTCTGATGTAAAACAGTGTTGGGAGAGACGGCCGGCTCATAGAACATTTAGAAAGGGAGGAAAAACAACAACACGAGTGTGTAGTAGTAATTCATACGAGTGTCATGCAGCCATATGCCCGGGCCAGATTGGTGGTGTATTTTGGACAGCTGAGCTCTGATGATTCACTGCTGGGCCTTGTATAGACCAAAGCTAAGTGTACATTTTGCCTCAGGCTACTCTGCTGCCTCCACAGATACACTTAGTAGTAAAAATCGACTCGTTTGCATTGAAAACACTCGACGCCGTCTTGTTTTATTCAGCTTCTCCTTCAATCTCGCTCCCTTTCACCAGGTGTTTTGATTCAAAAAAAGGTCATCTGTCACGTGCTGTATGAGCTTCTGAGGTTGTCAACTTTATTTAAACACTGCTTCATAAATACATTTTTTTTTAAAAAAGCAGCATGTAAAGAAACAGGAGGGTTTATAATATGGAAAAAAAAGAGAGAAGCAGAGCATGGAACATCAGCAGCAGAATGAAGACGTAAGGGGAAAAAAAAATCTCGCTTTAATGCACAAAATAAGCGAGATAGAGCATGACAGAACACGTCGGAGGCCAGTGAATGAAAATGGGTTTGAGGTTTGGTTTGCGACTGAGGATTCAAAGTGTTTTTTTTTTTTTTTTTTTTCCGTGTCGAAGCTGCACTGGAGAACACATCAAGTCCCTGAAATGAGAAAAAAACATAAGTGAATGACTCAGTGGTGGGTTCACCTCCGATGATGATGAAGACGAAGAGGAGGAGGAGGAGGAGGAGGAAGCTGCTCACACAAGAGAGGATGATGGGAGTCCCATCAATCAAACAGGTGTAGCCTCCAGGTATACAGGTTATGCTACAATATCTGTCCAAATAAATAACCTCAAACTCACAATAACATTCAATTTTCCTTCTCTGGTGTCTTCGTTTTCCCGTCACAAATCATCTGAATCATCACGTTAAAGAGCTTCAGCTTACTTGAATTCATATAGTGTTTTTTTTCCTCGACATTACTCATGTTTCTGGGAGTGAAACATACACAGGAATCAAAAATAAAAACATATAAATACATAAAAACCATGCCGTGACCGCTGACCAGTGTGCTGATTCTGTCCTTTAAAACCAAAGCTTTTTTTTTTTTTTTTTTTTTCCTGGAGCTTTCAACCACATTTCAAGGTTTTCCTCAGCAGCAGCAGATTGGGGTGTTTGCTCGGTCGTCATGGAGACGTATAAGGCCTCCTGATGCTGTCATGTGATCTGTTCCATGCTTTCTTAGGATCATGTGAGCTGTTTTCAAACAGCAGCAGCAGCAGCAGCAGAGTGAAGTCCCATCAGCTGAGGAAGACCATCACATGCGGTCGAAAGCTTCGGGAAAGAAGCAGTAAGATGACCTTGAGTGGAGATGTTTTCGTCTCCAAGGTCAAGAACTTGTTGTCACCTGTTTTCATCTCTCCGCGATCTTCTCTATAATTAACCCTCTTTCTTCTTTTGTTGTTTGTTGAGTGATTCATGTTTTAGTTTATTAGTTTTCAGTGTTATTGGCCTGTTTCACTTCATTGTTCTTGCTTTTTTTTTTCTGACCCACTTTCTTTTTTATTCCGTTAATGTCCTGCTGAGTTTACAGACGACTCTAATCGAGCTTTTCTCTGTTTTCTGCACTCGGGTCTTGATTGGACAACATTACAATCACAAAACAAACCCGAGTTTGAAATCTAGGCCAGTATTAGCCAATATTTCTGAACTGTGGATGCTGTTATTGAGCAGCTTTCAGGTCAAAACATCCATTTAAACCCGCTTTTTAAAACCCAATAATCATTTAATGTACAGTAGAGTGGCTTCCTGGTTTGTTTGTATAGTGCACATACACTCACCAAGCACTTTATTAGTGACACCTGTTCAATCCAATGTGATCCAACACGACAGCTCTGCCATTAATTCTACTTTTTTACATTTTCAGTTTTCGTTGACGTCGTCAGAAAGGTGATAAGGTGGTGGTAATAATATGTAAAGATGTGTAGAAGAAGAAGACCACTAGTTTGGTGCTCCAGCTAGATTGGAGCTAACCTTTACCCCAACCTTAAAGGGAAACTTTGCTATTTTTCAACATGGACACTATTTTCTCATCTTTTTGTGCCTAAATGACTAATAGGGACAACAGTTTTTGAAACTGGTCAAGTATTGAGCAACAGCGCTTCAGCTAGCAGCTGCGAAACAGGCTGCTATGTAATCTGATGGGGAAATAGCGCCCATTAAAAATGTTTTTTTTTTTTTACCACTGACAGGCTCATATTGTTAATATAAGAGTCTTACAACATTATAGAAAGGACCAAACAAAGAAATAAAACATTTTTCTTTGCCTTTCACTCAATCAAGTCTGTTTATTGTTGTAGTCTCACTCCTGGAGAAGTCTCCTGAAATCCCGCGAGAACTGAGAGATTTCAACGAGACTCCCCGCTCTGTCCTGTCGATACGTTGAACTAGTTAGCTAGCAGTAGCTAACTTACTGTTTACAGAGCAACATTATCATTCATGAGGAGTCGTGTTTCTGTCCACCTGGTGAATGTAAGTCCAATAATCTCTCTTTTAGCTTCCGTTTTTACTCCCTAGCAACTCCTGAGAAAAATATCTGTCTCTTTTAGCTGTTAAACGCTCCACTATGTTCACCAGCTAGCCTACAGCTAACAGCTAACGGCTAAACTCTCTTAAACTGAATGTCCAGTACATATTTGACTTTGACCCTTATCGACTTTACACTGTATAAATGAAATGAATGTCACCAGCAAGAAGCATTCACAATTTATTAGAGTCACTTTTGAGTTGGTGGGGGAAAATATAATTGAGTGGTTCAGTTAGCATCTCATGAGGAATTTGACACTATTTCTGTAAAAAAGCGGCCAAACCACCAACATTAACCAGCACTGATACTTTGACATTTAACTTTCCAAGAGCTGTTCACACACTCCACAGCCACTTTATTAATAATATCCATACACTCTGGAGTGTCAGTCAAATATATGTAGTAATAATAATAATAAAAATAATAATAAACAGCAAATAACTACTAAAATATTGAACTATTCATGTATAAATGCAGCTATGTGTTCTCTTCATATGAGAGGTGCTGGACTCTGGGTCATAAAGGTCAATGTTGGACCCAAATATTGCTAATGTGGACATTTTTTTTCTTATCTGTTGAAGCCATGGAAGGACGGCTTGGATGAGACGAAAAGTAGAGGAGACTCTCACACTTTTGACCTCATTAAATTATTTACATATCCCCATATGCCACCCGGACTATTTCGCAGGGCACATGAAGGACGGGGGCCTGGGCAAAGACGAGAGAGAGGGAGAGGGAGAGAGAGAGAGAGGGCGCTCCTCAGACCTGGCACTCGGCGAGAGAAAGTTCAATGACATGCAGGGAGGAAAAGCGCAAGTGACCAGCAGGGATTAGCCAATCAGAGCGTCAGAAGAGCAGCCAGCTGTTCATTCTGGCTGGAGCGAAAAGAGCCCCGGAGCAGGTGGTGCAGCCCGGTGCCAGCGGTGCTACAGAGGAGGAAAAAAAAAAAAAAAAGGAGAGGAGGAAGAAGAAGAAGAAGATGACGATAAAAGAAACTCATCCTCGCCTCATGCAGGGACGTTACTGCATTACTTTTGGACTCCGTGTCCCCGTTTTTTCCTCTGCCTGGTTCTTATTGCTTTGCCTAGCATTATTATGCATAAATATTCCAGGGACACACAAGAATATCTCTAAAATAAGCTTGAAAGAAGTAGCTCAGTCTTTATTTATGTGCCATTTATTCGAAACGGATCCAAAAAAAAAAAACGCTTCACAGAGCGTAAGCGGAAAAAGCAATTAACAGAAGGCAGGAAAGGTAAAAACGAGGCACAAATTACACAAAGAAGGTCAAAAAAAATGAAAATAAAAGGTCATTACATAAAAGCTGGATTATTAAAATGGGACCAGGATGAGTTTTAAAGCACAATTTCACCCTCAAATACTCCAATATTCCAGTTTTGTGATGAAACAGTGTCATTTTATGCAACCTCTCCTGCCAACAAACATCTTCAAACTTCATCGCTCCAGCCCAACTCCTTCTTGAACGCGTGCCCGCACATTTCTGACGCATTAAATATATATTTGTGGCAGACTGGCATGTGAACTGGAGGTGACAGTGTGAGTCTGAGGGCACATGAGTGCCATGGCTGCCTCCTCCAGTGAATACAGCAGCTGCGGAGCGTCACAAAGACAACAATACTCTCACCGTCGGAGGGGGGTTTGGTGCACCGTGGTGACGCTGGACAGCTCTGCAAAGACCCCCCGCTTGGAGTTTTATTAATTTGCATTTATCGTTTTTATGCTGTCGCTCTCGCCGAAACAGCATGTTTGGCACAAGCGGAGTCATGGTATGGAGATAGTATAGCAGGCTCCTGCAGAGGAAGTGTCACTCTTGCTGCAGGACAGAAGCTACAGGTATAAATAAGAAGATAAATAATGAATAGTTTAAAGATGTCTGGTGGAGTTTGATTCATATTTTGGTCGAACAATGAGGAGAAACTCCTCTCCTGAAGCTCGGTGAAGTCACTTCTGTGGTTGAGCCCCCTGCTGGTTGACACTTTGTCACAACTGATCATCTAAATAAAGTTTTTTTCAATCAGTTTGTCAACATGATTACTTCTGGGGGAGGAAGGAGGGGAGGGGGGAGGGTGTCTGTCAACATCCTCATCAGTGAAACCAGTGGACAACCCATCTGCTGTGAGCACAGAGAGCAGAAGAAGTCAGCGTTGAGAAGATGTTTGCTTTTGTCTAGGAGCAGATTGTAGCCTCGCCGGTCACGTTGTGTTCAAATGTTTGTATTAAATCTCTCATGACTCATGACGTGTGTCACGCTCCCACTTCTTCTCCTCCTGTTTTAGGATGTAATAAAGATTAAAAAAAAGTATTGGGAATCAGGTTCACTTTCACCAGCGAGGAACTACTACTATTGCATGGGGGGGGGGGTGAAGGTTGGAGAGTTGTGTCATCATTGGGGAGTGGAGATGTTGAAAGCTGGAAGAATGTGTTTTTATCAGAGCAAGAATTCATTCGTAAGCAGCTGGATTGCATTTTTTTTTTTGTTGTTGTTGTTTTGAAAAGTGAGAACATACACACAGGTCAGTTTTGTTTCCTTCGTTTGATCACCTTTCTTTCTTTCTCTGGTTGTTTGTGTTCAACAGCGCTGAAGGAGAGGATACGCAGTCCAGATGAAGAGCGAGAAGAGTCCCACACACACATGTGTATATATACAAGGTAAAAGCATCCACACACTCAAAAAAAACACAACAGTAAGTGTCAAAAATGGTCAAAAACATCTGAAAAGAGGTACGAACACAACAAACATGACTGGAAAAGCTTCACTCTAATGTTGCTAAGAGAAAATAAACGAGCAAACAACAACAACAAAAAAAACTATAAAACACTGAGAAGTGAAATGGAAACCTCAATAACCCTTTTATACATCGCTCTATGTGGATGTATTAATCCTTCCAAAAAGGGGCTTTTCTTTTAATGACGCCTTAATTTGATGTAAAATTGTTTTTGGCACTTTTTTTTTGTACTTGTTGGACCGTGAAGACGACTTCATCCCGGCTTTAAAGGCTGCCATGTTTGACATCATGTCACATAGTTTTCATGCACAGTCTTGTTTTGGTTGGTCGGTGATGTTGTGATCTGTCGTAGCAACTCTTTTCTTCGCTTCAGAAGACAAAAAAAAATCAGGTATCTTTGTGTCTTTTCTGCACGGTAAACTTTCATTTCTGTCCTCTTTTACTCACAGATGATCCCGGCTAAACACACGGCCGACACTAGCTGCGAGCCTGTCACGTGACGCTCAAAGGAAAATGATCTCTGTCAGTCCGTCCGTCGTCCATCCAGCCTCCCCTCTCCTCCTCTCTCCACCACCACCACCACCCCCTTCTCTCCCTCTGAGGGGTAAGTGATTATGTGTTTTGCCAATGCGTTTGTGGAAATCTTTTGATATGCACAAACACAGATTCTAATGCGCCGGCAACAGCGGCTTTTTTGGCTGACGGCTGATTAGGATGCCGGCTCATGGCTGAGTCCGCGGGGCCCCAGCTGGGCGCAGGGAACATCGCTCATTACACATTTTCTAAAGAGGGAGGGGAGGCTAATTCACACCGCTGCGCAGCATGCCGGTGTAGGTGTAATCATATCATTCTAAATCACCGGTCAGTTACGCGCCGGTGAAGCCTCGGCTCGTGCCAGAGGGGCCGGCTGGATCCTGATTAAAGCCCGGCCAAAGACAAAGTGACACGTCCTTAACCTCATCAGAGGAGACGTTAAGCAAACCATCACTTACCCGTCAAGGTGCGAGGTTCACCCCGCTGAGACCCTCAGCCCCTGAATGAATTTTCAACCTCTTCCTCTCTTTTTTTGGTAAATTAGAGCTTTCTTCTCGGGGAGCAACATGCATTTTTTATGAGGGCATCATGGCCGATGGTGGATGGCTGCCTGGGCGTTCCCATCACTAATACGCAACTGTCCTCTTGATTTAATTAGACGATGGCCCCCACTATTTCTGACAAGGAAATATCTGCTCTAATTAAGCGGTATTCTTCACCAGAGAACGAACAGACAGTGCAATTCAACGCAGGGTTAATGTGGTCATAAAAAATCCATGATTTCTTGCCCTTTGCCCTCCCTTTTTTTTGACATCTCTCCCCTAAATTCTCAAGAAAATGAACTTCAAATGTGTCCTTTCTCTCTGTGTATTTTTGTCTTCTGAACAGGCCAATTACTTTTTTTTTTTTTTTTTTTGGTTGGTTTATGATTATTCATGCTAGAGAGACTCCCAGCCGTTAATGGACTTAGCACTGTTTTGTACTCTCTCACTGGAAATAGATAATTACTCCATTGAGGAGGCGAACCTTCGCAGTCCAACCTTCCTGTTGAAAAGGAATGAATGTAGCGTTACATGTATGTAATTTCTTAAAGGAAGCATTCCCTCTGTAGCCTGCAGGGATTAGGCCTAATGACAGAAGTTAATTATATTAAGAGTAATTTTCAAAAACAGTTCATGAACTGCAAATTATACTTAAAATTGCTCCTTAATGCTCTTAACTGTAATTAAATTGCCTAATATCTTAAGAAAATGAACATGTGGGACAGGAGTAATGGGTTAAGGGAACTTTTAAGAGTTCAGTGGTTAATGGTCCATGGAAGAAATCAGTAATGTGATATTCAGATGGTGTTCTTTTTTTATTTTTTTATTTTTATTTTTTTAAGAATTCACATCGAGTCGCAGCGGTTTTAGTTGGCCGGCGTTTTAATTTGAAAGTCAAACAGGTGAATAGAGAGCAGTCCTTCAAATGAGATGTTTTTTTATGGGGTGGAAAGCATAAAACTGAACATTTTGACTGCGATTTTAATGTTTTTTTTTTATAAAATATCCAGTCTATGCTGCACGTGTAAGTCATACAGTGTTATATAAAGACCAGCTGAAGATTAGCTTGTTGTAGAAGATGATCAAACTAAACCGGGCAGCAGTTTTTGTCATTTTTGCATTTCATATATCAGCTTTTAAAGGTTCATGGAGGTTTTAGACACAGGAGATACAATGTCCACCTGTGCTTTATGGAAGTATCATCCCAACTACTGCTGCCTAAGAGTCCAGAACTTGTTTTGGTGTGTATAAGTCCGGTATTCGCTCCTTTTTTTAGGTATGATTCTGCTTCCTGCTATCTTCTCAGAGAAGTATCTGGCTCTTTAGGGAGCTAAACACTTCACTATGTTCACCAGCTAGTCCTTTACTTTGTCTGTCAGCCGTCTGGAGCTGAGAAGGTGAGGGTTTTTTTTGTTTTTTTTGGTTGGAAACAGCTGCCAGCTGCACCGTAGACGTCAGGAGAACTGCACAACCGTCTGATAAGTCATTACAAGCAACCTCTTTTTACACACAAGCAGTCATGCAATGCGTTGTTAACATAGAAATATTGATTATAACTGCTCCCAAACTCTTAGGGGGGAAACAAAAGGCTGCTACGTATCCTACTTTTCTATCCCCCCCCCCCTGTGATATGACGTCTTGTCGTTGGACCCGCTCGCAGTTTTCTGTGACAGCAAGTGAATTCACAAATGCGACGACGCAAAGACCTGAGTTGTGCTCCTGTCCTCCAAGGAATTAGTTTTATAATTTTTTTCCTCCTTCTTTCTCCTCTTCAAGCCGGTGAAACCTTGACGCGTAAAGTGAAAAGTGCTTGAGCTGTTGTACGCTTTAATCCCCCCCCAAACGTGCATTTTTGAGCTCTACATGAGGAGAGAGGGGGGTTAGAAAAAAAAAAAAACGGGGAGAATTATGTGCATTTGTCTGCCCGTAATTAGGTGTATTTCTTCCCTGAGTTTTTATTTAATGATTGGCTTTTACAGCGAGGGCCAGTACTTTTGAAGTGTAATGATTCTCCACTCAGGCGACTTAAAAGGTGGAGGGGGGGGGGGGGGGGGGGGGAGAAGAGAAGAGAGGAGAGGAGAGAGAGAGAAACTACCGTCATTCTGCGGCTTTGAACAACCCTTAATCTGTACAAAATTTAGGTTTGCCTTGCTTTTTTTCGAGATCAAAGACTCACGAGAAAGTATTATTCAATCATAACTGGTATGTTAAACCAGCAAAATGCCATTGTTAAAGTACTTACAGGAGGTTTTTCACCTCAGAAAAGAGGGGTTTGGAGGCTTTCCGAGTCATGCCATTTGTGCAACTGTGCATATTAAATCTACTTGGAATTTCATGTTGCTGGGACTGTATGTTCTGTGTGTGGCTGAAGTACGTGTGTGTGTGTGAGGGGGGTCTCTTTCTCTCTCTTTCTCTCTCACACACACACACACACTTGCATGCAAACTACGCATGCACAAAAAAAAAACACACACACTTGCGGTATCTTCCATCTCCGCCGTGAAGCCAGACCCCCCTCGGCTTTTCTCACTTGTAATCATGTCCAAATTTGCACAGGAAGGCAGGGGGAAGGGGAGAGCCATGTGAACTTGTGTGGGTGTTTTCTGTGTTGTTTTTTTTTGCATGTGTGTATGTATGTGTATGTGTGTGTGTGTGTGTGTGTGTTTTTTCTTCTTCTTTACAAAACCCGCTTCTGATTACTGCCGATCTCCGACGCTCCGAGATCACTTTCTGAAGCCTTTCAAACGAAACGAAAGCTTGAAAACATTTTCTCTCTCTCTCTCCGTCCTTTTTTTTTTCAACTAAAAGTGAAAAGATTGGCTCGAGGAAGGAGAAACACTATATCTGCCAAGTAACAAGTACATAAAATATAAATGTAAAGAATGGGGAGAGAGAAGCTTTCGCCTCAAAGGTAATTGGTAAACAACAAGTTGAACAACTTAGCCGGGGTCACAGCAACACTAGCAGAAATACTTGAATGAATCCAGTAGCGGCGGCGGCAGCAGCTGTTTTATATGTTGTTAGTTAAATGCTGCTATTCTCACCGCTCAGACTCTCAAAGCCTGAAGGTGTACGCTTAGCCAATCATGCAACATTTAAGAAGTTTTATGCCCCTTGATTAGACGATTACAGCAGGTTAATTATGGAAAAAAAAGCAGATATATTTCAATTTGCTGCACTTTAACCCTTGTAATATCTCTTATATCTTCGTTTTGTAGACTTCATCTTATCTCTGTGGATCAATTACAGATGCATGATGCACTGCTGACACTAAAACTACCTTTAAACCGTGCAAACCTGCAGAAACTTTGCACCAGAATTCACACAAATAGCCTCTAATTCTATTCAAATATTAAATTAGCCTGTGACATCATCATTAGATTGTAGAGATTGTAGAAAAAACCGTGCTCTCGTTAGGGTCGACATGTACTTGGCTTCCTCCTGCACATCTCCATTCAGTCCTCCTGTGCTCTCAGGCAGCTTGGAGGAGTATCGTGGCACTCTGTAAGTATGTGTGTGTCAGTGTCTTAGCATTTGTGTGTATGTGTGTGTGTGTGTGTGTGTGTGTGTGTGTTCGGGCCCACCTTGGCAGTGGCACTAGCTATCAGCAGGGCCCAGCCGGCGTGCTAGCAGTGAGAGCGTAGTGTTTGTAACAAAGCCGGTCTGACTGTAACGCTTCACATTTGTCCCCCTGGGGCGAAGCGAGGTACTCTAAATGGATCCACGGCGGTGGCGACGACGATGGCGGTCGAAGCTGTGCAGCCCGCCGCCATGTGTGCCGAGGAAGTCTGCACGCTCCCGTTCGTCGGACCTCGCTGGCGACACGCAGCCAGGACGTCTGGTCCAACGTGTCACACGAGACGTGACAATGAGATGGAGGAAGAACTTCACTTTCACTCGGAGCAGCTCGAGTTTGTTTCTTTCACTTCTTTTCTGTCGTTGTTGTTCTCGAACCGCTCCATCCTCGAGGATAAGTGCTCATTATTAGCGGGATGAACATAAATAAATAATATTTCATGTGTCTGGTATTGTTTCTAACCCTCTTCCCTCCTTTTTTTCTTTCTTTTTACCCTTAAACATCCCCCAAAAACACAAGACAGTAATCGTCGCTGATGCCCGTGCAGGCCAACAACACATGCAAACACACCCTCTCTCTCTCTCTCTCTCTCTCCGCCTCGCAGAAGTTTGTCAGTGACTGTCCTGAAAAGTTTTCCCTTTATTAAAATGATCTGTTTCTCATAAACACCCCGCCGCCCTCATTTGCGTGATCTCACCGAGCATCAATCTGCTGTCGGTGACGATGCGGGTGAAAGTGGCCGCTGCCACTGATCATGCATGAAGGCTTTAATTAGCCCGCGTGGCTCAGATTGTAGGGTGTCAGGGTCTATCGGCTGAGGCAGGGAAGGATGATGGCGATGATGATGATGATGATAGTGGTGATAGTGGTGGAGTGGTTGGACTGGGTGAAGTGGGTCAGGTCCGAAGTGAGTGGACATGCGAGTGACACCGGCGTGTGATGTGACCCGTTAGCGGTAGGGTGGATGGACTCAGGGGAGGAGAGAGGAGAGGGGAGGGGGGGGGCAGCTCTAGTCCTGTCTGTCTCAGCCGATGCAGGACGCTGGTAGCCACGGGGCAAACAAATCAGAGGAAGTCAGAGTGACGCTGGATGAGAAGTTTACTGCTCTGCACTTTGCTGCACTTCATGTCCACTTGCAGAAACTGCAGAGCT
The DNA here is from genome assembly GCA_029490765.1 of Euthynnus affinis. Taxonomy (NCBI): domain Eukaryota; kingdom Metazoa; phylum Chordata; class Actinopteri; order Scombriformes; family Scombridae; genus Euthynnus; species Euthynnus affinis. The sequence continues at coordinate 15,311,913 of CM055861.1, forward strand.
GCAGCTCTTTGGATTCGATGCATCTATACAGAAGTTTCTCTCTTTTCTTCTTGTTCGTCAGCAGATGTTGACGTACTGACTTATTTATCCAGTTTCTGCCTTCACCTTCATCCTTTCTTTAATTCTATTTGCTTTATTGTTTATTGTTTTTCTCTGCAGCAGCATGTGGAGTTTCTTTTCACCTCCTAGTTTCACTCCTACCTTTTTTTTTTTTTACAACACAACACAGCACAAAAAAATCACAACACACATCTGCATCAGTTCAGGATCAGTTTATTCTAAAATTGTGTGTTGGATTTAACACAAAACTGCAGAGCTGGAAGTCTTTGACCATGATATTAGCTGGTGTCTTCTTGTCTCTGCCTAAACAGGGCATGTGTAGCCATGGGGCAGCGGCATATCAGAGGTGATCAGCATGATGCAGGCTGAGAGGACGCACGCATGCACACTCCACTCTCCACTCTCCACACACACACACACACACATAGCTCCACTTTGTGTTTGTTGCGGAGAGTCGAGAGTCAAATTCAGTTTAAAATTCCTGCTGCAAACGACGAACGGCAAACAAGGAGAAACAATTTCACGAGATACGCGGCTCAATTTAAACCGAGTGGAGCCGCGAAAAATCACTCAGCATCCATAAATTTGAAGGAACCCCCCCGTTTATCTTGTTCTGCTTTGTTGTGCGTGTGTGTGTGTGATAAATATGTATATGTTTGTGTGGGTGACGATGCCTCTGATACAACTCTACCACCGTATGATACTTGTGGAGGAGCAACTCATAGAGGTCAAATCATCAAAACTTGAAATGACGATTATGTAACATGTTGAAATATTCAATGTATTGTCTTCAAACCTTTTACTTACTCAATAAAAAACTCTACAACACAGGGAAAAAAGCATATAAAAGCATGTTAAGGAAGAAAATCCTCACAATGAATCAATATAATGTATCTTTCAGGTGAATACAATCCATCAACTTGCCTTTCTGGCTTCTATTTTTATCCTATGAATACTTCTTGTCCTCACTCAAACTCGAAATAAACCCCCCCCCCCCGCCCGAGACATTTTGATTGATGACTAATAACATTAATAATGGCAGCAGTCCATTTTTTGGGGTTTACCAGTTCCAGGTATCTGCATGCTTGTTTTGGTGGCATGACTTAATGGGGCAATGAAATACCCCAATGTGCCTTTCCTGTCTTTTATGGTCAATTTCCTCCCGTCGGTGTCGAGTTTGGGAATTTAACCGGTCGTCGTCCGCCGCAATTCGAAGTAGGAGAAACAGCTGCGGTCGGGTTCATTACAACTTGCGTCTTATTTACAGATGTAATCCAGGGAGGAGCAACGAGTCGGGGAAAGGTTCAAACATCCAGATGGGAACATAAATTAGAGTTTGCGCCGATGTCGTCAGGTTTTAAACAAACAAGAGAGAGATTATTCAGACTTATCTGGAAGAGAAAAAACGAAGGCAAACAGTGAAATTACCACCTAAACCGTCCTCTGGGACAGTTTACAAACCTGTACGACTCGTCTCGCCTTGTAGGGATTTAGTCGTAACAATGTCGCCGTGTTCCCAGATCTCACCAGTTACTTTGGGAAGTGTAATGATATCACACACACAACCGATAGAAATACTTTAATGGGCCAAACTATGAAAGGAAGTTGTAATAAACTAGAGTTATCCTTTAAGATTGATTTTGTTTTGTTTTTTTAGATATATCCTTTTGATTTTTAAAGACCTAAAGCGTCTCTTTTCTCCCGATGTGTGTCTTCAACTTGTGAGCCGAAGCGATTGAGTCGTCAGAAACAATGTCGAACACAAAGAAAAACGAGACGCAACAGACTCCCAGGAACAACCACCGAGCTCCAACCAAACCCCGACAATAACAACTTGAAAAGCTTTTTTTTTTTTTTTTTTTTTTTGCTAATTTGTGAACGTCTTCTTCTTCTTCTTCTTTGCTGCTGCTGCTGCTGCTGCTGCGTCTCTGAAGGCCAAACCCAAAAGAGTTTAGGATTCCAGTCAGAGTTGAGAGATGATTAGATTGCTTCACCCAATTCTTCTATCATCTGTCTCCCACTGCCTTTAATATGCAAATTGTAGGTATGCAAAGCTCTGATGCTTTTATTTAAAAGACATGTCCTCAGGCGATAGCAGTAGGCTTCTAGGGAGAGCTCTGTTTTAGCATGAAATAAATAGTTGTTAAAGGGATCACACAAGTTCGTATCTTGGAAGATGAAAAGCTAATTGACATGAATAATTTATTTGTATTGCAGTATCTTAAAGATATCAAATAGTGGTGGATAAATAAAACTTGAGTTCAAACATAATATCGAGCGTCGACGGGGCCCTTTCCGAATATTCAGAGGGAATTACATCTTTCAGATTAGTCGTCATCCTTTAAACTCATAATGGCATTTGTCCTAAGGTCACTCCACTGCAATTATCAAATATTACCAGAATACTCAGAGGTATTAAGAATAATGATCTGAATATGAATTATTATGTTGCTCCTGCGGTTCAGGATGGGTAAAGCCAGGTTTTTTTTTTTTTTTGGGAGGGGGGAGGGGGGAGGGGAGGGGAGCAGAAATGAGAGAGATGAAACTTGTGATGTCATCGAGTCATTATAGGTAGAGGATGGATGAGCTGACCACACGCAGTTACGCCTTTTTTAAAATATAAAATTAGATTATCCTTATTATTAGAAAAGCTTGTATTTTTAGGTGACGCCCTGAATCGGAAAAGGTCAAGGTCACACATTTCCTCCCTTTTTGCACACTTATTGGTGTAATTTCATCCGACAAACACAGTCCAAAAACACACATTTAGTATCGCGTCATGACCAGGAAAAGCAGGAGAATGTGGCGTTTGCTCAACTCATTGTGTACAATATCCTTTAAATATCCTCGCAGACACCCTCCTCCCTTTGTCTTTCTCCGAGGTGAAAGTGAACAGTTCAGGCCAGTGCGTTTTCCCGCAGTGTACTTGTGTCCGAAAATGGATATATCATTGATTTATTGGCGATGAAATGACACGCGAGGCACCCCTCTAGCAGCTTTTTATTATCTTAAATAATGACTTGAAACAGCTCCCAGTCCATATGAGAAAATGTACCCTCGTTCCCTTTTTTTTTTGAGCTCAGGCCCCTGAGATCCAATCACATCCCTCTCTGCGACCGACTCACATTTTCCCAAAAAAATGACGAAGCCCGCCCACCAGGGCCTCCACCCAAACTAAAAGCGAACGCTCAAAGTGTTTTAAAATTGCAGTTTGACCCCAGCATAGAGGAGGTCCACATGCTCAGAGTTTAATCCTACTCCATATCTTTGTTGGCATAGTTAGAATTCAGAAGTGCTCGGCTCCAACGGGAAGGCCCTTCTGATTAGAGAAAACCCACAATGCCCTCTGTTGTTGTTGTGAACTTTTGACTGCGTGGGCCAAGCCTCGACAGCGGCGGGCTGCGCTGAGGAGTCTGCAGCGGGGCGGAATATTTGACATTTCTCCGTGATGACAGCCTTGTTACTACTCTCGTTTCTCCACTGTATGCATCTTCTCTGTGTGGACCCACGTCTCCCGTGGCAACGCACAAAATCTGATTTGGATGACAAATACTTTCTGGCTCCGGAGTGTGTGCGGACTGTTTTTTTTCTGCAAAACTCCACCCAACTTGTGCTCAGATTGAGGCCTGAGCAGTTATTTTCAAGGACTGTTTGACATACGCTTGGGCGTAAATGTATTCTGCAGGGACAGAGCGAACGTGGTGAGGGTGAAGTATCAGAAGCTCCTCTCCAGCTCGCACAAGTGGATAGAGAATACATGTCATTTATAACACTTTGTCATGTGAATACCTCACTCTTGTTTTGGGGAATTTGAAACCTAAAGCACTCTACACATTGGTCAGCGGTGAAACAAGGCTCCTTCCTTTTTAAACTTAATACCACTACTACCACTAGCCACTATCTTTACTAGCATCACTATTGCACCATGTTACAATATCACCACTACCACTGGTGCCACTACTACACTAATTACTTCCTGCTGGTGCTGCTAATGCCACAGTGCAATACCACAGACTGTTAGCTGGCCCCAGTTGTGATTTACTTGTTAAGGCTAAGTCACCCCACCACTTAAAAAAAATGCAGAATTTGATGGCAAAATCAATTAATTTCGATGGAAGTGCCATTAAAAGTGTATCAACTCGCTTTAGTGATCTGCTGTTTTTTTTTGGTTGACAGGAGCAGATGGTACTGATTTGTCTTTTTTTTAATAAACAGTGTGACGTTATTGCCCCCGTTTCCATAGGTAACACTGGTGACAAATCAAAGAGTAACTTTATAAAGTGTTGACATAATGAATGGAGCTGGGGATTAGCCAATCACACGTATTTCACCTCTCACATTTTGTTAGTATCTCTTATATATCTGCGTTCATGGAGCTTTTATTTTGTATGTTTTATCTTCTGTTATTTGACCTTTAACCCTGCGGCGATGTCACTACCCGCCTCAGCTAGCTCGGGATCGTTCCAGAGAGAGAGACGAGACTCGATCTGTGAGTTTGTATGCAATGTTCAGCTGTAACTGTAATATCAGGGATGAATATATTTGCAGAAAATCTTGAGTAATGTGTTGGACGACGCTGCTGTTTTTATTTTATTTCATCCAGAGGAGGCAGAGAGTTTAGGTGGTGGCTCTCTTTTAACCTGGCTACATCGCCATGGTAACTGATGCTGCAAACTTAACCTGGTCCAAGTTAAATAAAAAAAAAAACGCTGCTCTTTCATTAACTACCTGATTTGCTGCCAAATCTACTGCAGCTATTAGAGCACAGATTAGCAAACTGATTAGCCTTTTATCAGACTCACCATTGACTTGATAAGTCGTATTGTAAATTTGAAATGGTGCAAGAGGTTCGGGTTACTTTGCAGACTCCAGCAGGTCACTACACCCAATCTAAGACTACTACTACTACTATTACTGCTGCTACTACTAATGCTATCGCTGCTACTGCTGCAAAAGCTAAAGTACATTTGGTACTGCTACTAATAAACTGCTGCCAGCACTGCTACTCATCAGGCTACTTCTGCAGATAGTACTCGTGGCACAACTGCTACCACAATTACTGCTAATGCATGATAATGTGCTGCTATTTTCCTTCTTTCTGCTACTAATACATCTACTACTTGCTCTACCACTGCTTCCCTACTTCTCCAGTTGTTTTCTGTCCTAGGTAGGGTTTTTTTTTTTTTTTTTTTTTTGTTTGGTTCAGCCTAAAATGTATTTATTTTTGAGGATGTGTGAATTAGTAAAGTGAACTTCCTGTTCAGCCTCTTGGAAGTCTCCGAATCATCAAAACATCTTTAAATATCCACCCTGTTTAACATCCAAGCAACATTTTGTACATTGTCGCTAACCCAGAGGAGCATCAGGGAGCATTACGTTGATTCATGTGTATTTGTTAAAAGCTCCTCACTGCTTTTTTAATTCAAGACAAGTGCGATCATATAAACCCTCCGCAGTTATATCACACTCCCAGCCCTAAAATATCCTCTATTTTGAAGTCACGCTGAGCACAAATGAAACCCAGCACAGTAATATGAAGCAGGATATGTAACCTCACAGCTCCTCTGGACCGAATAGCAAGTGTTAAATGAGAGAAGAGTGGAGTCTTTGAATAAAGAAGTACATTCTTATTGGGGAGGTGAGGGGCTGACAATGAGCCCCCTCGCTCCTAGTTGAGCCTGCAAGAGGCCGACTTGTTCATCCCTTGTTATGCCGCTAATGTGTATGATTTAAGGGGGAATTATGCACATCTCAATGTGCCTATAAATGACATTATTCATGCACAGGTGCTGCACTAAGCAGCTCCTGAATGATAATTAAGATAATCTTTCTCTTTTTTTTTTTCTTCCTTCACGCTCACTCGCTCCCTTTTCTCACTGATCCACTTTGTTCAGGCAATATCTCCTGTGTCAATACCTCGCTAGACTGCAGCCCCTCTCCCCTCAGCCATTGTCTGATCCTTATTCAGCACTAAAACCCGCACTAACAAGTGAGACCACGTCTGTGTTTCTCCCCCGAGCCCAACGGTATTTCTGAGAAATAACGTGCCAAGTTGAATTAAAGTGAGAGAATTAAAAAAAAAAAAAAAAAAAAAAAAAAAAACTTTTGCAAGGCAGAAACTTGGCTACAGCATTCCCGAGGGAATTCACCGCGCAATGAATTTCTCAAACGAGAATATGAAGACATTGATGTCGAGCACTTTGCATATGATAAGCTCTTTTTCCATAAAGAGAAATGATTAGTTTTGGAATGGTTAGGAAATGTTGCTGGAGAAAAAGTCTTCTCAGGCTCTCAGATATTAAGGACGTTTAGAATACATTAAAAAAAAAAAAGAGAGAGAGAGAGAAATTTTGTCATAGTTAGGCGGTAAGTTATGCCAAACTCAGGTTTTCTGATTAAAAAAAAAAATGCACTAAAGCTGAACTTTGTTTCTTTTGCACTGCAAAAGGACACATGCATCACATTTTCCTGATCTGTTTGGACAGTAGCGAGGCGCGCGGTGCCAAATCTTCTTGTAGAAATGCATCATCACAGAGATAGAGTTAGTGAATCCAGCTTCGTTTGTGTTATTGGGGAACCTGAGGCTGTTTGGGGCTGGAACCCCTCTCCACTTTGGTAAACAGTGAGTGATGATTATCGTCGCTTACCGAGAGGAAATCCAGCTGTATTGTTTTAGCACGGCCACTTGTTTACAAGAACCTCTCTCCAGTGGACGGGCTGCGCTTGATTCAGTTTTCTTTTGTGTGCAAATCACTCGTTTTGTTTGTATTTTTTCGATTTTCTTGTTGTGTTACGCTCCGAGTCGGGCCCTCTCTCCGGCCCATGTTGTGAGGGAAGCGATCCAGTGTCTTTGCGGCCTGCAGCTGGGTCTCATTACCAGGGCTTTTGCCACACCCTTTCACTTCAAATAAACACACTGGGTATGTATACCAGAGCGGGGACAAATAGGAGCTGCAAATAATTCATAGCATTCGTTTTATGCAGCTCGCCGGTGCCAGATGGGTGGAGTTTGTTTCAACACTGTATTAGATTGATAGGTAACCTTTCCCTTTACTGACACCTCATCTGACAGAGAGATCATTTACTCAAGTTTGAGGTGCTGTATTTTCATATGTATGTATATATTATGCTACATTTAAAAGGGAAATATTCTGCTTTTTATCCTCATACATTTATCAGCTTTGCATATATATATAACATTAACAATATGCAACAAATAAACACACAAAATAAGACTTTAAATGTGTTATTCTGCATTATTATATGTATATTTTACTGCTCAGAGGCAAGCTTTTAATAAATTTGCATGAGATTGAGCCAAAACAACGAGCTAAAAGATGATAAAATGCTTCATTTACTACAAGTAAACCTCATTCAATCCATAGTTAACATATAAATATTAATTAGTGCAGCTTTAATGAGTGTTTCTTTTACTTTTTGATGCATTTTCTGAAGTGAAAAAGATTTGAAAACTCCCACCACAGTAAAAAAAAAAAAAAAAAAAATCTGAATTTGAAACACTTTTCTGTGGCTGTAACACACACTCCACCCATTTTGGTTCGAAGGAGTTTAAATTATACATTTTTTTTTTTTTTCTTTCTCAAGCAGAAGTTTTTTGGTCTAGGATGAATGTTTGGCAGTTGTTTTGTAAGAAACACAGGACATAAATTTGCTGAGTGGTTTTGCTGTGGAATACATGTCACTGCAATAGTCAACAAGTGTTCCAAGCTAAACGACAAAATAGGTTTGTTTGTCATTGCCCTCAAAAACCGACCCAATGCGAGTGTTTTTTGGTGCAGGTCAGTATTTGCCAGTACCTTCATACTCCATCTGCCAAGTCTATTTAGTAAAGGTTTGGCAGGTTTAGATGTTAAAAAGAAGAAACCCTTCATCCTGTGAAGACAGCTTTGAAAAGTCCCTTTCCCAGCAGCAGGTTAAGGTTAAAGCATAATAAGAGCATTTTGAATCAAGCGAATAATCAGAATTAATTGCATTTATACAGTAATAACCCAGCAGTTTGCAGGGCAGCTCAACGGCAGCTCTTACAGTACAGTTTAAAGAAAAATCTTGGACCACAGACTACATCTGTCACCGCTGCAGTTGCAAAAGGCAGAATTAACTTCCTCTAAAACCCAGATTTCCTCTGCAAATGACACTGAATCATATATATTTGAACCGTGCCTCCTGGCTACAGCGTGTCCTGAAATGTCTTTAATAAGGATGAGGATGTTAAGGGGGCTGGTATAGCTCCAGTTTTAAATTAGAAATAACCCGGCAGAACGCTTGACTTACGGAAAAGGTTAGGTTTAAACACAACACATTAATCTCTGCTTCTCGTTTGCACATTTATGGATCTGAGAAAACTCTGTGTGTGTGTGTGTGTGTGTGTTTCTCTCCGTGTGTGTGTGTTTTCTGGACAGAAAGACCCACTGCCATTAACCAAAATATGGAAAGAAAAAAAAAAAAAAAGCAATTACAGAAATGAGTGTGTTCAGGGAGAAGTGTCCACTGATATCCTGACTAAAATATGAAAAAGCACTTTTTTTTTTTTTTTTTAAATCAGCGTTTCTGTGGAAGGAGCTTTGTCCGTGCTATCGGTTTAATCTGAATACGATAAGGCGAAGATGGAAATCGATAATTATTTGGAACATAATATACTCAGAGGACGCCACACCGTGTGCAGCCCCCGCCGTATATATCACAACTCCCAACAGCGGCAGGAATGTGTGCACAGGCCTCACAATTTCCACCTGATTACAACCACAGAGGCTCGTATCTGTTTTCACCGGCTGTGCGTCCTCCCTCCTCCCTCCTCCCTCCCTTCTCCCTCCTTTTTTTTTTTGTGTGTGGCAGAAATTGCAGCTTTTACTGATGACAGGCAATTTGAAAGTGCCCTTGTTGAATAGTCACAGGTGCCATGTTGTTTGAATCAAGCAGACTAAGCTTGCAAAATAGCGAGAGTGCAGGGGGAGAGAAGAGAGAGAGAGAGAGCGACACAAAGGTCTGCGCAGAATGAAATGCTGTTTTATGTGACCATTAGCAAATTGGAGTTTTAGTTACACAAACATTTCACAGAGGCAACAACAATCTCATTGGCTGAGTTAAACGTCTGCGGGCAGAGGCGAAAGAGCTGCAGCTTTAAAGGTATTCTGTGGATATTTTAAGAAATGCTTTTTTTTTTTTTTATGAGCTGCTGCCCATTTTGATTATAGCGTGTAGTGAGTGACTTGACAATTATCACTGCCGCACTTTCATGCTATCAGTTGACAGTTTGGTAGGCAGAGAGGAGGGAGGCCGGTGAACATGAACACGTGCGTGTCGTCGACCTTTTTTAGGATGCAAACAGAATGTTTTTGGTGCAAGTAAATAATCGTTTTAGTCGCTTTAAAACCATCAGGATTGGAAACTTTTCTGTCGTGCATGATAATAAAGTGAATTTCTTTGGGTTTAAGACGTTTTTTCTGACATTTTAGAGACAAAAACAGCTTAATTGATAATGAAAGTGATCATTAGCTGCAGCCCTCGGTGGTAGGTACGTCTGAATTTAGAAGAAAATGAAACCTAAGGTGACATCTTTGTTGAATTACTTTACTTTACAATCACTATAAAAGCAGCAAATCTTCACATATTGAGAAACTAGAGCCAGCGAATGTTTTGCACTTCTGCTTTAGTTAATTATCTGTTTTTTTGGGAATAAATGATTTAGCGCTAATAATGTGTTAGCCTCCGTCGTCTTCCGAGCTTCCTCAGTGCTCTGCACTAGATTATATTTTTGATGTTCCGTAAAGGCCTTTGTATGTAAAGGATTGTGATTATAAGACGTCCGTAGATTAGAGGAACAAGTAGCACAAATTGTTATCAGATGTTCCGTTTTGTCGCTCAGAGTCAACGTGAACCTTTTTTTTGTGTGTGTGTGTGTGTGTGTGTGTGTGTCAGCGGCCTGCTAAACTCGCTGCACGCTGACTGATTGTTTTACAGGAGTTGCTTCTGAAAGCGACGGGGCTCACCTTCAGTCTCATGTTCTCCAGTGTGTTTTACTGTTGCTGCTAGTCCAATGAGATTATCCATGTGTGTGAGACTGAAATAGAGAGAGAGAGAGAGAGAAAAAAACATCTGGCATCAGGTGGGCAGCAGCAAACTCTCAGCATTTATGTGTTTTGTCACCTTGAAGTGCTTAGTTGCCGTCAGCTGCGTGTGTGCAAAAACACTCAGGTTTCTGTCTTTTGTCTCCTCACCTACGTCGCTTTCATGAGAACAGAGGTTGCGTGTCCCTCACCGAAAGATTGTGTATGCATATGCGAGCGCGTGTTTGTGTCATATCATTCTCAATATCCCCCCATCTCTTAAGATCATACACAACAGAATCAAGCAAACGTTGGAAGGAGAGATGTGTGCAGGGGGGAGAGGAGGGGGGGGGGGGGGGGTGAAACATCTTTGTTCCCTCTGCTCTTTAGAAAGCTTTAGCCGGCCCGTCTTCACTGAAGCGTACAGGATGTGCCTGATGTTTCCTTGGCAAAGGAAAAGGTAAAAATAGAGAAGATTCATCTGGTTTGAGTTCTGCGGCACCACATTACTTTAGGGGTGGTTTTTTTTTTTTCCCCTGCTCTTTTTTTGTTCAGCGGTCCTGGGCCCTTTTGTGTGATTGAAGCTCAAACGGACCAGGAAATGCAAATAATCCCGTTTCTGAAGACGTCCAGTGACGTGATTGTTGGGACGGTACGAGGAAGGCTGGCCGGCTCGCCACATTAAAGGAAGAGTTTGAGCAAGAGTTGAGTGGAGACTGGGTTAAGTTAAGCGAGAGGAGAGGACTTCAAAGGCTGCTAGGTTCGCCTGCCATATTGAGAGTGACGAGATGTGTCTTTTATTAATAGCATTCACCAGAGTTTCTTGTTTCTGCTCTCAACTTGTTCCATTGTTCTACAATCACCGCAATGTGGGGACAGAATGAAAGGAGTCGTTTCAAAGCTGCGGAGCAAATTACACCTTGATTATACGCGAGGGAGGCAGTTGAAGGATTTACTGTTTGTGATTGTTTGACATGTCTCGTTTTTTATCTGATCTTAGCTCCTTTACCACCTTGTTAAAAGCATTTACATGTACATTTAACTCGGCTTTCAAGTCGCTCTTCTTGCAAAGGGCTCGTGGTTAACAAATGCACGTTTTTTTAACATGTTGCACCTACTTCAGATATCATAAGTTCTTTGTAGTCGGTTCAAGTAAATTGAAGTAAATTCATGAAAAGACAGTAATCCAGTAACATTATTCTTTCTATATCCATAAAAAAATCCCATTGCTAGTTCTCCTGGAGTCTCTAAATACACAGAAATAACATGTAATAAACTTTAGGAGGAATATAAAACGCTGCAAAAATAAGAGATAAGAATTATTTCATTTCCCGGAAAGACATCAAACGATATTTGCTAACTAATGGTTCACAACTTGAGGGGTCGTGACCTCTTAAAGGGGTCACTAGATGAATCTTAAGGAGTCACACAATGATTAATGGGGTGCTGCTTCACAAACTTGTATTGTATTTACCTTCATTGCAACTCTTCCGGGCTCAAACGACGATCCAAATGAATCGATCTGAGATGTGCAAACACGTGCAACCTCCTTCTTTGTCAGGGGTCACGAGCCAAAAAGGTAGGAAAGAGTTTACGAAGGGATTTTTTTATTGTACGCTGTCAGAGTTTGGTCTTGAAAGGTAGCTAGGGCGATAATCGTCAATGCGACACGGACAATGTGGAGCTAATCTAGCAGCTCTGAGGCCTCGCCGCGCCTGAAATATGATCAGCGCGTCCTGATAAACTGCATCGCTTGTCAGTTTTCTTTGGATTCCCGGCGATTCGTCTGCGTCTTAACAGCACTCCTAAAGAAAAAGCTTCAATATGAAATCTTTGTAAGGTTGACAGGAGATCCACTAATAGAAAAATTTAGGGGGGCGGGGTGAGGGGGGAAAGAGTGTTTGGGTGTTACTTTATTTAGTTTGGCTCTGCCTCCAAAAAAAAAAAAAATCCCCTCCAATTATCACAATAATTTAGCAGCAGTGGTCTTCATTCATATCCGCCGCCGTACAGAGAGTGCATCAGACACTATTTCAGAGATGGCTGATTTGCATATTATGATGCGAGCACTGCCCATCATCCCTTCTCCTCATTAAACATCCGGTGGTATCTCGCCTTCTTTTTTTTTTTTTCGTCTGTTTTTAGAAAAAGAGAGAGTAGAAAAAAATCATCTCGATTCAGCCGCTTTAATTCTCCTCAGCGGACTTGTAATTGGTGTTTACGTGATTGGCTTTTACTCCGTTCGCTGCTCCCCCCCCCCCCCCCTCCCCATAAATCCTTGTCAATCTAAAGTCGGTCTAGCATGTTATCAAGCGAACAGAAACAAATAACGCCACAAAACACCACAGTAAACATTCCATAATTGACTGTTTAGGAGCGCGATCATCAGTTAGGGTTTGATTTGAGGATGTAATCTGCTTTTGCTGGATGCCAGGCCATTCAACCAAAATGGACTCGAGAAGTTAATGCAGCTCTAACCTCTGAGCCATTTATGCTCGTCGAATGTACTTGTAATGATTAAGTTTGAAAGAGCCATGTTTTATCATCGGCCAACACAAGAGTTGACAAATCTTAAGACCTTCAACTAGAAATAATTAGGATCTATTTGAATGCTGAGTATGGTGCACAGTGCTGAGACAAGAGCTAAGCTTGTTAACGAATGTGGTGGCAATTAAATGGCTCATCCCACCCCCCCCACTCCCTTTCACCCCCCTCTTCTTCCTCCTTACTGTTTGTTTTTTTATCACCTGAAAATTGATTATAATTCTCAGCATTGCTTGACCATAAAGTTTCAAAATCTCCGCCGGCATAATTGAAAACGCCGCTCTTAATGCTCCGACTGAGCATTGTTTTTTTGTGAGGTTTTTTAAATTGTTTCCCCCCCCCTCCTCACAAAAGACCAAAAAAAAAAAAAAGTATTTTTAGTTTCCGCAGATCCCACATGAAACCTGAGCTGGCGACATGGATAAAATTAGTCCGTGCTGCTTATTTGAATGTTTTCCCCCCCACTTTTCCTCCTCCTCTTTAATTTCTCCACATAGTTTAACATTAAAAATCAGGTCAACCTTTAAGATTTATGAGCAAGAGAGGAGAGGAGAAAAAAAGAATTAATGGTATGCTATTTTTATTCAGTCAGGCGTCTGTTAATTTGGTATGACCTTAGTCAAAGGCGGTGAAATAACAAACTCTTACTTCTTCTTAAGACCAAACCCCTGGTCTCCCATGTTGCTTTGCTGAGGGATGTGAGAGGAGAAGGGCCCGCTGCCAGCCTGCGTTTCTTCAACTCTTATCTGCAAAACTCAACACACAGGATTCTCAGTGGCACTAAGAAACTAATACTCTTTCATCTGATTTCATAGCATATTGTTTCATTTAAGCATTTTTTTTTTTTTTTATTAGCTGATTGAAAATCTGTTTTTGAAACAGCTGCTCAAGCGGCATTCAGACACGTTTAGAAAATAAATCCTGACAGCCTAAAACGAGGCTGCTCATCAGCCGCCGTTGTCTCTGAGCCGTCTTTGTCCGTGAGCCGAAAGCAGAGGTTCGTCACCTCCTTTATTTCCCACCTTTTTCCTCTCTGCTGATGAGTTCCCAGTGTGACTCTCCTCATGACAGCATCCAAACTTTACTGCCACAAGAGACCGGGGCGCTCACAGGCCCCCCCATTGAAGCATCCCTGCAGGGGTTTTCTTCACAGAGAGGCTAGAGGGGAGGGGGTGAAGGTGAAAGTTTGGCACGGAGCGACAGATCTCCAACAGTGGAGGCCTTTGTTGCCAGGTTGCTCACTGCTCTGCAACGTGGTTGAGCCAGGTGGCCTCTGACCTGACCTCTACTCTTGAGAGGAACCGGTGGGCAGAGAAGCTGAAGTGAAAAAAGAAAAAAAAAAAGAAAAGAACGGGCAAACTTGGTTGGAAGAAAGGATGGTAGTGGAGGAAGGGGAGATTGTGGGGGGACGGTACGAAACAAAGTGTTCAGAAATAGGTCAACCAGTATCTCATTTTTCTTGCTAAGCTTGTAATCACCCTTGACAGGCACACTGTGGAACAGGCTATTCAGTAGGAATTCAAGGCTCATCGTTGAATTACGGACCCTAACCATCCGTCTCGTGATGCAAGGGGGGACATTTAGAAGATGGAAGTTCTTTGTTCTTTCTTTATTCTGCCGCTGGCCTGGATGAGTTACCTGTGGTTAATCTGCGTTAGTTGTTGTGATTGTCTTTTGGTTGAACCAGCGTGGTGGTGTTTTTTATTTTTTTATTTATAGTGTCTCCACAGAAGGGGAACAGAGATAGTGTTGATGTTTAGCTCAAGGGCACCTTTAAGGGTGGAAGACAAAGGATTATTCATTCATGTTCCCCAAGACCTGACCAGCCATCTTTTGCCTTTCACTTCACCCAACTTACAAGAAAAATACATTATCTAAAAGATGCAGATAGGTTTGTTTTCCCCCTCTCAGTAGATAGAAATCTAAAGATTTAGCAGTTTTCATAGGGACTATTTCTTGGGTAGAGAAGGGGTTCTGTTCACAGCAGGGTCGATGGATTATCCAGAATAAGTAGGACACTGTTTCTGGAAAGACATGTCATTTTTCAAAGCGGGAAACCTGCCTGGACGTCAGTTAGAGGGTTTATTTCTCTTATTTATGCCTTTTCTCACCTGGAAAACAATTAAAAAAAACCTTCACAAAACCAGATCAGCCTGGAAATAATTGATGAACGTTCATCAGGAAGCGATTCTCCATCTCTTCAAAGATTTAAATGTGATCTTGTTAAGCTACCAAGGGACTGAATCTCACCCATGGGTGGCCAAAGGATACTCTGTCGCTAATGAGGTGTGCACGCCCCCCCCCCCCCCCCCCCCCCCCTCCTCCCTGCGGGTAATGGCAGTGTCACGCCGAAGCTTTTTGACACCTCGGGGCAGCCGTACAGTATGGCCTGGGCCTCGACTGTCAGCTGGCATTCATTTGACGCTGAAACAATGAAACACGTCGACCATAAAACTGGGTTTTCATTGGTAGTTTTGATCCCTTCCACTCTAAATACCCATTTTAATATGCACTTTACCCATTATGTCTGTGTTAATAAGAAGTCTCTTTGAGAATGTGCCCATTGTTGAGTGAGTCTGTTAATTATGACAGCTCAAAGTGCTGCTGTATTCTACTGACTCTTCCTCATAAGAAGCATGATTATTCATCACCATGATAAGAATTAATACGCGGCAGGCGAGGCTTGCTCCCCGAGAAATATTGTTTTTTGTTTTTTTTTTTTTTTCTTCCTTCCCACCAAATTTGAATGCTCCAAATTACACATTCAATCCATCTTTGTTTTGTGTATTTAACCCTGTTAAACATGGCAGCACTTTGTGACTTTTAAAGACCCACAGCTTATTGGACTTGGAGCTGGCATCGCTAAGTGACAATTTGGATTGTGTTTGCTATCAAATAAACACTTAATGTATCTGGGGATGTAAACAAATGTTCATTCTCCACCTCGCATCTGCTGGAAATAAAAACCCCGAGCTTCAGTAAAGCGTTTTTCAAAATGACACCCGTTCCGATGAAGTATTCGCATCCACTGTGTGTGTTTTTTTTTTTTTTTTTTTTTTTTTTAGATGATTAGAACAACACACTGTAGTCGTTTTCTGATGATACAATAGATTGGCCTGAGCTGAAGAAGGTCAGAAAGAGAGCAGCACAATGAGAGAAGCTCTGTAAGCCAGAGAACTATAATGGTGAAGGGATCAGAAACCCCTGCTGTTTGTATCCAGAGCATTTAATCAAACTGGCATTAGTTCGGCACTGTAGCTTAAACTTTGCTTACCTCCCAATCCCGGCCGGGAACTTCATATTGTTGACAGTAGCTCTGAATTCAACCATAGACTCAGCAACTAAAAGGATAAGATGGGCTTAAAGGGCTTTTTTATAACCTGGCTATTCACCCTGATACACTGTCAGTCCAAAGGACACACTGACTCCAACACCTGGCTGAGAGTCCAGGAAGCTTCCAGCCAAGGAAAAGGAGACATGTCAGATTAATTAACATGCATATTCGTTGACTGTTGATCGTTCCATTTTTTTTTTTTTGCCATCATGCGACCTGTGAAAGTGTATTCGTCTCTTTTCTGCCTACTCTCAGGTCTCAGGTGATGAAAAGTCCTAATAAATGCTTTTGTCGTTTCAAAAGAAGAGAAAAATATGTGTTTAAATGTCTTAAAAAGGTAGGAAAGCGCAACAAGAACTAGCAGCCACAGTTATTATTATTATTATTATTGTTCTTATCGATTAATCTGGTGCTTGTTTTCTCATGAATCAATTAGCTGCACGGTCTAAAAAATGGAAGAAAATGGGGAAAAATGTTGATCAGTGTTTCCCAAACGGTCGACAACCCAAAGATATTCAGTTTACTATCATGGAAGACTAAAGAAACCAGAAGATATTTACATTCGAGATGTTAAAACAAGAGAATTTAGGCATTTATTTCTTTAAAAAATGGCTCAAAATGGTCTATAAATGTTCTAAAACCATTGGCGATTAATCTCCTGTCAGTCGACTAATAATTTCAGCTTCAATTAAAAGTATCGCAGACGTCGTCGAGGTTCGTGTTGGTTCCTTAAAACTCTTCTTTTCTTCACTCTCTCCTCCCCTCCAGAAGAGATTCCTATCATGGTTTGGACATCAGTTTCCAATGTTTTTGGATAAAATAGCAGCTGAAGATGTGGTAATAAATGCTGTTTATAGTTAGTTGTGACATGGGTATGGATGGTAGGGACATGTCTCTACTAATATTTGTACTATTTCAGATCTTACTCTGCTTGATACTCTGTGTGTTTTCTGCAAAAGGTGAGTAATTATGATGTTTATAGTAAAAAAAAAAAAACAACTTCACTGGACAAAACTAATTTCAGGCGTTGGGTGTTGTTGGCTAATTTGTGATCGTTTCTTCTACATGGCATTTAATTATTATTAAACATCTCTACTGTAGGTAAATACGCCTCCCAAAGCAAGTTCAGGTCCTTTATTTTTAAAGAAGAACCAAAGTGTCACTGACAACTGAGCTTAGCTAACAACATTGTTCTGTAATTAGTGGGAGAAATATTAACAATTTAAAGCCATCTCTGGATCAGGAGCAGAGTTATTGTGTCATTAAAACAATATTTATAAGCTAAATTAGCCAAAGTTTGTCCAAGTTATCTATTTGTGACTGTCAGGCGTC
The DNA here is from genome assembly GCA_029490765.1 of Euthynnus affinis. Classification (NCBI taxonomy): domain Eukaryota; kingdom Metazoa; phylum Chordata; class Actinopteri; order Scombriformes; family Scombridae; genus Euthynnus; species Euthynnus affinis. The sequence goes on from CM055861.1 coordinate 15,329,247, forward strand.
GTTTTATTTTGAAAATCCTGTCAGACACGCAGGAGTTTGAGTGGAAAAACAACAAGTTTTGTGAGATGATTTGAAGACATCAATCAAGAAAAATTCAGAGCTTTGCTGAAAAACCTCACAGCAGTTTAAACAGACTAGAACAGTACAAACAGGTTATTAAACATGTTTTATTAACTATTATTGTGAAAGTCTATGAAATGTTAATATTGTACCTTGAGGAAGTTCTCCATAAGAAATAAAACGCAGATCATGTGAAAAAAATCGGCTTAATTAGGTTTCATTTTGTTCTTGTGGTGGAAAAGAAGCAAATAGTCTTCTGTCTACTTTTTCCAGCGTGTCATCGTGTATCTGGTTTACCACCCCCCCCCTCCTCTTCCTCCTCTCCACCTCACCCACCCACCATTTCTACTTGTATATAATGTTGCAGAAATGCCTTCAAACAATCACAACATCAGCACCCAGAAAAAAGAAAAAAAAAAAAAGCAGCAGAAGCAGCGTCTGATTGGCCGAAAAGCAATTTGAGCCGGGATGCAGCAATAAGACAAACCTTCCATCAGATCAGAGCGTTCATATGATATCCCTGCAGCCAGTTCAGAGGCTGCGGAGAAGGAGTGTGTTTGTGCAATGTTTGTCAGCGTTCGTGTGTGCATGTGTATGTGTATGTGTGTGTGCGAGTGGTTACGTATCCGCGATAATATAACTGAGAATCATGATGCAAGCTTTTCGCCCAGAGTGTTTTTGAGCTCATTTTCAAATGGTAATTTGCCTTATCCGAAGCAAACTCACTGAGTGTAAGTAAGTGATTATTTGCATGGCTGACAATCATTCGGCATGCCTGCGGTCTTTTTCCAAACTGCTCTAGTTTGTCCAGTCTTTGAAAAAAAAAAAAAAAAAAAAAAAAAACTACTCAGGGAGGCCAGCTCTCTTTGAAATATCCTTTCATTTACCTTATCATTAGACACAAATGTGGCATAGTTAACAATGATTGAAAAAAAGAAGAAACATAGCCAGCCAGTGCTTCTTCATAAGGCTGATGAAGGCTTTGCAGCCAAAAAAAAAAAAAAATCTTCTTTGTGACTGCTGAATAAAGACACAGTGAATCATTTTCAACAGCTACTTTTCTACTTTTTTTTTTTGGCAGCTTTAAGTTTCTTAGGCTTTCTCGGTTTGATCACCTCAGGCTTTGGGGTTTTTATCAAAGCGCCCGAGTTTCTGCGCTGCTGTTTAATTGGTTATTATCCCATTAGAGGCATCTTGTTAGGTAAAGAGCAGTAACGACAGGACGCACCGACAGCAGAACAATGCAGTGATTTAGTATCTGCACTCCCCCTCAATCACACTCAAATGTCAGCCACAGACTCATCAATGCCCCTAACCCTGAGCACACCCATGAGAGAGAGAGAGAGACACACACACACACACACATACACAGAGCTCACATGACAGCACATCAGGGCCTTGCAGAAAATAAAAGCACGGTGATGCTCTTGGTTTTTCCCAGCCCAAAATCACATAGCAGTCGGAAATTATCATTATTACACGACCCCAATAGTCTCATTTTCCCTCAGATTTAACTCACCAGCCATGTAGATCTAAACCTAAAACTGAAGAATGGGGATTTTTTTTCCTCAAAATTGGTCTAATTAGAGTTTTTTTGGGAAGCTGCTTCATTGCCGCCCTTGTACTTCAGAAGACTGGTAGGCGCTGGTTCTTTAAGGATAGCACATGTACCATTCTTCTGAAACGGTAAAGAAGAAGCGGCCTGTCGGTGGCCACGTTTTGAAACGAAAGAAATGAAACATTAACGAAACCAGAACAATCGGAGAAGGCGGCCACCAGCCCTGCATTCAATTCATGTCAATAACAATCTAGTATAGAAACCCCCCCCCCCCCTCGCACCGAGAAAACCGGGAGTGGAGAGGAGAGGAGGGAGGGAGGGAGGGAGGGAGGGAGGGAGGGGGAGAAACAAAAGTCATAGAAGTCCTTCATTTGCCATGCTCATCCATCAATCAGTATTTAGGACATTGACAAGTGGTAATTTAATAAGCAGTGACCTGGGCTGGCAGGAAGCCGGCCTGACAGACAATACAAACTCATTTATCATTGGGAAGGGGGGGGGGGGTGCTGCTGCTGTGGATCCTCTCTCTCTCTCTCTCTCTCTCTCTCTCTCTCTCTCTCTCTCTCTCTCTCTCTCTTTCTTTCTCTCTGATCCTGTGATTTTTTTCGCTGCAGGAGTCACCCTCGGCGAAAACACCGACGAAGAAGAAGAAGAGGAGGGGGGTTAGCTCACATTGAAGCTCAGCTCACAGATAATACATTTAAGTACAGCTCGGATATATAGATGCTGCCCTGTCACTAGACTCTGAAGAAGACTGTGTCTCTGGTTCCAGTGTTTAGAAGTCAATACCGAATCTGAACCTCCCTTTAATTTCTCTTGAAGTGGCTGCGAAGGGCAAGTATGAGTCAACGTGACATATACGTTCTGTATCTAGTTGCTCCAACCCTTCACCAGCAGCTATATGATGCTTATATTGAGTGAAATGTTTTTTTATAGCTGTGCCATTACATCAGACGGAAATATCCTCTTCATGTTTTTTGTGGATTTCCACTGACATGTTAAGTATCTGTGGAAACTTCCTGACTGAAATATTGTATAAATTAGTCAATTTGAGCATTCATTTATTCCAGGATTATTATTTTTTTTGCAATAAGGTGCCACTGTCCCTCAACCTCCCGCTCCAAATTACACAAGTTTCCAAAGATTTAATACTTATAAATAACAATTTCTAAGATATTTTTTCTAATTTTGGAAGCTCCTCTATTATCTTTGTGGGGTTTAGGGTTAAAACTTGCTTCAAACTAGTATAAAATGATCTTTCTCTACAGGTTTGACACTGTATAACTGTGCCAATCTGACCATTTATCACTCCAACAACATTCTGCATCGATACAAAAGTGTTTTTTAAAAAAAGGTATTTTTTCTCTTAACCATTAAAAACTTTGAAGCATCCATATTTTAAGCTCTTTCCTCCCTCACATGTTGCGACCTCTGCTTTTGCGAACACACGTTGATCCCCGGAGAACGCAGCGGAGAAGGAGTGAAGGCTATTATTATTATTATTATGTGAGGATGGCGTGCGTTTTTCACGTCTTCTTCTACTTGGCGAGCGCGGGGGTCGAGCTCAGGATGCACACTTCGCCCTCACTCTGGCTCAAAACGCTTAGATTTTGTCGAGCCGAGTCTGTGTTATAGCCCACATACAGTATTATAACATCGTATACCTCTGTGTGAGTTTGTGATCGCGCTGCTGCCAAATTGCAATCAGTGGGCAGGCGTCCACATGAGCCGCCATTAGGCCACGGTGTGGCGAGTTAGCGGGCCTGCCGATGACTCACCCACCACATTTGACTCCTGAGGAGGCAGTAAAAGCTGTAATGTGGATATTAATGCGCTCTAATGATCTCTTGTTTGGTCTTGGGTGCTTTTTTTTTCTTTTTCTAGCTGAGCACCGATGCACTCGTGTGTCCGAGTCGCAGCGTTGTGTTCCTTCCAGCGGCGTCACCTGTAAGAGTGACCGTGCTAATGAGCGGTGGCGACGCTCGCTGACGATGTGTCAAAGTGACACCGCCACATAATAATGGCCTCGCTAACCTGGTAACCTCGTTTATCAACTAGGGCGAAGTTAGTTCTGCGAGCGGTAATGCAGAACCACATATAGAGCGTTATTACAGAGAGATAGTGTGCAGTGTTTAAAGAGACGGCGGTTTGTTTAGATCTGCTGACCACTAACAGTTCATCAGTGACGACCTCTCTGCCTTCTGCATGGTATTAAGTGCAGCTACAATGTTTTTTATGCTGCCATCTTGACCAGGTTTTTCTTTAAAATTAGATTTTAATCCCAATTAAATTTGAATCTTGGCAGAATAAAGGAAAAGAGAGACTAAAGTATCAACTCAGTCCAGCTATAAGAGCCAAAATATGCATTATTCTCTCAGCAATAATGTAAGATTTATGCTTCTATCATCTCTCCACTTTAACTTTGTTTCTTCTCTTAAGAGTTATTATACAGCTGCTATGTTTAGACATCTTTATCAGGTATGAGTGTTTAGAGGACAGCTGCTGGTACGATTTGAAGGAAATAAAGAAAGAAAAATCACAATCAGGTTTGAGAAAGTGATTTGTAGGCAGTTTAAAAAGCAAAGTAATGCAGCTAAAAAGTAATCTGATATGTTAAAATAGAGAGTGATCTGCAGTAATCTTTCGGTGTACGCAGCCTGAAACAGAGTGATTACATCTAACTCGAGACAGATGCACAAAAAAAAAAAAAAAAGAAAGATAGATAGACAAATTGACCATTTGAACCAAACTATTTTCTTCTCTCCGGCCGTTTCATATCTTCATTATCGTCAACAAACCCCACGGAAAGACCTGAAACAACAATGAATTGATCCACTAACAAGTATTGTGTGTGTGTGTGTGTGTGTGTGTGTGCTTCCCGCAGCTGCACACACTCACTAGTGCACCAAACGTGTCTGAAACTAGTCGCCAACGACAGTTTTTTTTTAGGAAATTCCTGAGCTTTTTGATCCATTTTTTATAGATTCACCTCTTCAGTAATAACCACCGCTGGGCTCGGGGCTACGTAAACGTCGGCCTTATCCTTTAACACCGTGAATACTAAAGTCAGTTTGGCTCGGGCCGCCGCCTTCCTCGCCAGTCGTGGAGTCCAGCGGAAATCAATGGGATTCTGATTAGTGCAGGCCAAAGGGAGACTCCTGATTATTACCAATAAAGGGAATTAGATCGATGATTTTTCTTTTTTTTTTTGAGAGGGTAGGGGGGGGATTAGGAGACCACTTCAAAACCTTCCAGCTTGATCAAATTTAAGATCAAGTCATCAGTGGAATTGCTGCTGATTTATAAATAAGATAATTGGTCCCTCCCCCACCTCCACCCCCTCCACCACCCTCCACCCAGCAGCAGCATCTCACTCCGCTCTGTGTTTCTGCTCTCGTTGGCAGTCCAACACTTTTATTGCTTAGTCAAACCTCCTCCTTCCATTTTTAAATTGCCTATTGAGTGGATATCTCTGCAGACTTTGCCAACCTACCATTAGTATCACCTTCCTGCAGACTCTTCCTTCGGCGGAGAGGAATGTTTAAAGGTATTTACTCTGGTGCAGCAAAAAACATCCCCGTGTGTAATTTAATTGTCAAAAGATACAAATCACCCCCAATGTTTATGTACAGACACAGTTTTCTTTTACCCCCGAAGGCACGTAAAATCCATTCAGAGGCCATGATAACATGTCATAAATGCATCTCAACATGTGTAAATTAAGTCTTATTTAATGTATTTCAAGGGAAAAAAAAATTTATTACAGAGACATGAACACAAGCGGGTGGAGGCTCAGTGTTTCTCCTGTGGGGGATCGCACCTGTGACACCTCAGATTGAGCTTCCAGATTGACAGTCAGGTGCTCCCCCCCCCCCTCATCCCCCCCTCCCAACAACAACAACTTCACTGCTGTCTGATTTTTAAAACAGTGTTGTCATTTCATTTTTTTTTTTCAAAGGCAGACAAAAAACAAAAACCTTTTAACACTTGTCACTCGAGAAAAGCAACAATTCCCGGCTGTTTGTGATTCGTTTTTTTTTTTTCTTTCTCACCACCGCTCGCCTCTTTGCAGGTGATAATTTCATATCGGAGTTGTGCGTTTGATGTCGGCGTTGAATGAAGCATCACCTCAGATATCTAAAGTGTCAACTGCTAAAAAAAAAAACTGAATGAGAAGTTTAAAGGAGCCTTTTAATGAATTCCCATCTTGAAGTGATGTTGATTATCTCATCTTTTAGTCACTAATCAATCAAACAAACGTGAACCAGATCTTCCCTTTATCCCGTATGAACCGTTAATTGCATCACTTCCTGTTTAGCAAGAAAAAAGAAGACGGCAGACAATGAAAAGATGAGTGTTTTTTACCTGGAAGTCTATAAATCTGACTCACATAAAGGCATAAAACGGGTCATGTCAAGGGTTTAGATAACATAACGTCCACTTTTAACACCTGCAATGCTTTTAACAGGACAGGAAGTGACATCTGAGAGTCCGACATAGCGAGTATTTAAACCAAATGAATGTAAATGAAAGCCCTCACAGTGCTAAACCCAGATTGGCCGACAGCAGCGGCTCCTCTAATTCAAATGAGGTAACCCCGCTGAGTGGAGGCTTTCCAGTTCAGCTGCTGCAAAACCGGCCTGATTGGACAGATTTCAGTCATTCCTCAGCGAGGGGAGCCAATCAGGACCGAGTCCAGCTGCAGTGCGTAGCTTGGATCTCGTCCGAAAACCGCCTGGAAAGAAGGCAAACATTCAATTGACCCTCTCAAACACAATCAGGTTTAACAATGCTTACATTAATCATCTGTTGCCGTAGCTGTTAGAGAGCCGTAGCGCCGTTTCTCTACGTTTTTACACACAAGAGAACTTTTAAGAAACTCTTTTTTTTCCCACTTTTTTCTCATAGTTATCGTTGCATAGTGGTCCAGTGTTGAGCAGGGACTGTTTAGAAAACATATTGGAGCGTTGAGAGAAGTTCTGCAAAGCTGTTTGTCATACGAGACCGAGCAAGGCGGCGAAATTCCTGAGTGTATTGAACCGTGATACGTTTTATTGCTTGTGAGGTCAGCTTGGAATTTTTTTAATAGGGACACTGTGTATCTTTTTCTTTTAAAAAGCCGTATTGTCTGGCTTTAAATGGCTGGAACATGCAGCAGCAGCAGCAGCAGCGCTTTTTTTTGAAGTCCATTTGTTCTCACTTCTAACTCAGGCAGCTTTTTTTTTTTTTTTTCTCTCTGAGGCTGGCGAGGCGGAATAAACGGCCACCTTACAGCTACCTGCTCCCGCTCTGTGATTGTCAGTATCATCCTCCTCCGCTCGGGGACTAGCTTCACCTCAGTATAACAGCTGAGACCCCCCCCCCTCCTGGTGTTTATGTGTGTAAGTCACCTGGAAACCTCGTGTAACGGAGGTATCAGCGGGGCGCAGGTTGCACTCCAAGCCCCAGGGAGCCGGCGTGCTGTGAGGGGAGGGGGGGGGGGCGGTTGCAGGAGGGAGGCCCTGCACATCCTCACGGCTCAGATGGGATTACAGGTTGCTAACACTTGATGACACAAGCTGTTTCCAACATGTCGCCCACCTTGTGAGCTCAAGACTTCTCTCTTCTCGCAGGTTCAACACAGAAACACGTAAGCCGCCGTTCACGTGTGCCGAACCCACACACACACACACACACACACACACACACACACACATGTTAACTCGCTCATAAAATTGAACTTGTGTGCATGCAGGCTTGACTTCTTACATGCATGCATGGACACACATATGCACACACACACACAGACACAGAAATTGAATACACAAACTGGCATTGGAGTAATATGAAAGAAAACAAGCAAGCATGAGTGAACAAGCACAACCAAACACACACACACACACACACACACACTCTTACTTAAAATTATAGTCATGTTTACACGCATGAATGTAAGAAGGCAGGCGAGCATGCATGGATGCACATATACAGCCCTAGTTCCTCCTCGTGCACACACACACACACACACACACACACACACACACACACACACATTTAATAGAAACACTGGATAACAGCGTATCATGTTTCACGGCGGTATCGGTGTTTTTAATTGACCTTTTTTATGATCACTTGGCTTCAGCTGACGTTGAATTAAGTCTGGAAAAGAGAAACCTTTTTTAACTTGCAGACGTTTGTTTGTTTGTTTATTTATTTATTTTGCATAACAACCAAGTATATTATTTGTCTTGAGAGGTGGATTACTTTGCTTATCTTAATCCTTTTTGTTTATATGTGTTTTTGACTAAAATTAGGCTACTTGCAGAGGCTGCAGGGAGGGGTCTGATTAAAAAATATTCAAATAAATAAATAAAAAAGAGCTGCTTTCTTTAAAAGAGAGATGGTTGTAGTGTCCCAACTATGATGAACGCTCTTCAGGAAATGTCAACATATTTAATATCGACACAGGATAGTCACTACTGACAGCTTTAAACCAACAATACTGCTCTAAATATCAAAGCATGTGTGTCCTCCTTTAACCATAAAGCTACTGTACAGCCATGTCTGTTGTTGACTCCGCAGATACTCATCGTGCCGCCCCGTCAACACTCCAGCAGATAAAACCCTGTTAATCATAATGCATTGCACTTAAATGACACATTTCATGCTTATTGTTCTCTGTATGTCAACTTCAGATGGACTTACAGCTCATGTTCTTCATCTATAAGGCTTCCAAACATTTAAATCTAGTCGCTTTTTTACCTCAGATGTCCGTCATGTTTCGCTCTAATGTTGGCAGGACTGGTTTCAGGTACGACTCTGCCCTCAAACTTGATTTTAAAGCTTTATTATCTTGAATCTTGTAACTGCTTTTATTAATTCTGTGTTTGCTGTGTAGTTGTGTTGTTCCTGTCTGCTGATTTTCTTCTTGTCTAAGTGTTTTTTGTCCTCAGGTCTCACTTAGAAAAGAGATCTGGCTGATTAAAAACTCCCAAGTAATGCAATAAGCATATTTTTTTCAGTTGGTGACTTGTGATGAAAGTTTAGATGCCACTCTCTTGATCAATGAACCACCAGTATCCAGACCAGTGTCGGGCCAGTATTGATCTGGTGTGTAAGTCCACACACCTAAACCTTTTGCACCCAATGTGAGGCTCAAACCCACCGTTATCACAAGAATTATCCAAAAAAAAAATCAGAGTTTAAGTTGACTTGTACAAGAGAAAAGGTTCCCTGAGGAGCGTTCACAGGTAGCTTATATACCTGAGCTTTCTTTTGATGCTTTCAAACACACTCCACAGGTAAAACATTATCTTAATTTATGGCCACACCCCCTTAAAATCCTTTAATCTAGCTGACCTGTACCACCTAAAACCTGACAAATATAGCAGACACACATGGATAGCACCAAAAACACAGCGACGTCACTGACAAACCAGTGTCTGTTTAAATAAGGACAACCTGACACTAACATTCAGTACATCCGATATCCCACCACGTATCCACGGAGAACACTTCCTTTAATTTCTCTGCTCGGCTCGCAGGTGTCTCTGCAAATGTTTGCTCAAAGCTCCCCAAACAGGGGATCCGCGTCTCTCTCCGCACATACAGGATATATATCTGAAAAACATACAAACCTCAGTAGTTTTAATAACCCGAAACATTTAATTGGATACATTTCAGACTATTTTTTATTGTATTTATAAAGCTATCAGAGTGCATAAATTTACAACCAACAAAGTTTAATGACCTGCGCTCACCTCAGTCTGGCCGGCACTGCAGGCCTCACTTGCACAGTAAATTATTATTTCCTCTCTCTCTCTCTTTCTCTCTCTCTCTCTCTATGCCCAAAGTTATTTAATATCCACCAAGATTCAGATTCATTATTACCTGCTCGCCCGCCCCTCCTCTCTCCCCTCCTCTCTCTCTCTCTCTCTCCCTCACAACCCCTCACCCCCACCCACACTCCACCCCGACCCCCTCCAGATACGACTTTGAAAGACCACCGTGTCTCCGAGGCCTAATTAGAATGGAAAGTCTCCTCGTTTAGAATTGTCAACTCTCACCTCAAGCCTGGAAAACTTTGCCTTGAATTTCAAACATACCCTGTAACACTTACTTCACTTTGTAAAATACTGTACGGTGTATATATATATATTTATATATACATATCTTTTTTTTTTTTAACCTGAAGTAAAGGATGCATGTGTGTAAATTATGTTGAAAAACATTGTCTCCTGTTCTCTCCCCCTTTTTTTTTAAATGATACCAATGAGGGTATTTTCCTAACTCAGCATGTGGCCGGTAAACATCACAATCCATCAGTCTTGGATGGTTTTTTTTTTTTTTTTTGGGGGGGGGAAAGAGAGCAGAGTGAGAGGTAGATGGGAGGGAAGGGGGGAGGAAATGGGGGGGGGGGGTGGCAGGGGAAAAAAGACGGTTTGTTTTCACACTTAAGGAAGACATGAAATAGAGTGTCCTTAACTTAATCACCACCTTGTTTTACCACATTTGCATACATTTACATATTAATTGGACCACCGATTAAAATTGGTTTTGTAATTTTAATTAAGTGTCCACAAAGGTATATGATTAGCACTGTTTAAAATACAGCCTGACATAACTAGAAGCAAAAAAAAAAAAAAACGGCTCTTTGCTGCAGATTTTTTCTCTCTCTCTCTTCAACCCCCCCCTCCTCCCCTCCTTTCTCCTCTCCTCTCCTCCACCTCCTTCCTTCCAACACCTCTCTCTCTCCTTTCAGAGAGGAGGGGATTACTTACAGGGAAAGCCTGTTTCATGATAGCCATTTTTTTTTAATCTGCAGTAGATTAGGCTGCAATGGAGAATGAGGCGGAGAGAGAGAGGGAGTAGGGAGGAGGGGGGGGCGCCTCCGAATCATTGAGGATTTTTAAAGATTCATATATTGTGACATAGTGTTTTAGAGAGGCAGCTCCGAGTGACTTGTGAATTAGGTTGTGTTCACACTGCAATAGAAATCCAGTGCATCTTTTTTTTTTTTTTTAGTATCAGTTACACAAGTTACAAATGATCATCTACCATGTGGTGAAAGGTGCTGATGGATCAAGAGGCCCACAGCTGCTTTAAAAAAAAAAAAAAAAAAATCCCACAGGGGCCGTTTTTGTAGAAAACTGGAGATGATAGCTTTATTTTTTCTGTCCACAATTTCAGATTAGGCCTCTGTGGTGATGTCGGGTTAGCATCAGAGGCCTTAGAGTGAGTGTGTTAAGGTGTGAAAGTATGAATGAGGATGTTTCTGATATCGATATAGACATAAAAATGTGCTAAATGTATGTTATTCAGGCACCTTGCTTCCAGTCATTTATGCTAAGCTAAAGGCTAAACATGTCCTGACTGCAGCTTTCATGTTGACAGTGACAACAGCTATTTATTTTAATTCTCCTTGTAATATGATTGCGACATAGTAGTGCAGGCTTAAGTGTTAGCGCACCACCTACTACTTACTGTTTTGCCAGAGTGTTAGCATGGAAAAACAGGAGCCAAGCGGGGACACATGGATGATTTCTTTTGATACTGTACGTCTGCATGTTGTTGCGCTCTCTCTCTCTCTCTCTCCCTCTCTCTCTCTCTTCTATATGCATACAAGCCCTCAGCTGGCAAAAATTTGAGAAGTTTTCTCTCCCACACGCTTAATGAGTGCAGCTTTTTTTTGCCAAGTCAAATGGCCTGACATGTAACAGGGAGAGACTCGCGTACCATTTTTCTGATGCAATTACAGCAGAGTCGGGGTATCATACTGGGGACTTTTCAGAAACGTAATATTACCTCATTTTGTCTTTGGTGTGGTCTGGAAGGTTTTTGAGAGACATTTGGAAGCATTTTACTCATAAAATACTTAACCATTTAAGTGATAGGATACTGTTTCCTGGGTTTTGTCCCCGCTGCCAACCACAAAAGATTGAAAACTAAAGGGGAAAAAAGTACAGTAGGTTGGTACATTTTCCCCTGTCATCTATTATGCCACTTCTCCGTGTCTCAAGGCAACATAAAAATCTGTGTTTTTACCCCAGAAGAAATAAACAGCGCTTTGAAATTTATAGAAAACTGGAGCTCCGTGTTGCCAAATATCACGTCCCCCCCCACCCACCCCCCCCTCTCTCTCTCTGCATGTTTTTCGGGATGGGTTTTCTTCATTCCAGCTTTTGAGCCGTTGTAGCTTTCAACATACAAAAGGAGGCCTCTTCTTCTCTGGGTGCAATCTGTCCATGATAATGCCTGGCATGGAGCAAGTCCTCTCATTACCAGCGCTCATACCCACCTCTGTGATGACGAGCCTTTCTGTCATCCAGTCCAATCCTCAAAGCTGTCTTTTGGGAGCCCTCAGAGTTATGGCATTAGTTTCTCTTTCTTCCCCAATCCTCCCTCCGCCCTCCCCTTCTTTCACTCTTAAATTGCCGCTTCTTGAGTTACTAAGCTGCTCTAATAGGTACAACCTGCGCCGACTCTCTGTCCTCAGATGGGACATACCTCTCTCTCTCTCTCTGTCTGTCTCTCTCTCTCTCCCGATTTCTGATCTGCGTGCAGAGGATAAAGAGCTATCCCACAATGCACCCTGTCACACGCGATGCCGGGGCTCGGTGTGGTGATTTCGCCTGGCACCCGAACACCGTCCTCAGCGCCAGAGATTTAAATGTGTTTCCTATTTCTTGCTTTGCTGTTGACATCAGAATGTTTCCAACCTCAGTGTTTGGTGTGCGCGTACCCCCCTAAACCCCCCCCCACAACCCCCGACCCCCCCCCCCCCCCCCCTCAAAATACTCACGCATAGACATGCATGGGACACTTACATAATTACACACAAATACGTGCATGCAAAAACACACATAGGCATCTGCAAACACGCTTACAGTCACAGTCAAATAAAGCCACATGCATGCAGAAACACATGCAGGCGGGGTGATCATTATGTTTTATTGAAACAGAAACTTTGTATGTTGCCAGCAGACACTGCGGAGGCCACCATATCCCACAGGTCCTGGAGTCTGTTGATAGGACCCTAATTACCTTGTGAACACCCACAGATTTCATGCAAGTATTAACGGATTAATATAGCCAAGTAATATCTGTTTAATCTCTTTCTGTTTTCCTCATCTTGTGTCTTAAACCTGGGACAATATGAGTGGGTTCTGTACAGGTGACACGTCTTTATGTGGCAAAACTTTCACTTTTTTTTCGACCTACTCTTATTCCATAAATAACAGCCCATCACCGCCTAATGTCTCATTCCTAGATCATATTTCAAGAGGCCTCGCATCACGTTAAGGACACCAGAATCAGCTTTTTTTTCCTCATGAGTGAACAATTAGGCCTCTTTTCAGTAAATAACACAACAAATACGGGGAGATAAGGCTCATAATTTGCTGTTAGGAGTCATTATTCAGCATGTTTACAGTCCAGCGTTGAAATGCTGATACAGGGTGCTACCTTCACTTTTCCCCCCCTTCAGACCTGCGGGTGTGCGAGACTGATGCTGAGTGTTTCTGTACAAATCAGACGTCTGCCGCACACTGTCAGGCCACATAGGTGGCACGGGTGATGAATACCGCTCCCCTCCATTGCCTGAGCATTATCATAAATAAAATAGAGCACAAACACCAGCCTTTGCGCACTAATGGAATTTGTCAACATGAAAGAAGTGTTATTGAGCTCCACCGCTCCCTCTCTCTTTTCTCTTTGCTGATGCCTTGCCAAATACTTATCCCCTCTCTGGTGAGCATTTAGCGTTAACTCGCGGCAGCTCCTGGGAATCGCACGGGGCGTAATGAAATTACCTCGGCACAAACAAATAGGGTCAAACTCTCAAGGAGACGAGCATTAAGGGCCCGCATTTTGCTAATTACGTGGTGCGTTCTCGCCGCCGCCCGCCGCCGCCGCCGCTGCCGCCCGTCGTCTCACGGAAACTCCACTGGATAGCTGGGATCTGCAAGGAACGCCACCGTGTCCAATGCGGAGTAAACACGGCCACCAGGAAGAAGAGTCGAGGAAATTAAACTAAGCAAAATGGGATTACAGTAAACAACACCTAATATTTTGTCGATTCGCGGTTGATAATTAAGCAAATTTCACGCCGATTTGCCGAAGGAGACACGAGACATCAGCAAGATAAACGCGAAGCTGGAAGCTTTTTGCATCCGGCAGAATGTCAACGCCATCACTCAGCTTGTCTTTGTACCTGTGAAAGTGAAGAGAAACACGTGCACGAACATGAGTTCATACCCCTCCCCCCTCCGCAGCAGCCCCTTGATCATAATGGCATTTTTTTTTTTTTTTTTAAACCATAACAATGCTATCAGATCTGTTTTCTGCGATTCGTCTCACCTGTGTTATCGCTGCCAGCACAAGCAGAGAGCAAGAGATGCCATTACCTACATGACCGTGACAGAGCATTTTGTAATTATTGAGCATGCCTCTGTGGTAATTACTTCAGTTTACTGAATTATAAAAGCTTTGGAAGGAGGGGAGAAGAGAGAAGAGCCACGGCCCTGAGCGGAGACAGAAATATTCTTCTGGAGGCTGAAGAGCTGAGAGACTTTCCTTGGCAGCAGTATTATCACATACACTCATCTGCCAGAGACTGTTGACAGAAAATATGCCCTATCAGCAGAAATAACCACTCTTTTTTTTTTTTCTCCCTCTCTCTCTCTCTGTCTCTCTCTCTCTCTTACTCCCATCACCCCCTCCTTTCGTCTCTCCACCGTGCGCCCTGACAGTCTGACGAAAGACAAAGCTTCCCACTGAGGGATATCAATAAATCAGACAAAACTGACGGGGGAGCGGAGACCACCTATTTCGCTTCCTAACAGCCTCGCCTCGAGAAGCCCGTCACGAGAAGCAATGTTTTTGTGTTGCTCTGGCTTTTTGTTGGCCCACCTACTCCGGCGACGGTGACAACAAGTACTCAGCTGGTAATCTCACTCTCACTCCCCGCGCCTGAAATGAGCAAATCAAGGTTGGATTACGCCTGCTAACATGCTCATAAATTTGGGATTTATTCAGGAGGTAAATTGGGATTGAAGGAGGAAGCGCGCTCTCGCCTGGTAATCCCCCCCTGCATAGAAGCGGCCTGTAAGCTTACTGTTGTGTCTGTGTGTGTGTGTGTGTGTGTGTGTGTGTGTGTGTGTGTGTGTGTGTGTGTGGTAAACAACCAGATGAATGTTGGAGGTGCAAACAAGGGATTGTCCGTTTTGTTTTCCGCTGTTTTTTCTTCTTTTTTTTTGACATACAAATGAAGGTTGTATTTAATTTTTTTTTTGGCCCGCCAACACAGAGGTCAAAGGTCAGGGTTCGGTTAGCTGGTGGAGGATGAGAGGATGAGAACAAGGACACCTCAGCAGGAGGGTGACGGTGGTGGAGGGAATTGAACCTTGCTATCCCCCTCCTGTCTTATCTCCTCTTGAGCCCTGCTCATAGATGGGAGTTCATCATCCAGATTGCGGGTTATCCTCGCGGCCCCCCCCCCCGCAGGCCCTCCAGCCTTGCGGGATCAGAGCGGGCGAGCGCTGCTTCCTGTTTAGACACATCCCGAGGATTCAAACTGGCAACCGTCCAACCGACCAACTGGGCAGCTTGTCTGGCCTCCAGCCCGCTGCTGCCTGTTCGCCGTTGCTAACAGGTATCGACAGAGCTGATGGGGCAAATCATCGTCCGAGAGAGTTTTTTTTTTGTTGTTATTGTTGTTGTAGCGCTCAAATTCCTCATCAGGCGGCCTCCGATCTCCTCCGCTCACCTGAAGGGATTTCCAAACGTCTCGGAGAAGACAAAATAACCTCCACCTAACAAAATAAACCCTCAACTCTCTCTCCCTCACAACAACACAGAGGGAAGAAAGGAACATGGACTAACTGGCAGTGAAGGCAATTTGTCGCTGGAGCTCACCCCCCCCCCCCCCTCCCTCCCCCCCCCCTCCCTCCCCCCCCCCTTTCTCTCTCCTGCACCATCCAGATTTCCCATAAGGAATGTGCTTTGGTGTAATTCATCACCGGGCCCATACGGCAAACCGCTCGTTCTGGCGGTGAAATATGAGTCAGTGCGGGGAGGCATTTTCACACGGTAGCTGCGCTGAATGGGGTATTATTTTGGCAAGCTCCCACAAGATCCACCAACACCTTTTTTTTTTTTTTTTTTTTCTGCTGTTGCAACACACTGTTTATCAAATGTCTCTAGACACGGGAGGCGCACAATAAATATCAACCGCCGAATTACAAGCTTTGATTTCCGGCGTATTACAGTGTCCCATAAAAGAGGTACTGGGAGAAAACACCAGCACTCCATCATGTTATAATAACACGCCTGTTTATGAAGATGGAGAGTGACAAGAGCATACCTGCCTGCGAGCGTGAGGCTGAATGATAGTATTCATGCTCCGGGAAGGGACACGAGTTTATGCAGCATGAACGTCACTCTGCTAATTAGCTGCCATATGTGGGGGAAACTGCAGTTCGATTTAAAACGTCCACTCTTTAACAAAAAGTGTATTTACTCTTCAGGCGTTTAGCAGACACGTAGCCGCTCCAATTCCTAGATTCTCAGCTTGTAATGTTGTAATAAATGCGAGGTAAGAGGTCATAGTAGGCCGTAACTATATACGATCAACATTTCAGCAGCTTGAGGATGATTGTGCATGATGGGGAAATACTGGAAAAAAGGAGTAAGTACAATAAAGCGCTTGTTTAAAAAGCAGTAACTTGTGACATTTTAATACAGATACATACCAGTTTTACTGCTGTCATCTGCAGATTAGAACTTTTTCTGCTTCGTTAAAGGCAAACCCTGTCGTCTTCTTCTTTATTTTTTTTTCACTTTTTGTCCGTCTATAACGTAAAGACACAGGAAACAAAGACTGACATTGACCCCTCGCAGCCAGAAGCGTCAGCCTTCCCTAAAGCTTTTCCAAAACCCTTCGATTCAAACAGAAATCATGTCATCCGATGGAAAGGAAACATAGAAAGTCGTCCCCAGGAAATCCCTGTAGCTGTTGTAGTGAATCATTTCGCATGACAGATCCACTTCCAGGGCGACTTCCTGGGTAATTTATTGGTTTGTTTAAGTTGAAGAAGCAGAAGTTCACAAAGAAAAAGGGCAAAATCACCAGTTTTTATAGAAGGCCTCTGATTGATTTGTGGCTAATTGCTCTTTAAGTTGATCCGAATCAAATAATCACCATCTAGAATTGAATTTTTGAGTAAAATATAAGGTTGGCAACACCAGGATCTCCCCTTTTTAAGGATAAAAACATGCAGACATACTTATTTTTTCGCATGCACTGTCCCCGCTGTAAGAGCAGGTGTCGGTTTCTCCGCCACGCCTGCCCTGTCGACTTCCTCACATGGACTTAGAGAGTGAAACACCTTCCCTCCGTCTGAGAGGAGGCTTCACGGAGTCAGCAGCCTCTCCACTGCTGAGCCATTTTTCTCTTAACACGGCGAAGTTTAGGGGAGGGGAGGGCGGCGGAGCGGGCGGGCGGGTGGGTTGGGTGGGGTGAACGAGGGGGCCATTTAATGCACAGTAAACAACTAAAGCACTTCAAGCCTTTAAATCCCGACAGGAGGAGAGAGAGGGAAAGTCGGATAGAGAGAGATGTGATGAGGGAGGAAGGGGTGGAGGGGTGGGGTGGGGGGGGGGGGGCGGCGGCAGTAGAGCCAAGGGAGAGTCTCTTTCCCAGTGGGAGATGACAAATGCCATATGTCCTGAGCACAGCGCTTGTGTTAATCCTTGGCGGGTCCCGGCAGGCCCACATCCGACTCTGCGACCTCTGCAACACCCCCCCACCCCTCCACCGCCCCCCCCAACCACTCCCTCTGCTTCCACAGGGAGGGTGGATCAGTCAAAGAGGAGCTCGGGCCTTCAGATGGAAGCACAAAATGCTCTTTTCCGTTAGAATAAAGTGAGGGGAGCATCCTGTCGCCACTGCCCGGATTATATTCTGATGCTGTTATGGTTGCACAGCGGGACGCTTATCAGTCCGTGATAGATCACCAGCAGAGACCATAACAGTGGTTTTGCATTTTCCGAGGTGTATCTGCCGTCCAACACATACGAATACTGGACCTAAACGTCCCCCCAAAATGATCCAGAAGACAGCTACAGCAATGATTCACCACGGTTTAGTTATGATAAGACAACTAAAACGATGCGGTCAAAGTTGGGGGGAGCAATCCTGTAACAGCTGGCTGTGGTAAAACAATGGTCGCCAATGGCAGCCAAAGTTCAATCTTGACCTCTTAATAAAGGGTTTGGCGGCTTTATAGCGATGTCAGACTACTTCTGCCTTTGCTTCAGAGAGAGGAGAAGCGGGTTGAGGTTGCTTGGCGATCAAATGCAAATCCAGGTTGTCCGACGCTGCTGCTGATTTTCCACCTTTGACCATATCAACCTTTTTATAGGAAGATACAGAGCTTATTGTTTTTTATTTCTGGATTTGATTTGTGCAACAACTTCCAGTAGCTGTTGGAGCAAACAACTACAAGACAGCTTATCATGTCACACTTGAAACAAAAAGCAAAACTTACAGGCAGAAGATGTGTCTTAGTATTCAGTGTGATGGAGCGCCTACTGTATCTCAATGGAGTACAATGTGCAGTGCTGAAAACAAAGGTTTTTCTGTACAGTAGGAAAACAGTCTCAAAATTGGAAGTTTTGGAAAATGTTCAGCTGTATTTTTTGAAGTTAACACAATTCTTACTCAATGGGCTAAAACATTAAAGCCCATCTGTATAGTCATTAAAGCATTAAACTCAAACTGTTCCAAAACAGAGGTGAATCCAGAGAAGTCTGGACTGTGCCAACGTAACATCTTTTTCCCTCTGTGTGCAGTTCACTGTCATCACCTTACAGGATTTCTGGGAACCGATGTTCAAACAGTTGCCTCTGTTGGCCACCAACATCCACAATCACCTGCAGGGGCTTTGAACATTTGACTCTTATTTCATGCAACTTAAAATGAGCAGAGCTCCCATTTAGAATAAACTTCAGTCCTCGGAGCTGGTTGCACTGAGCAGATTGATGACTCCAATGTGTCTGCGTTTAGCCTAGCTGTTTTTTAGACTTTGACTGTTCCAGTCATTCATCTCTGCTCAGAGCCTAAACAAAGCTCTCCGTTGGCCTTCGCTGAACCCTGAACAGCACCCAAACTGGAACCTGGAGGCCGTTCAGCTGTAATGATGTGGTTAAAGAATGAACTTTTCTCGCTTATGAGCTGAATCAGCTCCTTACCTCCGTGAACCCACAGTCAGTAACTCTGTTTGCTCGCTGCTGATGCCGCAGCCCGACTCTGATCACTCAGAATGAACCGAATTAGTGAGACGAAACGCTTCAGATGAGCGAATGTGTTTACATTTGCACTCCTAGATAATTCCCGTGAAGCGAGAGCAAAGGAGTAAGTTGCATTTAATAGCCGACGCTCATGTGATCGTCGTGCAGGTGAAGCTGAATTGGTGAGCAGCTTCAGGTTAAAAGGGGTTAAGGGTTCATGCATTACCTGAATATTTTACTATTCAATCATTTCACCTTCTTCTTTATGGACGGCGAATGATATAAATGCAAAATGAGGTGAAAAATCGGTAATTAATCCGCCGTGGGTCACACCGGCAAGGCATTACCCGGGCCTGCCCAACCCCGTTTGTCTGGCTAATATTAAGGGGCTAATTTTCAAAATCTAGCGTGCAGTCAATTTCCCAGGATGCCTTGGGGGGGTAAAAGGTAGGGAATGACAGGAGGGGCTAATTTTACCCACCTTATTTACCCCTATGCATCATCCGGCGGCTCTCATCTGACACGAGTGACGGTGGGATTGAAATTAGACCGACTGTGGCTGGCGTTGAGAATTTATGACGCCGCCCTGGTATTTGTTTGCTCGATGTGTGTGTGTGTGCAGAAAAGTATGTGTATCCAGGAGATGTGTGTGTGTGTGTGTGTGTGTGTAGTGAATACATCAGAGAAGAAGAGAGAAAAGAGAGGAGGCGCAGCGAAAACCTGGGGAAATACATCTTTTTAATAACAGTCAGTGAGGTTAATGCAGCTTACCTTGGAGTGCCAACAGCAGCAGGAGGAGGAGGAGGAGGTGAGGAAGGGGGGAGTTATTTGACAGGGGGAGGAGGTGGAGAGACAGACGGAGCACAGAGAGATGTTTAAAGCTGAGTTTACCTAAACAACAGTCAGGGGCTCGGCGTCTGATCGCTATTTGTTGTACAGGAGAGGAAGGAAAAAAAAAAGGCAGTAGGTGGGGAGGAGGGAGGAGGAGGGAGGCAAAGGGGTGAGGAAAAAAAAGAGGAAAGAAAAAATCAAACTCTTAATACTATTGTGTGCCTATAACCATCTGTCACAGCTAGCCTGGAGATGAGACTGAGATTAGGAGGAATAAACGTCGGGGCCGTAGAGCATCGGTAAAGCCTTCAGGGCAACAACAACAAAAAACAAGAAGAAGAAGAAGGTGGGGAAGGCAAGAGAGGAGGGGGGGGGGGGTGTAAGAAGAGAAACGAGCGGAAAAATAAAACTCACGGGGGACACTCTAATTCTGAGGCATTCATGGATTACAGATTGTAACCTGCGCTGACAACCGGGTGGGGGGGGGGAAATGACGGGCAATATCACAGTGAGACTTGGAGGGGTCTCGTTGATGATGTTGACGGTGGCGGTAGCGGTGGCATTGGCGGCTGTGATGATGATGATGGTGATGATGATGATGATGATGATAGTAGCAGTGATGATGGCGGTAATGACGGCGCTCGCTCGCACGGTTTCATCTCGGGTTACTTCAAACAGAAATGAAAAGGCGGTGGAAAAGGGGAGGAAGGAAGGAAGGAGGGAGAGGAGGGGTGTGTGCGGGGGTGAAAGGAAATAGTGTCTTCTTCTTGTCCCCCCCCCCCCTCCCTTCTCCGCCTCACCCCTCCCTCCCTCCCTCCCTCCCCTCTCCTTCCCTGAATGCCGAGGGCTTAAGGAAAGGCATTTGGTGGCTCCTGAGGCATCCGCGGATCTCCCCTCCTTAAATTTACCGTGAAGGTTCTTAGACTCCCTATTCAGGCAGGATATCCTCGTTTATTGCTTTTAGAAGACAAACCTCACAAAAGTACAGTGTCATTGCTTCTGGAGAGCAGAGCCCTGGAAGAATACTGCGCCGCAGAAAAGGCCTTTTTTTTATTTTTTTTTTTATTCCCATGAATTATTATTATGTACAATATGACACAGAAAGCAGCTGAGACTTAAAGATTTCTTAAGTTGCTTTACATTCAGAGAATTTTGGTTACAAGAGCTAAATATAATGTTCCTCACCATCACTAATTAAATTGCACCTTTAAAAGCAGCTCCTACAAAATAAGATACCTGTTTACCTGTTAGATTAAGCTTAAAATGTGTTGGCTTAAACGAGACGCCGTCAAAAACACTTTGTAGTGGTGAGAAATGAGAAAGAGTTTCATAAGTTTGGACCTCATATCTTATTTGTAGTTGACTCCCAAGTGTCTTGCAGCATTCAGAGCACAACTATATGTCGATATGTTCGTGTAGCTGCAACGATTAGTCGGTCGAAAAGAAGGATAATTAACTAATTGTTTCATTTTTCAAGCAGAAAAGCCAAATATTCTTTGCTTTCAGATTCTCAAATGCAACAATTTGCTGTTTTAAATGTGTATATACACATATAAATATATAAAAACTGATCAAATACATCATAAATGAATTGATTATCATGTTAGTCAGGCAAAATGGAGTCGATTAATCATTTAGTTGATCAACAGCCAGCTATTTTTACAATCAAATAGTTGTTTTTAAGACAAAATGCCAAATTTCTTTGGTTCCAGAGTCTTAAATATGAACATTGATATGAATATTATCTGGTATTTGGGTCAAACAACATATGAGAACATCATCTTGGGCTTCTGGATCATCATTTGTCATCATTTTATTCACCTCTTAGAGACCCAACAATCAATCGATGGATCGAGAAAACAGTCGCGGCCCTGCTTGTTTGCGCTGTGTGTGTGTTGACTCCTGTTGGAAAATGAAAAGCAGGGCTTGAGTGACTGATGATACAGCGGGTTTGTGTAAGTGCTGCATCTCAGCATGGTGGTCAGCTGAATACGGATATTAGACATGACTCGGCTCATCTCCTTCTACCCCAAATTCTTGTGTTTTGTGGTCATTTTCTTCAGTTGTTTGGGATTTCTTTCTCTCCGAGGAGGACTGACGCTCGTATTTTTGAGGCATTTCTGTCTCTAACCCCAGTGTGTCTGTCTGAAAGTGTGTATGCATGTGTGTGTTTTCAGCTGCCCTTCCCACTGCCCTTGTCATACTGGTCCCAGTGCTGCAGGGCTCTTTGCTGGTTGGACAGCTCGGGTCAAGGTCTCCCCCCCTCCCTCGCTCTGACCGACGGGCTGTCACGTCAACAACCCCACCACTGGCCGAGTCCGCAGGCTCATCCTCATGCACACACAGAGACACACAAATGACAAGCCAACACACTCTCACATAAACAATCACTTGTTCACACACACACACTGTCTCAAATGCACACACAAATTAACTGACACTGTATCCACCTAAGCCTACACACACACACACACACACTCTCGTGGCCCCCACCCTCCTGTAGATTGACAGTGAGGTTTATTGCTGCTAATACTCCCAGCTGTAAAGGCTGAGCAGCAGCATCTTAATGGGAAATGGACTCATTTCCTAACGCAATGAGTACAAGGGTGCGGTACACGCCCATATTTGGTCAACGGGGGCAGATAATCTGGCTGACCTCCTCCCTATTGGTGTAGGACCGGGCTGTCCGTCCACCGGTTGTTGAAAGTTTTTTTTTCCATTTCTTTTCTTTTAAATGCTTTGTTTGGTAGCCGCTTCCTCTTTCGCTGCCCTGGAAGCGTTGTGGTTTATTTTCACTGGTTTGCAGGGAATAAATAACAGAAGAAGAAGAACGGCTAACTAGAGAAACACCATTAACAGAAAGTCCAAAGCAGAAAGTATTGTGACAGTATTGGCCGTGTATTTTATGATTGCTGGGAAATAGTAGTGACGAAATATTCGCGTGATATATTTATGTTCTGCCTACATGTCGCGCTGCCAACTCCTGCTTGCGTGGTCCTTCAAGTGAAGTGGGAAAAAAAAGCACAAATATCGACGAGTACTTAGCAACAAAGATGGAAAACAAGAATAATTTAAGCTGCAAGCAGCTACAAATGGACCCCCACCGCCACCGGAGGTCGGCTGACATGCAGGAATACATTTATCAACTGACATGGATATACATTTTCATGACTATTGGACGTTGCATGTAGGGAGATACTGTGGATATGACTTCCTGTTGCTGCATATCAAATGTAGACCACATGCTTTAAAAGTAGATAAAAGGAAGTTCTGGACATGAGACTTACTTCCTGTTGCCTGTAGGGGGCGCTACACGAGTGAGTCATTAATGCAGCAACACATTAATTCATATGTGTTGTCATGAATATCCAACGTTGGACGAAAGAGTTATATATCACTTCCTGTGTCCACCATGTCAGGCTAGAGAAGACCTGCCGATCGGATGGTGTTCGTCACATGGCAAGGCTGACTTCCTGTTGTCAGTAGGTGGCGCTATGACTGTGACTCAGTGTGGATGTCTTCAGGCATGGACTCTTATCAAACATGAGAAATTTGGGTCAGATTGGACAAAGCACATCGGAGTTACAACAACTTCCTGTTTCGTGGCGAAGCATCGAAATTCGCCCCGTCGCCACTTCAATGGCGTTTCCAGGGAAACTCTAAAGCTTAATTGTTTCGCATCACAAAGATCTTGAGATGATATCGACCAAATTTTGAAGTCGATCTGGTTAAATCTCTTGGAGCAGTTTGTTAAACTGTAAATGGCAAAAAAACTGAGCAGAAATTGCACAATAAATTCAAAATGGCTGACTTCCTGTTGGGTTTAGGTGATGGCGCCAAGAGACTTTTTTTAATGTCTGGACCTGATACATGTGTCTACCAAATTTGGTACATCTAGATGAGACCTAAATAACTGAAAAACTGAAATAATTGTCATTTTCCAGTGTTTTTTTTCTCTCGATATTTTTAGTTTTTAATATTTCTTCCTATTTACTGAGAGTAGCCGTCACTTTTTCACCCTCAGAGTTAAAACCAGAGTTAAAAGAGTCAAGAACAACGCGGGTCGTGCAGGAGCGGCTGCGTTTGGCATGGCGGCGGCTGCTGACATGTTTCTGCATCTTGAACGAGTCTCGTGCTATTTTGGACTTTTTCTTCATTAAAGCCATTAGTGTTTCATGAGGCTCCGCGGCGTCCTTGTGCTAATTAGGTGTCTATATTTCTATATCTCGTTATTGGATTTATTTTATATTGTGCTTAATAGTAAATAGTGTTTGAATTTTAAAACACACCTCTTGGGTGCAACATAAAGGGGAATTTTTAATCACATTTTCTGTAAATGAAAGGAACCGGTCTGCTTCTTTTTTTTTTTTTCTCAATTTTGCCGAATGTGTCCTAATGAGTTTGCAGGTTTCTTAAGCAGATACGCACTCTGATTATATTTTTATATATTTATATATATATATATTTTTTTTTCTGTGCAAACACACTGTATCTCCTCCCCACTCTGGTCGCAGCAGAAGTCCAAAATGAGAGATGGGTGAGGGAGGGGAGGGAGGAAGGGGTGAGGTAGGTGATCATCATCGCCGTCATCACAAGGGGTAAAAAGAGGGATGTTAGTGGGAGGAAGAGGAGGAGGAGGAGGGGGGGGGAAGGTGGTGGGGTAACATAGTTGATGATGGTGGCTGCCAGTTACCTCGGCAACCTTTTTTTTTTTTTTTTTATTATTTTATTTATTTTTTCATTATTTATTCCTGGGGCCCCGGTGATGAGGCGTGCTAATGTAGCGCGCCGCCTCTACCTGCTGCGTTTCAGCCTGGCTTGACAATTAAGACCTGGGCGACTGTAGCCAGGGGTTAATACCGCTCATTAAAAGAACTAGGTCATTAGCGAAGAATCAAGGCTCTTAAGGCGGCAGGGGATGAGGGGTGGGGTGGTTGAGGGAGGGTAGGGGTAGAGGGTGAGGGGAGGGGGTTTGATGGAGAGGAGCAGGAGGAGGAGGAAGAGGAGGAGGGGTTGGCGGTGGCAGCGGCATAGTAAACTCTGCATCTCGGTGAACACGCGGCCCCTTACATTAATTAACCTCCCTTTTTCCTTGTTGGGGAGGTGTGTGTGTGTGTGTGTGTGTGTATGGGAAGGGGAGAAGGGGAAGGGGAAGGGGAGGGAGGGGGGGGGTTTAGTGTTTCAGGAAAAAAATCCTCTGTTATCATATATGCACATGGCTGTACACCAATTAATTGCAGGGAGGAAGGAAAAAAAAAAGAAAAAGAAAGCTAGTTTACAGTCCTCCCTGTGGTCGCCCTGTGTTCCTGTGTGAGCCCAAGTTACATTATTTCAGAGAGATGAAGGGTGGGAGGGGCGGATAGGCAAGGGTGGATGGGTAAAGGGAGGGAGGAAGGAGGGGGGGGGGGGGGGTCTAATGTCTGTATGATGAGTAAAAAGGGTATTAAAATTAAGAAGGGAATCATAGCAGAAATCAGCCTTTGCTTTACCACAGGGGAAAGGAGCAAATAAAAGCCACGGAAATGAAAATAAATAAGCTTTGCTAATACCTCACCTTAAGGAGCCGGAGCTGTACCCAGCTGAACCGCGGCTGTTTGCCAGTAATTTGTTTGCGGACTTTATTATTAAGCTGTTACACGTGCCGTTTGACCTTCAGTGAGGAGAGCTGGTGGGTTTTTTTTTTTTTTTTTTTTTTTTTTCAAACAAATGTTCTCTACGATAGCACAGAGAGTGAAAGCCTCCTTTAATGTCAAGTGACCAACGAAGAAGAAGAAGAAGAAGAAGAAGAAGGGGTTTTTTTTATTTTTATTTCCTGGTTGCAACAACACATTCCCTCAGTGGAGGAAAAAATTAAGACAGTGGCAGTAATTCACATGTGTTGTGTGGATAAACTGCAAAATGAATGGTTCTGGTTATGATTCGGGCTCTCGTCCCAGTCCGGACCAGTTGGTATTGATAGGTTTGGAGAGATAATATTACACAGTTTGTGGTATTTAAGGTTTTGTTTGTCGTTTGATCCAGTCAGACCAAGATAATCAGCTACGGGTGGTCTCGATTGTTAGACCCTCTCTCAGTGAATCTGGTCATTGTTGGAGCGCCAGACCGCTTTTGAGAGCAGGGAGACAATATTTTAAAAGGTTTCAGTTTTATGCTCTTGACGTGTCATTGTTCCCCCCGGATCATATTTACGACGAGTGTTTGTTTTGAAAATGACCAGAAAGATGAGTCGAATCTTGCAAAACATAAATTCCATACTCATGTGTAACTTTTCATGCTACAAGCAGTCTGCGGTGGCTCTACATTCCTGCAGTTCTTGTGTCCTTTATGTGATTAAGTGGGTGGTTAAAAAGGTTCAAAAGTACACGATTAAACATGATTTCCACGACTGGGATCATAAAAGTTGATGACACGGTTGGAACTGTGAGAAATAATATATAAATTCTACTAATAAATTACCAGGAAATAGCAAGCAAACAGAAAAACTGCAATATTTTTACGAGTGGAAAAGTACAATTTTACTGTCCAGTTTATCTTGAAAGCAGCAGATAACACGAGTTCTGCACGTGCTTACGACCGAGACCTGAAACAGACCCGCACCTGCTACTTTACGACTCGATTTGAGCCCCGAATCTGAAACCTGAGGCTGCGTTTTTTTTGTTTATATCATCAATTACTGACTGTTAACTAACTGGAGCCGGCAGGTTTTATGATTTAAAAGCGGCCCGAACCAGAAACAAAGCCCGATACTTTGCGGTCCGTCGGGTTTTTGGAAACCCTATTACCTTATTCGCTCACCTCAAACTCTCTTTGTCGCCCTCGTCGCTCCATTTCACCCTCTTCTTTCTTTCCCACAAACAGAAATATCAGCATAAAATGATGAAGACTAATTGTTTATTAATGGATGTTAATGTCTTCGCTGTACAGTCAAGTAAACATCCGCACTCTCAGATGATTTGGATCACAGATCTTTCTAATAGTAGTCTACCTGCATGGCTTAAATGTTGTCTTAAATATGGGGCGTCTGCTCTTTGCAACCTGTGCTTGCAAAGATGCACCTACTGCTAAAGGAGCCTGCTCTTCATGCCAAACATAATCTGGATCTTTGGATACAAAAGACAAGTGTGTGTTTGCCTTTCAGATATATAACAGCCTCGGCCTTTCACTTTGAAGTTTTCATTTAAGGGGGGCGGGGAGAGAGAGCAGGTGTCATGATTTTTTACAAAAGATGGATGTCTCAATTTGGAACAAAAAAAAAAAAAAAACGCTAATATCAAGCAAGCTTTGATAGGTAACTCTTCTTTCATTTCCTACAATAAAGTGTTAACAGTGTGAAAAAAGAGAAATTCAAGGGGCGTAAATTAGCCTTAATATCAGGCCTGTGTGACAGTGTTTTTATCCGCTAATTTCTCAAGCGTCATAATGAGGCCGCACCGAGCGATGGAGCGATTTGAATTTAAATGATATAATACTTGAGATAGCCCTAATTCACCCATACATATTTAATCTGACATATTATCTCGCTCCTGCGACGCCTTGATATGATATGACAGCTCGGCCGCCGCGCCAGCAGGAAGGAGGGAGGTGTGCGGCGGCGGCGGCGGCGCTACAGTTACGGAGGAGAGCGAGCGGCGTCGGTTAAAAAGAAAGGTGGTGGTGGAGAATTCGCTCTCTGCAATCAGAGCCACTTTAGACGCCAAGTGGGTTCTCGTCATGGCGGCGGTGGGAATGTAGAGAGAGAGTTTTATACTGTACTCCACGCTGATACATGCAGAAGCTCAGAGTAAGAAGGTAGATTACATCTATACAAACACATGTTTAGATATATTCATTTCCAGGTCTGCATTGTCCTACATTTCCCAGAATGCCGAAGCTGCATCATGTTTGGTGTCTGCACTCTCTGTCTGCTGTCTATTTCCTGCTCCAGTGGATGTTGTAATTGTTCTCTGTATCTCTTTCATAAATGGATTTCTAACATATGAACTTGTGAAAGAAAATGCCGGTTTTTAAGAAGCAGCGTTTGACGCCCTTCGACTTCGAGGGACTGACACCAAAACGCCACATTTTACATTTTTAAAACGCTGGAACATTTTGTACTTTTATCAACTCCTGGAAATAATACAGTGAGGTAGCTTTGTTTACACCAAACAGCTGAAATAAACCAATCAAAATAGCCATTTTTGCTTATTTCTGGCAAGACTTCTAAACTAAAACACAAACCTGAAGTTAATCTTCCTCATGAAGCTCGTGATGAAGTGAGAACTTGTGTCCTCTCTCACATCTCATCTGGACAGTGTGTTAACAGTTTATTTTAGGGAACACACTTCTAACATAACATAACATAATTTGGCTGGTTTGTAGATGAACGAAACGCCCTTTTATCTATTTAACAGGATATTTCCATGCTTCAGTTTTTGCCCTGAGAAGTCACCCTCATGGTTGTCTTTCTACTTACTGTATATACCCTTTGCACACCTCTGGATTTCTAGTCGATGAAGTTAAAAGTTAAAAAAAAAAAAACAGGTAAGTTCACACACAAGCCTGAGCCGCACTCACTACAGATGTCATACCTCCCCGCGTAGTAGGCCATAAGCAGCCGACTGTGTTCTTTTGCCTGGGAATAATTGCAGCTATAGGAGGGTAAGAAATAAGAGATTTGCTCAATTAACCAATATGGCACAGCTGAGGACAGCACCTGTGCATATTGGAGTCCCAGCGTTTTTGTTTTTTTTTTTTTTTTTTTTTTTGCAGATAACATGGCCGATTACCCTCTGGAGTGTGCAGCCACCGAGCTCTTGTCTGTTTCATCCCCTACCTGGTGCAAGGCAGGGAATAGCGCACGCAACCATATTGTGTTTAATTGCTCTCTGGGTGTTAATATGCACTCGTGTTTTGGAGTGTTTAATTTTCGCCTGCCTGCCGCAGCGATAAGCGGGATCGCCGGCTGCCAGTTTTTAAACAGTTGGATAAAAATCTCAGTCGTTTTCTGGAAACCTGCGACTCGATCGAGCGTGTGTGTGTGTGTGTAGGGGGGGGGGGGGGATCCTGCTGTTTCTCCTATAAGAGACTCGAATGAAATGACCTGTTTATGTTAAGTGCTTTGTTAACCAGCAGGTTGGTGCTATGAATTAAGCAAGCTGTGGAGAAACCCTTATGTTTCATTCTACTAGTAAAAAGTAATATTTTATCCACTTTTGCTTGTAATATATTTAACAATAATAAATAAAAAACCCATGAAAGTAGTTTGATTATTAGTTTTTTCACCCGTTTTTGCCCCAAAGTAGGATATAAAACATCCTGTCTGATGTCAAAGGTCAAAGTCTGAGCTCCAACTAGCTTTCAGTGCTTTCTCTTGTGGTCTTTAAATAAAGCTTTGACCCTTGTTCTGTTACATACATGCTGTTTTCGAAAAGTAAACAGCTACCTTCCATGCTTCCTTGCTAGCTAGCCTTAGACCCCCAAAACCACCGAGGTTTGCGTTGAAGGAAAAGCTCATTTAACTCTTTTAAATTTGACGTTGTCAGCTAAAAGGTTCCAGTTAACAAACGAACCTAGCAGTCATCTTCTTCTTCTGGCTTTTGCAGACGTATCGCTACATTTCTTTACATGTTACCACCTCAAATCGCGGGCAGCCGTGTGCAATAATACGACCTGCATGCTCCTGCATGTACATACAAGTCCTGTATGAACACAGCAGGGATCCAAAACACACCTTTACCATCTTCTTTACAGCAGGAAATTGAAAGACTATTATACAATCTATCCTATGTATTTCTTCTTAAATTGTAGCTCCATTGAAGCCTTGTTAACGACACATGTACTAGTAATATATCAGTACAAATATACATATTAAATACCATCATTACAAGCTTTAAAGTCCACTTTTGTCTGCTGCGACTGCCAAATGAAGCTTAACTCCGAAGCCAAATATGAGCTTTCTTGTCATTCCACCCCCTATAGATACTGTTGATTACATGAGATCAGATCAAATGGTAAAACACACTAATCTTCCCGTCGAGGAAGTGAAAATAAGGCGGTGCGCACCGTCGTCGGTACCGGTTGCTCCTGTTTCCCCAACACAAACAAAACAAGACAATTTCTTTCTGGCAACATTGCTTCAAATTGGAAGGAAAAAAAAAAAAAAAAGTTGGTTAGCAGATGTCAGTTGTTGTGTTTATCTCGGCGGTTTTCCTTCGCTCATGCATGGATCTTCTATCAAAGAGGGCTTATCCGAATAAAGTGCTTAAAAGCTTTTCAGACGCCTGGTGATCTGAACAATTTTTGGCTTGATCTGCAGACTAAACAAACCATAATGATGCAAGCTTGTGTAAAGATGTACACAGCAGTCAAACAACAAATGCCTGCGCTTGATGTTTTTATTAATGTTTTCTCTTCTCTCTTTTCATCAGATTTTTTCTTCACTGTTTTTGGATCTAAACACAGGGGTAACTTTTTAAATGGGAAGAAACGTATCATCCGCTGTTTCTGTCTTGGCCATGCAACACTTAAATTTCCCTCGGGGACGGTATAGGGGATTGCAGTATGTTCTATGCAAGACGTAATCAAAAATATTCAAATATCCTTGCAGTCAGTCAGTGGGAGAATGACAACAATCCTGCTGAAAAGGTGTATTTTCTAGAAGCGATTTAATAAGCCGGCTGCCACTCCTGTCGCAGCAAAGTAAAAGCCGCAACGGCATTAAGTTTTTAACACACTCTGTATTTTGTAACAAGGTTGGATGTGGGAAGAAAGTTAGCAGACATCCTCTCAAGACCTGCCGGTCTCATTTCAATGCAGAGATAGGACCGTCGGGGCTCTCCTCTGAAGTCACAACTTCTGGCTCACATGACGGGGAGGGAGACGTGGCGAGAACCGCTCGCTAAAGCCAATCAAAAGACCTGAATTCTATTTGTTTTGTTTCAAGGGAAGACGACAAAGGGGGCCTCAAGGTCTTCTTCAAGATGGCTCTGAAGCCTGAGAGGAGGAAGGCAAAAAAAAAAAAAAAAAAAGACGAGGGAGAAGGAGAAAGAAGGAGGACCGAGGCTTTCAAGTGCCCGTCCTTGGTGGGACCTTTGCCGCGGTGCCAGGTACACAGCTTTTAGGAGGGGAGGGGTGAGGAGGAAAAGGGGGGGGCTGTTTTTTTTTTTCATGTTGGTGCGTGGTTGGGAGTTATTAATATTCTCAAAGACAGAATTTTCTCCCCCGGATTGAAATAATGGATCATACTTAAAAGGGGAAGAACTCATTTCAGGTTTTAATACGGTAAGCCTGTTGGAACCAATTATTGGAGGTGCTTTGCCATTGTCATCTTGCATTTCTCCTTGAGGAGATTAACTGGCAACGCTGAAAAGGCCTCGCAGTATCCGGGATTTTGCTCATTCGGAGAATCTGCCTGAAATGGAATATTTTTCTTGATTTGTGTGTGTGTGTGTGCGTGTGTGTGTGTACTGTACGTCTGTCAAGTTCCAACATGTTTCACGTATTTTGGCTTCATGTTCTACCTAATTATTGCAATTTGATCCTAAAGCAGGAGTGGCCTAATCCTCTGCTGTACTGCAGAAATCCTGTTTCAGAAACTTTGGTAATAAATTTGGCCTGTTTTAATAGAGACTGGGAAAGTAGCACTGTGACGGCAGAAGGACGGCCTCCCCGGGAAGCTCCTCTGTTTTCTTCATGTACGGATTCATGTGAGGAGACAGTGGAAGCAAAACTCGCGCAAAGTTGGAAGAAGTTGTGGAAGAAAGGAAGCAGAAATCTCTCGCTTTCATATGTTTTCTCTCCTCCGTTTCCTGACTGTTCCCTGAATGCTAGAGGCTCTGTGTATGAGCATGTGTGTGTGTGTGTATGAGAGTGTGCATGTGTGTGTGTGCGACTTTTACACCCACAGAGTTTGCCTGCTTGCAAAAAAAAAAAAAAAAAAAAGAAGAAGAAGCAGCGTTACTTTGTGTTTGCTCTGCAAGCCGTAAGTCACCTTTTAAACACACCGGTCTGCACAGTGAGGTGTAGAGTTTACATCGGGGATGTGCAGGGTGACTTTTTACGCTGCAAAATGACATCAAGCTAAACCTTAAAGACGTTATTAGCGTCTGTTTGTCTGTTGTGCTCGTTCTCACCAGAGATTTTAGTAGTTATCGGTTCAAACAGGGAATGTCCTTGCAGTGGTTTGTTTGAAGATCTGAATAAACAGGCCCATTTTTTTTCTTTCTTCTTTTTTTTTTTACATTAAACTAAATTAATCAAACACATAATTAATTTCTTATAAGCACACAAAACATAACTCATGTGTAGGCTGCACATTTTGGCCCAGCAACCAGAACTCGTTGGTCTGAACTCCACCTGAAGAGAAGCACACAATTATCATCCGTCTTGATTGAATGATTGAATGAGTATTTCTTTATTGTCTTTTTTTATTCACACGTTTTCCCACAATTCAACCCGGCAGTTTGGTCAGACGTTGTGTTACGTTATGCTAGTAGCAGCTAACGTCCCCCTAGAGGTGCTAGCTTCCAGCAACCTCACGTCTATCAGATGTATCTCAATTTCAAAACTTTTTTTCAAGACTTTTTCAAACCCCAGCCGATGCTGAGTCAAGTGACATCACTTGAGGCACGTCATTAGATTTCACACGGCTTCCTCAGGAGACACAAAAAGGCTTTCTACTACATCTTTGGCATATGTAGTCACGCTCCTTTCGAAGAAAGAAAAAAAAGCTCTTTATGTAGTAAAAACCTTAATAGAGTGAGACCTTTTTCCAAGAGATCCATGTGGTTTAAGGTCTTTAAGTTAGCATTTGTGATGAATTACTGAACAGCGGGATAAAAAAAACGCACTGAAGAGGCTGATTAATATGGAAATGTATAGATTTTTTAGTGAAATTTGAGATTATAAAAGCTGTTCTAGAGAGACAAAACTCATAAGAACCTCTCAATGCCTCCTAAGGGAACCTCACGTTGAGAAGCAGTCACAGCTGATCTGATAGGATGCGTCTCTCATCTTTATCCTCACGTTTATCGTCTCCTTTTCTTCGCCCGCTGCTGATATTTTGCTCTGCAGGTAAGCTGACAGCTCTCAGCTGATTTGGCATCTACTTCCTATCAGATTGAATCACAGAAAAGAGACATGGAGTCCTTTTTTTTTTATTATCACAATCTAATATTACACATGCTACCTAAACCTCACTGCAGGACACACTCCTTTGTTATTTTCAGATCCCCTTTTACTCCCCCCTCCTCCTCTTCCCCCCCATCTTCCCCACGAGTGTTAGGAGTGAGCATCGTTCTCGGATCATTACTCCTCAAAGAAATTTAAGCACGGGATGCCATTTAATTTTTTTTCCCTCCCCAAATGCAGTCCGTCATTAGAAATCCTCGCTGTCACGGCAATGCCATTTTTGGTGCGGAGTGTTTGTTGCCTCATTTCTTTTAATTTTATCTCCATTAGCTTAATTCTTTTTTAATATTTCCATCTAACGAACTTTACAGTCCATTTTGTCTCAGTGTCTTGCTAAGCGAGTTTTATGAAGCAGGCAGTTGGCTTTTCCATTTGAGAGCGGGTGAGGAGGAGGGGAGGGGGGGTGGGTGGGGGTGTAGGGGAGGGAGGGGTAATCGAGGAGGGCCCCGGTGCTTTTGTCAGCTTATTTTTGGCACCTTAGCTAGCAGTTCTGCTTCTTTGCCTTGATTATACAAGCAAACAACTGCATGAAGTTCATTAACAATAAAGCACAGGCTAATTAAGCCGAACCCCTTAGACAAACCAGCGCTGTCATCCTGCATGTGTTCGGAGCTGATTGAGCTGTTAAAGATTTACCTTCACTCGTCTTTTACCTCCTTCGCCTCTCCCTCGCAAGGGCCCTCGTTGATTCGTCTCCGAGGACGTTTAACCTTAACGGAGACTCAGCTGCTGCCATTTGGGCTGTAAACACTTTAACTTCAAGGTACAGTAGCCTTACAAGGCCAAAGTGGTGTTTTACTTCCTGTTTTCGTTATGCTGGCGCTTTAATATGCTGCAGGCACCGCCGCGACTCCCAGAGGAATACTGTCTGTCAGTCTATCCATCTATCTATTTATCTATCTGTCTCCTAATAACGTTGTAAAACAAAACACTGATCCTGTTACACTACAGGCTGCGACATGGCGCCATAAATTACATGTGAATCAGTCCCGTGTCTGCCCAGAGGTTGTGAGATACACCATTAGCAAAATGGCCCTCCAGCCCTTTGTTAATGTAATTTGCTTAATTGCTCTGTATCAGTATACAGATGAGATGCGTTCGCTTGCCGAGGTGTTCTGGACATATTTATTTTAATACTTGTATCCTCTCGTGGGTGTTGGTTCCTTTTTATTGTCTAACGTCCGCTGGTGACACTCTGTAATAGTTAAAGAGGGTCGTCCTGGAGGGGGTAAAGGAAGGGGCGCAGATTGCAAACAACAGACCCAAGTGCAAGGTTTAGATGTCTGCCAAGAGCTTTATGAAACCAGAGATGCATAAATAACTTTGATTCAAGACAACATGTGCAAAAAAATATGGACCTAAATTCACGACCTCTCATCTCGACCTTAAATAAAATGATTTAGCTTTACATTATCCTCACTATTTGACCAATATGGTGTGTTTCCATCTGACAAAACCAGCAATTGGTTGTGTTGTGACAACAATAAAACCCCCACTGTTTGTAGGAAATGATGCAAAAATTAATTATTCATAGGATATGTGCAAATGTGAGCTTAGGAACTCTGGGAATTGAGAGTCATTTATGTGGACATTGTCTTCGCCGTCGATGTTTGTGTGTGTTTTGGGTCTGTCAGGTGATAAAACACGCTCCTTTGTGGACGTCCGCTCATACAAAAAAGATGAATGAAGCCAAAAATGCGTTGTTACCAGTGTTATCTTTACTCTTACATGCAAACATGCGATGTTAGGAAGTAAAAGAGAAGTCAGGAAGTTCCCAAAGTGTTTAAATTTTGTGTACATTATATGTAAAAACGTGCCCTTAGTCAACGTTTTATAGGCAAAACAGTTTATAAAGAATATAATTGGCAGATTAATCAATAATAAAAATAACTGTTAGTTGCAACATGTATTGTTTTGTGGATTCAGGACCTAAATAAATAGATTTCTGTGGTCTATCTTCTATAAACTGCCCCAGGAAGCGTCTCCCAAAGAGAAGTTTCAGGCGTCCTTGGAGAGGTGGAGGCCACATGATGTGGAGACCTGAACTCACAACCTCTGTCTGCCAGTCTACTGTATTCCTTGTAACCTTCAGGCTACCTTCAGCCGCAGCTTCCTCCTTCATCTCTTCCTCCTCGTCTTGGTGGTGGCTGCGCTTCACCCCAGGGAGCGACAAGCCGCCGCTCCCCGCTGTGACGGCTCCTCTTTGGTGTTTAATTACAGGGGAGGCTGAGAAGTCTGCCTCTCCTCTGATGAGACGATGGATGAGAGGCAGAGGGGCTGAACGGTGGAGGTGGAGGCTTAGAGAAAGTGACCTTAACCTCCGTGATGCATGAGCGTGGCTTCTGATTGGTGCAGTCGGGGATGGAAATGGGTGAAAGGCTACTTTTAAAACCAGTGTTTTTATCCAAAGGTTTGCCATTAGCTCCTTTTTTGTACTCACAGTATGTTTCTGTTGTTGTATGTGGCATCTTTCCAAACATCAGTAAAGTCCTAAATAGTATTAATAGAGGAATATCAGTGCCTGCACATACCTCACATTTATTTTAACAGACAAAGATCAG
The DNA here is from genome assembly GCA_029490765.1 of Euthynnus affinis. Taxonomy (NCBI): domain Eukaryota; kingdom Metazoa; phylum Chordata; class Actinopteri; order Scombriformes; family Scombridae; genus Euthynnus; species Euthynnus affinis. The sequence goes on from CM055861.1 coordinate 15,364,692, forward strand.
TATTGTTTAAGCCTATTTACTGTATTGACACAGTTTTCCAGTAGCTTTGCACCTATCTGTGATGTTATGACCCTTCTATTTGGTGTCTTGAGTCTTTCACATCTTATTTACAAGAGATAAAATCTATATGCCATAGCAGTAAGAATAATAAGAGTGTTTTAAAAAGAAGCCTAGACATTAGGGTCTCTATATTAAAGCTATAAATAATAAAGCCAGCAAGGCTTCCTGTGGTTTAAAATAAATCATCTGCCCAAAACTGGTGACCTTGCTGACCTTCTGCTGTCCATGTCCAAGTATACCCAGCCCTTAAAAAAAGAATAGCATCTCATCTTCTTAGTCGTAATTCTTCCTGATCCCCCCCAGGGATCAATAAAGGTTATTTTAATTCTGAAAACGCAGACATGATGCACATTTTTTGTTTTTTTTTTAATTCTGCTTGACTTTCTGAAGATACCGATATCTCTGCAGAAGCCTGAAGAACATTTTGAGCGTATACACCCAGTGATTAACTTTCCATTCACTGACCGACTCCATGGCAACGTTATACTTCCTGCTTTCATCCCTAAAAGCATTATGGGAAATGTAGTTCCAAAAAACTTAAAACATGATTATCCCCCAAATAGGAATAAAAGTTTATTATTAGCTTTTTTATTTTGTACCATAATTTGTTTGTTTTACATCACTAAGGCTGAGGAAGGTCTCACCAACATGGTTCTTATATGACAGACAGAAGAAGATGTATAGTACAATTCACACTGATGACATTTCTAGGTAGTTTATAGAAAAAAACCCTTTATTTATTTATTAAGAAACCTGATGTCCATATGTCTTCTCTCGTTCACACTGCAGAAAACTCAGATCTGAGACACATGTTAGGGCAGAAAATTCAAATGAAGAGGTTTTAACTGTTGCTTGCAGAGCGAGCACAGGTTTCTGCGCTTTGCTTGAAGGCCTCTAGGCAGCAATAATTGTTGAAGGAGTGGAGAGTATTACTCATACTGGTTTTTGAGCTGAGATGGTTTCATGACTCCCTCGGGTGTTATAAATCGTACCAATCCAAAGTTACAGTATGTACAGTATCTTCTACGTGTCTATTTATCATTCCACTTTGGTCGAGTGAAATCCAAACCATAGCTATACATCATAATTTTTAAGTATCAGGTTCACTTCATGCAGACACGGAATGGTTAACAAGGAGGGTCATAAAAATGTGTACATTTGCTGCAAGAAGTAGAAATCCTGATCAAACGCTGCCAGTGTGTGTGTGTGTGTGTGTGTGTGTGTAAGTAGAAACTAGCAGCTTCAGAACTTTTTTTTTTTTTTTTTCCAAAGCCGTTCCAGAAAAGAGAAGTTGTGTCTGTGATCAAAAGCTGTGAAAGGAACCTGAACAGAGACACAGTGTGCCAGTTTGAGGACGGGCGCGACATACGAGCCGTCAAAACGGCGATATGAATCTGCGCTGTAATTCAGAGAAAAAGAGATTAGAAGAAGATAATGGTCTCATATCTCAAAAGTTAACAGTGAGGCCTGCGTGAACTGTGAATAATCTTATAATTACTGATCTAATGCCATTAGGCCTGACAGAAATAGAGAAAGCAACGCTTGGATGGGGCGCAGTTAATCAACTGTGCGCTCCTAGTTGGATCATCAGTACCCCCGCGCACGCTAAGGCCACGAGTGATGATAGGTATAAGTTTAAATGACAGCTTAAAGGAACATTACACCGCACTCATATTTGGTTAACTTCCCCTACCAAATGGTTCAAAAACGTGACATTTTATTAATGTGCTTCACAGGCTTTTATCACCCCCTCGATTTGCAAGGGTTTTTCTTTTCTTTTTTTTTTTTTTTTTTTTGCCTCTGGCTATTCAGGGGAAATCCAAAAAAGACTGGAGTTCCCTCACCTTGTGCGCCCGTTTGATGCCCCACACAGCGGCAGGATGCTGATCCGACCGCGTTAAGCCTCTGTTCCAGGTTGTACTTGCAGTGCGAGAATAACAACAAAAAACACAGCGCTGGAGGCTCCCCGTCTCTGATTCATGTTGTTCTCTTTTATTCCTCTTCATGTGGGAGAAGAACGCCGTGACAAAGTGAACACCCAGAGTTTGACAGTTTAAAGAAAAGATCCACCCTCGGATTGTCATCCGCCGTTTGATCTCATCAGTCTGCGATGTTCAGTTTTGATGGCAAAGTATTTTTGTTGAGCCTAATGAATAAATAGAGCTAGAAATACCAAAATAGCTGGTTTAACAGAAGTGTCTAATACCACCAGGAAATGCTTGTATGACACGAGTTCACTCAAAGAATGTTGAACCCACATCGCAGCCGTTTATCTGAGACAGCTGTCACAGGGTCATCTGTGGTTTTCACTATGAACTGTCACTACTTTGTCTGACTTACATTATCGTATTTTGGTTATATATCCCCTTCTTTGCTGACTCACAAGCATGCTAATCTTGCAGCAACTCAACTTTTTCCTCCACTCAAATATGAAAATCTTACACTTACACTGGAGCAAGGATCATTAGTGGCTTCCTTACAGTACATTGGCCTTTACAGCACATATGCATAGTGTCCCCGAGGCTATTGAGATGTGTGCCTGCGTGAAGCATAAAGACATGCTTCCTTTGTCACAAAGGAATACATAAAGAACCTAATCCTAACAATTTAATAATAATATTTTCTCTGTGAAAGATGATGCCAGACTGGAAGTTTGACATTTAAAACAAGCTAACAAACAAAAAGTCTTTCCTCACATTGTCAAACAGTCTATTTTTCCTCACTGATTATTAGACGTTGGTGTGGAACGATTATATTGTGTATGTTGGAAGACAAATTTTTCTTCTTTGCTCGCTCTTAAACATGATCATCTTCCAGTAAAAACATATTTTCCTCATTTCTGCTCTCGTCTCAGAAACACAAAGTGCTTAGTTTAGTCAAAGTTACACTTAATTTTGAGTAAACTGGATCATCTGTGGGGCTTTTTTTTGTTCTGGCTTTCTGTGCGTAGTACTAAATGTACTGGCTGTGCATTGTGACCCTGCAGTTGCTGAGATGATGTGTGAACTGATAAATCACTAGTATGTATCAGCAAGTCTGTCCTAAAAAAAAAGAGTCTCACATGTGCATCTGCCTCAACAGAAATTGCAAATTTATGATAATTTAATAAGTTGTATTTGATGAAATATTTTGGCAGAAGTCCTGTTAAGACAACATGAGGTTTTAGCTTTATGAAAAAGTACTTTTGAAGCTGACATGATCATTTGTGTCATGACTGTCTTTCTTTGCCCCGTGCTGCCTAACGACTGCACAGAACATGAATGACAACGAGTGTATATATATATATTTTCTGTTTTTTTAAAAAAAGGGATCATACCTTTGCGCGGATCTCTGTGGTTTCTATCTGATGGCAACAACACGCCTAGAAGCTCCAGGAATAAACAAATGTGTCGACGCTAATGGTGTCTCCCCAGATGAAGTTCCAAAATATTCAATTTTCATTTACAGGCGGTTACATTTTGGAGGCCCCGAGAGTAAGACTTTTGATTACACAACCTGCCATCTCTGTTGGAAGTTGGTCTTCCAGGGAATAAACACGGACCATAATTAGAGAAACATGCAGATAGAGTAGATGAGAAGTGACGGTGGCGGGCTGACTGGACTGGTCTCTGGGCGGGGAACAGCGATAATGAAGGCGTTTTGATTTTGGACTAAAAGTGGACTGATGGACCCCCGGCTCTCTCAGGCCATTTGGGAGGTTTCAGACTTTACTTTTAGCCTGTTAGCTTTGTTCTCCGTCACTGTAGACATAGCCTGTGTGTGTGCGTGCGTGCGTGTGTGTGTGTGTGTGTGGTATGATTGGGATTGCACATCATGTGGGAAGTCCATCATTTGCAAAAAAAAAAAAAAAATGACACCTGCTTTTAATAAAATGATCACTGATCTGTAGCCAGAATCCTTCACATACAGCTTAGCTTAGAAAGCTTGTCTTTATATTTATCTGAGAATTGCTTCAGAATGAAAACCATGTTCATGAGGTGGACAGAATAGCACGAACACCTTCTACAGACCAGTTAATCAGCATTTTCCTGGCTCTGCCTCTACAAATATAAAACCTTAGAAGCTTCAGAGCACATAATGTGCAAATGTTTCATTTTATCCACACTGACACTTGTGCTAGTTATGAAAATATGTTATTTTTAAAACCATCTAACCATTCCTTCATAGCACAGTTACTCTGTGAGACAGAATTTCCAATGAAACAAACTGGTTTCATTTGATTAGCAGATCGATAGAAAGTTAATCAGCAGCTAGTCTGATAATTGAATAATCATGTAAGTAAAGTAAAAATGACTGGTTTCAGTTTCTCCTTTGTGAGGATTTTATGTTGTGTCTGTTTTGTATCGTTGTAATTGGAAAGTTATTGGTTTTTCAACTGTTAGTTGGACAAAACAAGACATTTGAAGATGTCATCTTGGACTCTGGAAAAACTGACATTTTTCGCTTTTTTTCTGAATGTTTAAAGACCAAATGATGATCGCTTACCTGAGAAAGTAACCAGAAGATTAATTGACAATAAAAATAATCATTAGTTGCAGCCCTATGTAATGTACCCTATGTAATTTTTTTATTGTTCTCTTCATAAGTGTCCTGTGTCCCGGGTTTCTGGCTAAGTGGCGTAACACTGGATATCAGTGAAAAGGGAAAAAGTTTCTTAAGTCGTATAACATTATAATGACACAAAGCTTTCTGCTGCTAAATGAAAATATGCAGCTAGCTAGCTCGACTGCTCTGACAACTCACGGAACAATTTCAAAAACATATTTATTGCAAATGTGCAGTTTGCAGCTTGTGCATTCAATAGGCTACCATTGAAATATACATTTTCCTGAGTGGATTTACAAGTCATGTGTTTCTGCACAAACTACTGTATGCAAGCATGTTCCATACTTGTAGTCTATGTGTTTGTTGGTGTGTTACAGTTTGCACACTCATAAATTTTGGGCCTCTGTGCATTTTTCATTTTTAATTTCTGTACATTTTTTCCTGCAGACTCTCACGGCTACGCAGATGTGGAAAGTAGAACCTGCGCTCTGGAGGAGCTACTTAGCTTAAATTTCAAAATCAGTCATTATCGTCCTCGTGTTCAATGTTTGACAAGAGTTCAGCTTCGCTTTTTGATTTTCTAACTTCTAACAGAACAGTTTGAACTTTAATTCAAGTCCATCAACATGAAAACATGTTACACAACTCCTCTCCAGTCAAATTTGGCAGGGATTAAAGTGGGATTTGGCAGGAGGGCGAACCCTAAGATCCGGTGTAGTGGTGCAGCGGGGAAAATGACTCACCTCAAAATGAACTGATTTGTACTTTGAGCTCTGGTGGACTTGTTTTCTCTGTGGACAGCCTATGTGATCAGCTGATCGCCTTTTAAGCACCTATTTCTTGACATAGCTCTCTGGAACCCAATGGTCCAAAGGATGCCCAACCAAACAAATGAACATCAGCGCTAAGACCTTGTTGATTTGCGGTTGTGTCCGCAGCGGCGTTATTATATTGTGCATTTCAGAGAATCCTCTTTCACAGTCAGTGCTATGTAATTATGTACTCAGCCAGTGTGTTATCCTCATCCTGGAGCCATCACACCTGGAGGAATTGGAGGCCTGAGTGAAGGCCGGAGTTGACACCCATTAACTGGTATCCAACTGGTTCATTTTTATGTTGTGATGTAGCTTTCAGAGCTCGCTTGTCTGCCCTGGTTAGCTTGACTTTTAGCTCATCCTTCATCACATTGAAGTGTTTTTAGTGCATTCATTCTTGTAGCTCTTGATAGCATAATGTACTTGAGGTACAGGACTAGCTCTATCAATCCTTTTCCCTCTACCGCACTGATTGGCAGCATATTGGTCTTATTCGGCATATCAACTGGGTAATGGCCAAATAACAAAGTAACACCTATGTTGTTATTACAGGTAGACTGTAGGATTAGCATGTTAGGCTAACAGCCCGTCAGCTGTGTGACTTTATATCTGTGAAGACCTAACCCAATGCTGTTAAGCACACAGCAGCTATGCTAACAATGCTAGCCATGCTAACTAGCCGCTAGTTGCTGTACAGGTGGGTAAAATGGATCCATCACATCTCTTCTGCAGGTTGGTGCGCCTGTCAGTGCCAGTTAATATATGACAGAGACAATTCAGAGATGAAAAACAACACTGTCTCTTGCAGTTCAGCTGAATAAACGTCAGGCTGAAGTCTTGCAAGTTTCTCTCACCACAAACATAACAAAACACAAATATCTCAAATGTATCAGCAGAGTTTGTCTTTGAAACGCTGCTTCTGCAGTCCTCACTTCCCGTGGAGTCAACGCCACTCTGCCATTGCAACCCACATCACATCCTGGTCTACAGGCAGCAGTAGGGACCCTTCTCCATGAAAAAATGAACTCACATGACCTTATTATGTATGAAACTGCCAATCAGATTGATTTGATCATTCTAGCCCACTTTAACCCCTGATATTTGGAGGTTAAACCAAGCATATAATAGAGCATGATGTGCTGAAGAAAAGTTGTACAATGTGGTTTTAATTCTTTAAAAAAAAACAACTATTTTTTTGGCTCCACCTACTGAGGTTTCAGTCAGCCAATCAGATCGTGTCTATTTCTGCAGCAGCTCTGGTTTAGAGAAATGTTTGTACAACTAAAACTCCAATCTGTCATGAAATATGTCAGAAAACCACAAAGGGACAAAAGTCATTTTTATTTTTACTTTAGAAGTTTGTTTTTTTTTTCACTTTCTTTCCACAGTAGGCGAACTACTCTACTTTTTTTTTTTTTTTCTCAAAACGTAAAGGAGTGACATCCTCTCACCAAAAAAAAAAAAAAAAAAACTGACAGCCTTTCTGAAATGACACGTTTGATCCAAATCTGTATAGTGTGTGTGTGTGTGTGTGCATACAGGCGGCTACGGTGACACACTCGCATGTTTGCAAGCTGGCTAGTGTCAGCGAAGGTGTGTTTGTGTGTGTGTGTGTGTGTGTGTGTGTGTGCTGTTTGGAGTAGTTGTGAAACACGACGTGACGGCAGCAAGCGATCCCGCGAGGGCCTCCATGTCATGTCGAAAATACCATAACATGTGCATTACACTTAAGTGATTCTTCTTCCATCTGCTAAGTATGACAGCATTAGCATACCCATTTAATTAGCGTCGTGCTTAAAGCATTCCCCCCTTTTAATCACCTCATTGTATTTACTCAGCCACTGGTAGCAGAAGGGCTCTCATTAAAAAAAAAAAAAGAGTGTAACCGCTTTGTAAAAAGAGTAATGATAGTTTTCTCAATATCGATATAGATTACTACTTCTTTAAATGAAACGTTTATGCACTTTTCTGCCTTTTCTGGAGGTTTTTATTCAATGTTTTTCTGACTTTTCTGCACCTATAATCCTCAATTATCTTATATTAACTCGCCAACTGTCTCCATATTGCTGAAAAAAAAAGGTGTCATCATCATCATCATCATCCTCTTTTCATCTTTATCAGAACAAAACCAAACACATCTGATCTCCTTCTTCTTCTTTCTTTTTTCTTTCTCTCCCCCCCTCCTCCTCCTCCTCCTTCTCTCTTTCTCTCTGTCTTTCTCTGTCTTTCTCTGTTGTTGGGCCTCTTTTCATAAAAAAAATAAAAAAAATCAAACTATCACGAGGAGGGTGCGGGGTGGTGCGACTGAAAAATTGGGAGCCTCTTTGAATGGCTTGCATTTACATTAATGAACTTGATTTGAATGGAGGTTCATATCAAGCCTCATAGATTCTGCGCTGTGATTTTATTAATTGCAACAGAGGCGTCATTGTTTGTCGTTTTGACGCCAATTCAATTAAAATCCCATTTAGAGGGTAATAGATTAGGCAGTGTAAACTTCATGTGGAAGACGCCTTGTGACTAATATGTGATGCTATGAAAGGTCTGCAGCAAAAAAAACTAACTGCTGTGTGCTTTCCACGCACGTGCATTAACTTACAGGACATGTATATAATTCGATCCTGTAGGTGTTTTTTTGCCTAAGCATGTGTGTAATTGCATTGTGTGTGTGTGTATCTATGTGTGTGTGTGTGTGTTATCACCTCCTCTTTGTTAAGAGAGTGGATTCACCGCCAGCATCTGTGCTCCTCAGCTCACTTTGATTCATAATTGGTCGTCTTTTTGAAGGAATTAGCAGCTTGTAATGCTATACTTTCATTTGAATATCTACAGTAAAGATATGTAGGGTCTCATACAGTCTGCTGTTATGGAGTAATTAGATTTTATTTAGTGGCGCTGTAATATATTAACCTCAGCGGGTTGTTTCTCCTCGTTTTGCATGTGTGGAAGTTTATCGTTCGATTTCAGGTGGACTTTTCATCCGCTGCTAGTCGGATTGTCGTAACTGTGCGTGATGTTTGTCGTGTTTTACCCTGAACGTGAACCCTTCACAACCCACGACACAAATGTCTTCAAACATTTCCTCTTTGTTCCTCGCTGCCCATTTCTGAAGAAAGAGAGAGAGAGAGAGAAAAGAACATACATGAATTTATTCATATATTCTGTCTCTCTCTGTCTTTTCTGTGTTTTTTATGGCGTGCAGGATAAGTGAGCTATATGTTATATATATTAAATGATTACTGAATTATTAAAAAATATGTATAATATACTATATTTAAAGGATTGATATCATAATACTCTTTTTAAGTCAATGATGTGTGACGCTAAGGCAGGATTTTGATATATTATGTAATCGTTTTGACTTTGTTTTAAGAGATTTTAATCAGTTTCATACAGATTTGAGTGAGCTGACCCTTTAAACAGAAACACACACACACACACACATATTTTAACATTCCTGAAGGAGAAAAGAGGAATAATTATGTTTTGGAGGAATTTAAAGTCATCATCTCTCTCTGCGTTGTCATGACGGCGGAAGACGTTTTCTACCCTGATAAAGACGCTCAAGTTGTTAAAACTCCTCATAAGATGTTTTTTTTTTTTTTACTATTTCATATTGTTTTATTAACATTATAAAGTCTCCCTCTATCCTTAACTTCTATGTCCTTTATTCATCAAAACATCACTGCGCAGTATTTCCTTTGACAGTTAACACAAACCAGACCCTGCTGTTGTTTATTGACCGTAATCCTTCGCTAGATTACGATAAAGATGTAATGACACTATTTGTCTTTACTGTTACTGCACAGACGTATCATTTTCTCTCCGTGTTTCACTACCTGCAGCTCTCCCCCCTCCGCCCCTCTCTCTTCCAACAATATGTGATTTACTGTAATTACACAACACACACACACACCCCCGTCTGAAGCACCTGCGAAGGAACTCCTGCCAATACAAATTCACCGTGTTTTTCCCTCATCTGCTACAAGTCTGCTAATTCACCCGGAGGATCCAAGTGAAGTGCACGCAGCCACTCCGAGGGAGTGTTTTGCATTAAAAATCCTTTTGAGCCGATGTAAGTTTGAGAAGAGGAGGAAAAAAAAAAAAAAAATCCGGCTTTAATAATGCACAATGTGAGACGGCACAGAGCAATATACATTTTTAATTACTAAAGTGACTAATATCTAGGTTTGGCTTTGAGGTTTTTGTTCCATAAAATATGCATTTGTATTTTGTTCCCTGCAGCTGAGTTGGATACACACACCTGAGCGGAGCTGAGGGCTTTTAGCACAGAGGAGGAAGTTCAATAACATGATATGTTCGGGTACTACATGCAAATAGGTGAATGTGAATTTTATGAAGGGGAAAAAAGGAAGCCATGCATAGCTAATAACTGTCAGGTTGTTGGAACTTGTCCTAATAACAGCCTTTTATACTGAGAGCGGATTCAACGTTTTTCATGACATGTAGGTCCGTTTCTGGATCGGATTAATCGAATGTGACTTCTTTTAAAAGCAGCAAATTGTGGCTTATTTTGAATTTTTTTTTTCATGTTTGTAAAAATACTGTTTTTGTCATTTTCGAGGCTCCGAATCTCGTTTTAAAATGTGCAACACATGTGGTTACACAGCAAAAAAAAAAAAAAAAAGCTAGTAAAGACAGTAAATAAATGTTATAATATCATGAAAACAAGAAGAACTGAAGCCAAAAACTGCTGCTTTTTATGTCTTTAACCAAATAGTCCCTCTGACATTTGCTAAATCTAATTTTCAGCCAACTCAGCGTGCAGAGAGCACCATCATGAAATGCACAAAAAAAAAAAAAAAAGTTGTTGAAAAACAACATATGGCAATGAGCAAAATCTGAATGTGATCAAAACGAAGCACTGCAATGAGACTTCTTATAGGTAGAACAGCATGAAGAGACAAACTTTTAACATCAGCAAATGCATAAAACTAGATTTAAAACACATAACAAAGGAGAATTTAGCTCACTGGCTGTTTTTAAAAGGCTCCCAACTCAACACATTTCTGCTTCTTTCTTGGACTTTCTCGAGGTGATACAGAGTACTTTTGCACAATGGGGGGTGAAAAGGGACAAAAAAGAGAGAATTTTGCTGTGTGTAAAAGTTGTATTTTTTTCTTCTTCTTCCACAGTTTCCCCATTTGTCTGTGCATTAATTGGAGAGCCTTCCCTTTTTAGACGGAGTGCATTATTTATGACGCAGCCTCAAACGCGCACTCACACCCCTCCCCTCCTCTCTTACCAAGACAACCAAGGCTCTCCTGACACCAACCTTGTCTCCTGAGTGAGCTGACGAGCGCTGATCCAGCCTTTACCTTAGCGTTCCCTCATAAATTAAATTTAAATGAACGCGACTTTGGAGCTGAGCAAAAAAAAAAAAGTAGCTGTGGCCTTTAAGTGGAAAAGTAAGTCATTAATCAATCATGTGTCTCATCACTCCGCCCACACCCCTGTTTTAAAAACCAATGTCCAAGGGAGAGCCGGCTGCTAACCAGAGTTTTTACCCTACATCTTCTGTTTCCCAGATCTGCGCCTTGCCCAGAAGGGAGAGCCAACCTACCTAATTTCAGTGATTTTTGATAACTTATTCCATTTCACACAGCACACACACACAGTCCCTAATTTTGATGTCGTATGCCGTTTCAGTGCACTTAGCTACTCCTTTCTTTTCTCATAAGCTCTGCATTATAACTGCAAACTACTTTTTTTTTTCTTTTCACACAGAGTAGAGGAAAACAGACAAAGAAGAAAAAACCTTCCTGGCTCAAAAAAAAAAAAAAAAAAAAAGCAAAAGCGTCGTACCCGAATCATGAGCCCAGCAGTGACAGGCAGGCTTTTCCCCACACACGGGTCGATCCGTACCGGTGGGGGAAAGTGTTTACCACGACTTTTCAAAGTTCAATCGGCTCAATGTGATGTCAATTAAAGGTGACAAAAACTTTAACACTTCCATATGCAGCGGCGACGCTTCAAAACCTCAGAATCTGACTTTGGGAGTGGAACTATTAAGCGGGTGCCAAAAAATGTGCCAAGTGTCCATATGTTTCATAAGGTGCGCTTTTTTATTATTTTTTTTTATTACGTGTCCTCAACAACCCCAGACTTTCTTCATTAGTTAGTTTGTTAGAAAAGAAGTGGGGGAAAAAGCATTTTACTCCTCCGTCTTTCTCCACTTATTTTTTTTTTTTAATTGTTTGATTTTTTTTATTATTTGAAAGAGGCCCATGTTTTCTTCTTCTTCTTCTCTTCTGGCCTCTGCTGTAGTTTTTCTGCTTTTCGCTTGGCTCCCGTTAGCAGATTTCGGTCGCGTGTAAAACCTCCCGTCTGTTTCGTTATCTCCTCATCCATCCACTCCAAGGAACGTTTGCAGAGTTTTCTTCCAAAAAACGAGAGATCCACCGTTGTTTTTTTGCCATCCCAGTGAAAAACCTCATAACTCCAAAGTGCTAGTGATATTTCATGTAGTAGCTTGAGCATAAAGACAACATGCTGCTCTGCAGGGATGAGGAAAGTCCACAACTGTCTGGCACATGAAAACCTTTCAAAACTAGTTACAGAAAACAGGAATTCGCTGCTGTCAAAGCTAAAAATAAGACTTGTTTTTCTTAGTTCCTAAAAAGTTGACATGGACATACAGGGTTTACACATGACAGCAGATTTTTATTTTTTTAATATTTTGGAAAAGAAAGCAACACAAATCTAGCAAACATTAAGACGCTTGAGCGGAAGTTGATGTGACAGCTTTCACCGAATGTGGGAAACAAGAATAAGTAGAAGCTTTAAGATAAAAGGTTGGACACTCCTGGAAACTTCACCTCAAATTAGCACTTAAAATATATAAAAAAAAAATGTAAATAACACGTTAAAACAGCGTCTAGGGCCGGCCCGATGATTTGTGAAGCCCTGAGCAAAACATCTCTAGTAGTTTATAGAGTATAACACGTTTCTTTACACACGTCTGTAGATGTTTGACGTGTAATCTGTATGAAAACTCAGAGACAAATAATATAAAAGTGCAGCCGAACCATCGCTCGCTCCATTAATGAGTCAACAAATATGGAAAACACAATCTTAGATGAAGTGGATTCATCTTATTATTCATTTTACACCCAAATCAGCACCTCTAACGTCTTTCTGACACTTAAAATGCACATTTTTTGTCGCGTAAACAAGTCCAAACCTGTTGATTTTGGCTCCTGAAGCATCTTTTTGCTCCTCCATCCAATGCTATTTCATCTGACATTAACAACAACTCATACATGAACTGGATTTACATTTTTGAGACGTTTAAAGACACATTTCAGGGTACTTTTTCCGGTGTCCAGACACACGCTGCACCACTCACACACCCCGAACCTTTCTGCTTATTCACCATTTATCTGTCACACTCCATCAGTTAAGACGTACAAGACCCGCTCCCATACAACGCTACCTCTCTCACCTCCGACCTCCTCACCACTGGCTCCTTGTACTCTCTTGTTATTCGTGGAAATTTTTTAGCTCCTTCCTCTGCTGCGCACATTTGATCTTTTTTTTTTTCTGGATAAAAGCATCAGCTGAACAGCAAAGTGTAACTGTAAAGAAAAAGAAGAAGAAGAAAGAAGAAGAAGAAGAAGAAAAAAAAAGCAAGTCTATATTGAGATGATTCATGCTCGTTGATCTGGCAGCGCTTTGTAGGGCTCGTCCAACAGGAAATAGCTTAGAGAGGAACCAAACCAAAGAGGATGAATTAGGCATTTCCTCTGGGCCGCTGTTAACCCTCGCTGTGCTGCTGCAGGGCTTTGTCGTAATATAAATGTATGTATCACTATGGAGTCTTTAAGCTGTGCGTCCTGCCGTGCGTCTGTGATGTAGCGTCGACGTTGCCTTTGTGTAACCGATTGATGCAGTTTTATAGATTTGATTGCCGGGGTTTTTAAAACAAAACAAAACAGAATTACACTTGATATAAAACATGTATCCACTCTGGCACGCTTCAATTCACCTTGCAGGCTGTTTGTTTTCGGCTCCATCGCAGCTTCTTATCTTATTAGTTTCATGCAGCAGTGACTGATTTTTAAGTAAAGATGACGAACATTAGCTTTACTCTTTAAAAAAAACAACAAAACAATGTTTTCCAGTTGCTTGTCAGCTGAAACAAATGTTTTTTTTTTAACATTTTCTGCACACATGCCAGTAAACATTAGGTGTTGCTGCTTTTTCTTTGTGTTTTTATTGATGGATCTGTGCTAAATAATTAAGCAGAAAGGTTTAAGGTGTGACATAAGTCCGGTCTGCATCAACAACTGATTGTCTTGTGTTGCTCCGATCGCCCGAAGAACTGCTTTTATTATTCGTTTGTGATCACTAAACAATCATGTCAACTGCAATTTTATTCCTCGCAGGAAACATTTTGCAGCGTTTTGACCGGACCAAACAGTTTTCTGGGATTCTTATGTTGAGATATCCAACAGTAAAACTCATGCAAACAAAAATAATTACACTGTGATCTCAGCAAAAAATAGCTTGTTATGTTGAGATCATCAAATAACTTTCTCGTGATCACGATAAAAAAACAACAACACAACCCCAAAATTGATCTCTTGCCCGTCTCCTCTCCGGTTCTGCAACATTTCTTGTGAAACAAGACTCGTTTGATCAGTACAGGAGGCATCAGCTGTTTTTTTTTCCTCCTCCTCCTCCTCCTTCAAAATACTCTGATGATTCATCATCTGGTAGAAATGTTTAGCTGATTTTGTTGAGATGTTTTTTCAGATATGACTTCGAAAGCTTCTCCTGATTAGTACCTTGAAGGAGCGCACAGGTAAACACGATCCGATCGATTACAAATAACAGTTTGCATCTACTTCCTTATCTCTCTTTCTGAGAGAAGAAGAGGAAGAAGAAGAAGAGGAAGAAGAGGAGGAGCAGGAGGCGAGGAGGTGCGGTCCCGCCTGGCAGCTGAGGCCGGTGAAGATCTGTGACAGATGGGGCCGAGTCACAAAACTCACAGCCTCGGGTGATATTCATCCCCCAGAACTTTCCACAGGGTGCCCAGATTTACCTGATCAGAGAGATGTGGAGGGGAGGGTGTGTGTGTGTGTGTGTGTGTGAGAGTGTGTGTGTGTGTGTGTGTGTGTGTGTGGGTATGTGTACTGAGCTCCAAAAATGTGCAGAGGAAGCCGAGGAAGCCTGGCCGCCTGTCATGGCTGACACAGAGCCCATCTGCCTCAAACCTGTGGCGCCCTCACATCCCCTCCTCCATCCCCCCTTTCTCTGATACATACGCACACTCTCTCCACTGTTCTTCTTGCCCCCCCACCCCTCCTACACCCCTCCACCCCCCCCCCCCCTTCTGAAAATGAAACACAGATAGACACAGACCTTATGATGGCTACACATGTCGCCAGCTTTGCATACCTTCAAATGCACCGGGACTTCTACTTGAAATTCGCACACACACAAACAGAAACTATAAAGAGCAGATCTTATGCGTCCCATATGTGATGCCACATTGAATTTCCGGTCAAAATTGTCTTTTTTTTCCCTTGTTCTTCTTCTTCTTCTTCTCATTCCTCCTCAAATTTTTACTGGATGACCTGCTCTGCTCCTTCTCTTCTTCTCTGACACCGATTTCACTGCTGCGGAGGCCTCTAGTCTCTCGCAGAGCTGAGCTGACCACCAACGTTGCTCGGCTGCTGTTGCCATTCATCTAAAACTGAGAGTTTCTTCGGATACCGGCTATACTTTAGGGTTCTTTTTTTATTAGAAAATGAACCCCCCCTCCCCCACCTCTCCCCCCCTCCTAGAGTTTTCTTGAAGACCACCCACATGTTGGAGGTTCCTGCACTTCAAAGACCCGCCTGGAGTTCCTCTGTGGTTTCATTATATCAAACCCCAATTTTGATATTGTTTGTGGCCAGCTCTTTTTTTTTTTTTTTTTTTTGCCATTCTGTAGCTGTCAAGTCAAGTCAAATCAAGTCAACTTCATTTATATGTGGCCCAATCACAATAGAAGTTATCTCAGGGCGCTTTTTTCCCCACACAGAGCAGGTCTAGACTTCTACTCTGTAATTTAAAGAGACCCGACATTCCTCCACGAGCAGCGCTCAGCGACAGCGGTGAGGGAAAAACTCCCCCTTTCAACAGGAAGAAACCGGCTCTAGGTGGGCCTCGACCAGGTGGTTTGATAGAGGAAGATAGGGGATAGAGAGACAGAGAGGCACAGCAACAACAACAATAATAATAATAGATAGGAGGTGCAAGGGTGGACCAAGGGGACAGCAGGAGGCCCGCATCCGAAGGCCACCTGTGAGGCGAGGAAGCTGCAAACTCCAAGTTAGTAACATGCATTGATGTTGCATGAAGGAAAGTCATGTTCAATGTTACGAGCGGATTTCCTGCCAGGAGTCATGAATCCTCTCAGCCATCAGTAATAATAAGAACAGCTGAACAGAGGCTGCTGTGACGGGGGGTGTGGCGGCGGGGAGAGGCTTTGGGGTGGTGGTGGTGACGAGATTTACGTGGCGTCCGGATGGAAATTTGTTGTGAAGACTCTCTCCGAGGTTGCGGATGTGTTGGGGAGACAGAGTGGAGCTGTTGATGTCGAGGCAGAGGTTTTTTTGTGGCTTTAATGAGGGATTTGGGACCGATGATGATTATCTCCGAAATACCACAGTTTAACGAGTTGTTAAGTTGTTCTTCTTTTGATGCATTTAGCTGTTCGGGGCATGTTTGCTGACTCCAGCGGTCCAGTCGTCACGAGTCATTTCCAACTGAACTCTGAGAACTTTGTAAATAAAACTAAAGTTGTTGTTACCGCATCTAACCACAGGTGTCACTTAATCAACCGAGAGTATAAAAAAAAAGATTAATTTGCAAGGACCAAAAAGTGTAGGATTTAGTGGCATCTAATGGTGAGATTGCAGATTGCAAACCCTCCTTTTCCAAAGGAGAACGTATGGTGGACAGGAAGGAAACGTCCTCTCTGGTTTGTCCGTTCTGGGCTACTGTAGAAACATGGCGGCGCAACATGGCGGCCTCCATGGAAGAGGATCTCATTCTAAGCTAACAAAACAACACAGCAATTCTTATTTTCAGGTGATTGTGCACAGATTAAAACATACTCTGCTCCACTAGACGCCACTAAATTCTGCAGACTGGTCCTTTAAAAAAAGCAGTAAAAGACATAAAATAAAAAGCTGAGAGGATGTGTAGAGAAGAGGAAGGAATCCAGAGTCCTCTCCCAGAATGGAAACATCAAAACATCAGACGAAAACAAAACAAAAGAATAACAAGAGCATGTAAAAGAAATATAAAAAGGGGGAAATAACAGTTCATTCGTGAGGATTATAACTTTAAAGACCTGTAAAAAAGTTGGCAGCAACCCGTTAAATTCCCCAACAAAGAGCTGAACTGAAGAATTATAATCTTTCCACAATGTTTTTTTATTGAATAATATCAAAGTTTGTCCCATACTCACACCCCTCTAACCCCTCCTCCCTTTCTCCCAGCATCCAGGCCCCGAGTCAGCACATCCACTTTAACTATTTAAAATGTTTCATTCTCTCTTATCTATTTTATTTTTATTGGTTTTATTCCACTTTTTATCCCTTTTATGGTCTTAATCTCAATTTGTTCTCACTTTTTTTTACATTTGCTCTGTCTTATTATGAGCTTGTCAGTCATCTGTAGAGCAGTTTGAATGGTGCTAACCTTCACGAAAGGTGCTATACAAATAAACTTTATTGATGGGTTGTTATTGACAAAATGCAGAATTAATGAGAGTTAGCCAATCTCTATATATACTAATGCTACAGACTCAAACAAAAGAGAGTAGAAAGTAAAAATAAAATAGATCAAGTGATCAGGAAGACTTGTTGAACTTGTTGTAGATTGTCATAAAATCCTAAATTGTGCACCCGTGCATCAGTTTTGTCAATTTGTATCACATGTTTCAACAGAAATGAAGCTCCGTCGGTTGAAATGCTTCGAGTCTCTGGGGTTTAATGAGGGGGGAAAACTCTGATCTGGGTTCAGTTCGTGCTGCAGTGTGAACAGAGTTGATGAAGGTTTTCTCCTGTTGTGCACTTTTTAGACTCCTGTGTTGTTAAGTCGCCGTCACCGCGGCGACAGATGAGGAGTCGTGAGCTGTAGGGCCTCTAATTGGGGAACAAAGGTGTGTTGTTGTGGCTGCTGTGTGTGTGTGTGTGTGTGTGTGTGTGTGCAGGGAGGGAGAGAGGCAGGGAGGGAGGGAGGGGGGTGTTGTCCAATTTCTTCTTCTTTTCCACGGCGTCCACCTTTTTAGCTCCCGCTTCACTCGGTAATTAACACCTGCCTGCTCAGTATGGCAGAGTGACGGTGCTGCGCCAAAAAGCCTCAAGCATGTGTGTGTGTGTGTCTGTATGTGTGTGTGTGTGTGTGTGTGACGGAGTTGAAAAAAGAGAGAGAGAAAGAAAGAGAGAGAGAGAGATTGACAGTCATATCATTAGTTGTTCTGATTGCCAACATGTGTGTGTGTGAGAGATGATGAGTAAAGAGACAGAGAGTCAGCAGTATTATAAGTGGCGTTGCTTCAACACACACACACACACACACACACACACAATCCATTTTCAAAATTGTGTCTTATTTTCTATTTAGCTTGCGGCTGTGTTTTCTGATGGCTCACCCCCTCTTTCTCCCTGCAAAAAAAAAAAAAACAAAAAAAAACTGCTGGTGGTGACAAAAGGCCGGAGAAACAAAGAAACGGTGTAAGCAGAGAGAACGGACGGACACACACACGATATACGTGGTGACTTTCTTTGACTTAAACCTGAAAGCTACACTTTCCGCAGATCAACTGTCAATCAAACACAGTCTGTAAGATCCGTCTGTAGTGACCTTTTCTGGTCTGAGGCCGCTCGTTTCTGTGTTTTCTGGCTCATCACATGATGTCATCCCCTCTAATGCACGCCCTGCACACCTCCTGCATGAAAATGGGCCCTTAATGCAAAGACCTGTCAACAGTTTTACAGCTGTGTACCTCATACCTGTCCGTGCTATATACTTACTTATTAAATCTTGTAAAGCTGCTCATAACCATTTATATCCTGTACATCAGCACTTTATACCTAAATTGCACTTCTGGTTGGACGCCAACTGGATCTCCTTGTCATGTTCTTGTACTTAATTCTTCTTCAATTACAATAAAGTAGATGCTCATCTAATAACTTAAAAAGGGAATATTGTCAGCACAGCTCAGTCTGCCGCGTCATATCTGGTTGTATTCGTTCCAAAATCCAGCCCAACGTCATATTTTTTTAGGAAAAAGCTCGTCATGAGGTGAAATCTTTACTTTAGAAAGACTAATAATGACTACTTGCAAACATCTAAAATAGTGTCTTGTGGGCTTTAAAGTCTTTTTGCATGAAGTTATGATGATTGTTATGACACTGTGAGCTGTTTGTGTTTGACTATCGACGAGGAAAAACCGTGAATATTATTGGGAAATGATGGCACTAGCTTATCTAGAATAAAATAACATGTATAGTATGGTACATATATATAAAGTTTTAAGCTAACTACCCTCTAATGACAGTTTTTAAAACATTTTGTTTGATTAAGGTTTAAAGATGGGCACCTTTCAGAATAAGTGCTTTATTTTGAAAGGACACTAGCGGCATGTAACGTGCGGAAATTGACAGTAAGTTACAGTAAATCATATGGCGACTCTCGCTTTTCTCGTAAATGTCACATGACAGTCTCTTTCGGTAGGTAGTCGCGCCACTGTTGTGACATATTAACAGCCCCACAGAGAAACTGTAACAACAGCTTAATCTGCACCATTGCTGCTTGCTGTCAGTTGCATTCTGGGATACTTAGCTTTGTAACTTCATCACTCAGTCAGTCAGTCAGTCAGTCGGTGATTAATAGCCCTGCTGTTAAGGTCCAGCAAAAAATACCTGCGTTACATTGCTTTTCCTAGCAAGGCTAATTAGTTAGCCTCCAGAAACGAACCTGAAGAGTCTACTTGTTTCACTTCCTCTTTTCTAACCTTTTGTTGTTACCAGTTTTTGCCTATGTGGGCTTTTCCACCCTGAGGTGAGCTTCCCTCCTGCTATCATCATCATCACCCCATACTTCAGTTTCCACTCACTTACATTCACCTCAACTAGTAAGTTCAACCCCTCCACTTCTGAGAAATCGCTCATTTTTTTTTAAACAGCAAACATGTATTTCGTGTGTGTGTGTGTTTGAATCCATGTGATGTGTATGAGTGTGTATATATAGAGCCTCTGTGTGTGTGTGTGTGTGTGGTATGTGAAGTACAAAGAGCACATATGACGAATGTGATGCTAAAAACCGATATCCGCTTCTGCATGTGTTGGTGCGTAGCAGCATCTGTGTTCTTGGATCGGCGTCTGTCTGTACAGTTTGCCTTTTTAAAGCCATGGAGCGTGTGTGTGTGTGTGTGTGTGTGTGTGTGTAGGGCTGGTGGGAGGGGGGTTAGCTTGTATGGGAGTGTTTTATAAGGTGTGTGTGTGTGTGTGTGTGTACAGACAGGCAAGATACCACAACTACTGTATCATCCTTTCTGGAAGAACAAGAGTCCCACTTTCATCCTGTTTGTGTGTGTTTAGTGTATGTGGACACTGTTTGTTTCGGGTCATCTGTTCATGTATTTATTTGGGTTTCATGCACAAAGTGAGCAACATAAATTTACTTTTTCATAAACTTTAGGTGCAAGTGCCTGCAGATGTTTGATTACTGGATTTTAAACCTCAATACTTCTTTGGTATGTTAAAAAAAAAACAGTCAAGCACTGAAAGTTGGCATAAAATGTCTTCTTGTTGAGCAGATAGATCCAGATTTAATACAAAATTTAGCAAATGAAGTTCTCGTATAGCTGCAAATGTTTAGAAATTTAACATTTGAGATCTTTGGCTTCTTTTGTTTTATAGAAAAAACATGCTGAAATACAATACATCTATGTAAAGTGTTGCAAAATTATAGATATTTAAACTTGGGTATTGTATTTGCACCAGTTTCAAAGGCAGAGCTGCTTCATGGCTGTAGACTCTTTGCCTTTGTTTGCTTGATTGACATTTACAACTTTATATAACTGTGGTGAAAAGGTTACCTGAGATAAAAATGATGATTTAGAAGGTCTAAAATGTTCATAGATGACTCATGAGTCTTTATTTTAAACACATTTTTTACAAAAAAAAGGCATTTTTTCCATTACCCGAGTGAGTGGATTATAGAAATGTGGAAAAATTGAATAAGTAAACTAAAAAACAAGTAATAAATTGATTGATGCCGACTGACTTCACCTGTCGCCAGGACTTGAAAAGCCTTCAAACACATCTTGAGCTGTGCTTTGTTGTTTGTACACACCCACTCAACACACATTCAATTTTCTTCATTCTTCTCCGAGACAGTAGATTGTCACTCTTGTTACCTGCTGGTCCTTTTTTTAAAAAGGAGAATAATTTATTGTAATTTTATGCTGTTAATCACTTCGTCGAGAGTCGCTGTCACTCATTTGAAAACCTCTCTTTGGAGCGAAACTCGAATCATTCTTAGAGAAGTCAAATAGTGGGCAGCTGAACTTCTTTCTTTGTGCAGAATTTGTGTTTTTTTTACCGTCATTTAAATGTTGGCCTGCTTCAAAGTTTGCCTGTTCAGTCTTTCACTCTTAATGATCCGCCTTCCACAAACTCGCCGGGTGAAGAAGTCACGTCTTGGGTCTGCATCAGCTCCTAATCACCCAGAGTTACAGCCGCTTCGGGGGGGATTTAGTGCGGTTTTTTGGCCAGGAGCCGCTAAAAAGGCTCATAAGCAAAATGAGGAAAAGAGGAAAAAAAAAAAAAAAAAAAAAAAATACCCTCACAAATCTGACTTTCAGGAGTTTGGAAACCAGCCAAATTCATCAGAAATGAACAAAAAAAAAAAAAAATGAAAAAAGCTCAGATAGTTTCATATGGAAAAACAGACACATTCTGGTGAACTGCACACTTACATAAAAGGCCTGTGCAAATATTGAAAATATCCCTGAGCCAAATATCCCTCGCAGACACATTTATATATATTTATATCTTTGCCGTTCCCTTGTGACTTATCAAGATCTCAGTGGTTAACGGGAGAGGGGAGGGAGGGAGGGAGGGGGAAGGTTGGCAGTGGATTCAGCCTCCCTCAATCCATCTCACCCTCCTAAACCCCTCCCATCACGTACGAACGAGTGTTAAAAGAGGCTCTGAACACCCGGATGTGGATGATTTGATGACTGCGACCACCGTAAAGCAAAAAGCGAGCAGCCAAAGAAACAATAGAGAGAGAGGGGAAAGATGTACATAGATGGAGGGTTGGAGGCAGGAGAGGCGGATGAGGGAAGAGAGGAAAAGGCTGCAGTGGAAGGAGGGACGACGAGGGAGTGTGACGAGGACACAGGGAGTATGTGGCGGACATGTTGGCGGTCACGCTCTGCTGTCACCTTCTTTTTGACCGGAATTCATCCTCCCCTGGCGAGTTTCTCCCATCTGTTCCTCCACTGAGCAAACTCTGCAGCTCCCACTGCTGCACGCCGCCCCACCACCTTCCTCACATTACTGTGACAATACCTACCCAAAAAGAGACGACATGTTTTTATTTTATTCACAGGAAAACGTTCATGTCCTGTGTGTGTAATTTTACTGCAGGATAAACACGTGGAATAAAGTGATTGTTCTTGCTATAATAAAAATGTACACTCATTGTTACATGGCATTCTGGGAAATGTAGGGAAATGCACCTATCCTGACTGCTATCAGCTCAAATACAAAACAAGAAACTCAGGTTTTCAGCATTATTTAATAATAATTTTGCATGTTGACACAACATTTAGATCAAGAAACTAAGCCACGGCCAAGGATTCAGGTCTTTTACTTTTCTGTTTGGCATCACAGAGGCCCTAGAAACTCTCTTTAACAGCTCAAAAACATGCTGAAATCAGTTTGATACTTTATTAGTTCTCATTTATTCTTTTATTGGTGCTCTAACTTTCTGTCTACACTCTCTGTACACAATAAACTAGATTAACTGACCCCAAACATCACTTTGTAGGATAATATTTATCTGAGAGTGACTGTTTTTGCAAGCAAAACCAATATGTATTTGCTCATGAATAGTCCATATAACATATAAAAGCATGAGATGTTTCCATATTTGGTGTAATAACAATGCTTCATGGTGATTTCTGTGTTTTGTTAACCTCTTTTATAGCCTCCTACATACTGGGTTTTAATAACGTTAAAGACAATTCCAAAATAAAAATAAAAAAACAAGACATATCTCATGACATTTTATAGACATCTACATGTCAGGTGTCTGTGTTCATTGACAACATGCTTTGTATTCATATAACATGGTCAGAATTTTTTTAAAGTATGAAAATCAGTGCAGAAAAACATATTTATATCATTCATATCATGTTTTAAAATCCCATTAACTCTTCTTTCTTGTAAAAACACGGAGCCTACATTACCCACAATGCAACTCGACAAGTCACTAACATGACGACAACATCGGTTAGGTGACGTAACCACGGTGTAACCCCAGATTCACAGAGCATAGCCTTAGCTGTCGCTATTTCACAGCAAGTTTTCCATTCATGACAGTTAATAGTTGTACTAAAAGACCCTCTAAGGAGACGGATATTCAGTTTTCTGGTAAGTACGTTTTGTTTTAATGGTTTTAAGCCTGTTTTTCACTGGCGGAAATTAGCATTAGCATTAGCATTAGCACCGTAGAACGTAAATGCACCATGCTAACCAAGCTAGTAGCTAGCGTTCGGGTTAGCTCCACCCCTCTCATCCAAATATGGCCACTTCTGCCTCCAAAACAGTCAAAACAAGGCTCCACAAACCAATGCGCGACTTCACAGGACTACTTCCATTATTTATTTACTTTACATTCACTTTTTTTTTTACATTATTTTCTATCGTCTATACTCAGTTGGACAGATTTGGGTACGCTATGCTAGTAGCAGCTAATGTAGCCTCAAGCTACAGACTTATTCAGAGAAGAAGAAGAAAAAAAACAAACCACTTTTGCTACAGCACAGTTTTTCAAATTCTGATAAAGCACATTTTCTCTTAAATTAAATGTTTTGTATTTGTGACTCAAGTTTTTTAAATCTAGTAACTGGCAGTCAGTAAAATGTAATGTGAGTATAAAGTACAATATTTCCCTTTACTGCCACTACAGCGTCCATCCTACAGATTTTTACTGAATCAGAGTCTCATCCATCCTAAATTCACTATCAAACTTCCGACATCTGCTTGTTTTTTTGTTTTCTCGAAATATTTGAACAATTCTTACACCAAAGGAGAAAAAAAAATCTCCTTTTTTAATTTTCCTGTTTGAAGGGAAATGATTGCTTTAAACATCACTAGAGAGGGAAAAAAAAAAGTCATCCTTGTGTTTTTTTTTTTTTTCTTTCTTTCTATCTGCTAAAGACATCTTACTGAAGGAGCGTCTTTGTATTAACTTTTAAAATTCCAATTACAAAGGAGCTTTAAGATCTCTCAGTGGAGTTTGACTTAGAGTCTGTGTTTGATCTCCCGTCCTCCGCTGGGACCTCCTCGTCTTCTTCTTCTTCTTCTTCTTCTCCCCTCCTGCCTCTTCTCTTCTCCCTTCTCCTCTTATTCTTCCCTCCTTTCTCTCTTTCACCTTCCTCTGTCTCCTTCCTCTTTGTCTTTCTTCCCGTTGCTCCCATCTCTTCATCTCCTTTTTCCTTCCTTCTTTTTCCCCTTTAGCCTCCCCCCCCCCTCCTTTTCTACTCCCCCTCTTCCCCTTTCATGGTCTCCCTTTGTCCTCTTTTTTTCCCCCCCACCTCCTGCTACTCCTCTTCCTCTCCTCTTTCCTTCTTCCTATCTTTCCCTCCTCCACTCCTCTCTTATCATCTTTCTCTTCCTATGTCTACCCTTTCTGTCCCCATCCTTCTTCTCCTCTCACCCCCTTCCTCCTCTCCTTTGCCTCCTTCCCTCCCCCCTTTGCGTCTGCCCTCCTCTTTCTTCCTCCTCCTTGCACCCTGCTTATCACCTTCTCTTCTTCCTCCTCTCCTTGATCCCTCTTCCATTTTCTTCCCCTCAAGCTACTCTTCCAGGTTTTACCTCTCTTTCTTCCTCCTCCCCTTTCTCTCCTTCGCTCCTCCTTCTTCTCATCCACCTCTAAGCCCTCCTCCTCCCTTCTTCTTTCACATCTTCTCCTTCTTTCCCTCTTCCTTCCTCCTCACTTCACCTATTTCTTCCTCCCTCTTCTCCTCCTTCAGGTCCTCCTTCTCCTCCTAACGCCTCCAGTTTTAGCTTCACCTTCGATATAAAAGTGTTAGGGACGAGAATAAGTGTGTGTGTGTGTGTGTGTGTGTCAGCAGTCCTCCAGTGGCTGCTTAACGTTCCCTTTGTGGCTGGAATAACAGCAGACGACAGCTTACACCTTTGCTGAATACCTCCACTAACAGTGTGTCAACAGCATAATGCCTGTGTGTGTAAAAGTGTGTGTGTGTGAGAGAGAGAGAGAGAGAGAGAGTAAATCTGAAGCCACCTCGCTACCTATTCGACTTAATAAAGGAGTGTCTCGGTAACCATTACCCCCACAGCCATGCAGAACAAATTACATTTAATGGGGTTTCTTTGCCCCCACAGTCGTTTTCACCGTTCGCTTCAAAATTTCAATTTAGTGCTTAATGCTAAGGTTTCCTTCAATGTATTATAGAGCAATATTATACCAATTACGGCGTCTGCGAACATTAAATTAAATGCATTAGCACAATATTGGAGAGAAAGGCAGCCGTTTGAAACAAGTTCTGTTCCAAAGCGATGCAGGCAAATGATCCGGGATATGAAAGCCGAGCAAAGAGGCTTGACATCGAAACGCAATTACGTTTTGTTGTCTTACAGTTTTATCTGTGCTGAATCATTTACTTTTTTTTTTTTTTTTTTTATATTCCATATGGACTCTGTGGAGCTGACACTGTCTTCATTTAACACGGTGCAAATTACCCGACGAATGCAGACGCCTGTCTCTCTCTCTCTCTCTCTCTCTCTCTCTGTGTCAGACTTGTGCAGGCTTCTATCAAAATCGTCTGAGATTAGAGTTCACAGGAGGGAGGTGAACCTTTAACCCCCTCCGACTGGATTAACGCCCGCCACAACTTTGAGTCCCGGTTCCTTGCCTACTTGTGTACAAGTGTACTTTATATTTTAACAGGCTTTAAAGGCGCTTGTTGTTGTTTTTGATGTAAAGCGAAGGACATGATCTGTTATTTGCTGCAGTGACTGTAGCAGAGAAATGTCAGCGAAGAGACATCCAGATTTTTTTTTTTTTTTTTTTTAAATAAAGGTTTATAATTTGATCCATAAACTGTATTCGGTGCTGTTGCCCATATGTGTCTGAAGAGATTGTTTAACGACCATATTTTTGGGGTTTACTGCTCTCTCTCTCTCTGTGTGTGTGTGTGTGTGTGTGTGTGTGTGTCATCTTTGTCATGTTATTCGTCCCATATTTAGAAGAAAAAAAATAAAAAATACACGGAGCAAAAACCTCAAGAACAAGCACCGATTTCGGATGTTGCGGGTCATGTGACGGGCCTAGGGTTCAGATTTTGGCCTGTTGATTGGACGTTGGCAGCTCTAAGAAATGATCACATGACATTTTATCGACCGGACTTGCTTGTATGCATTTGAACTCTAGTGTTTTATTGTTTGAGGGGCTTCCTCCGAACCTGCATCCATCACTCAGACAATTAAAGAATCGAACCCTGTGTGGTCCTTGAGTGTCAGTGCATG
The DNA here is from genome assembly GCA_029490765.1 of Euthynnus affinis. Lineage (NCBI taxonomy): Eukaryota > Metazoa > Chordata > Actinopteri > Scombriformes > Scombridae > Euthynnus > Euthynnus affinis. The sequence goes on from CM055861.1 coordinate 15,390,922, forward strand.
TGCTTGAAGAGGGGAGCACGTTGGGAATCGAACCTTTAACCCACATGTGACCTGTTTGTCACCCGACGAGAGGAGGCGGAAGCATTGTGTGTATGTGCGTGTGTGTGTGTGTGTGTGTGGGGAAGGGAAGGTAAGACAAGACAGAGGAGGAAAGAAGAAGAAGAAAAAAAAAAAAACAGATGGCTGGACGAGGACCAAGCGCGGACCGGTCACGTGACGGGCGGCATGCCATGGAACTTCCTGCTCGCTCTCCCTTTCTGTCGCAGCAGTTGGTGTCACTACTCGCGCCGTCTGCGTGAATTCGAGGCCCCGGCTGAACAGATTGGCCAGTCGGCGAGGATCATTCGCAGAAAACTCTCGCTAATCTCCCACCGGCTGCCTCACAACCACGCTCACATACACTGTGTCTCTCTTTCTCTTTTCTCTTTCTTTCCTTTCCCCCCCTTCCTTCCTGCGTGCAGACTTCTCTTCAAAAACTGTGTCGAGGGAGGGCAGCGGATTTAGAAAACATGTCATCATGAGCTTTGTTCCAAACCATGATATCAGCCATTCGTTAAAAAAAAAGATACCTACTCTTACCAAATAACGTTATGGCATTTCTGACCATCCTAAAGGAATATTACACCCTAAAATTCACCACATGTACATCCTGCATGTGACATGGAGAGATTTGTTTGTATATTTCTGCATCATCCAGCTACTAAATACATAAAATTGACAGATACAGTAAATCCAAACATAAAAAATAGGTAATATTTTGCTTTAAAAGAACAGAAAAGAAGATAAAGAAGCTATGAAAACAAGCAAAAAAAGCAAAAATAAATACACAAAATCACAATGCAAAGTGCTAAATATGATATGATAATGCATCAGTAGTGATGTAGCAATTAAATTATGTATAATAATGTAATTTAAAAGACCATTCTGCTGCATATAAATAATAGTTTTGCTGATACCGGTACAACTTTGGCTTGTAATGACTTTACTTTTACTGACGTATAAGATGTGATTCTTACTTTAAAGTGATCCCTGGACTGTTGGGGCCTTTCCTCTACAGTCCATCCTCCTGTAATATATATTTAACTTTGCTTTACAGTCACATTTAATGTCATTGTAGCTGCATTCGAGTAAATTTTCCTTTTCTTCTCTCCACAAAATGATTCCTGTTTCTATCTTTCTCTCCCTCTCTGTCTCTCAGCGTTCTTCCAGCGTCCAGCCTGGTGGTGTTTTTTTTTTTTTTTTTAATACTGAGAGCCGAGCGGAGCCGAGCATGAAAGTGACTTCCTCGATCATCTCTGCAGCCCGCGGCGTTCTGTTCAATCCCTCCATCGCAATGATGGACTTGGGCGTCACGACTCGCTTCCCTCTGGAAACTCGCCTTCAACTGAGAGGGAGTCCTGAAATGGTGAGAACACACACACACACACACACACTCACACACAGGCACACATTTACACACATCATATCATCATATACACAACCTATCAGACCAGACACAAGCTCTCACCTAAAAACACATCTGTGCAGACGCAATCACATTTCCTGTGATACATGAGTAACTTTTTAGTTTACTAAAGCATGTAATTAACGTAATGTAATGTCATCACTCAGATTGTTTTCATTTTTAATACGAAACGGGCGACGTTTTTACATTTAAACTGTCCGGCACTGTTAAAAACTAGGCAGGCAAAGTTAATTAAGTAATACAAATCATTAACGCATAAACCGTCGCGTCCTATACGGTGAATTGATTGCCGACATTTAGTTAAATTGAGAATTACAATCAGAGAGAAAAGTTCTGCATATATAACCGAGTATATATATAAAAACTAAGAGAATAACACACACAAAAGCATTTGTCATAGCGGAGACCACAGTCCAGACTGGTTAGTCAGATCCCTCCAGCCGTCTGATGCAGACCAGTAACGGCTCAATAAAGTCAGACGCAAAGTCGCCGCTCTTCTCCGTCTGAAACAGCATCTCTCTCTCTCTCTCTCTCTCTCTCTCTCTCTCTCTTATAAATTTAATAAGAATCACAGTAAAACACAGTAATGCTGTGTGAGCGTTTGGATCGTTTACAAGAAGCATATTTCCCCTTTTTTAAAAGGCCACTTTATCAGATCTATTCAAGGAGGGAATGATATTATATCTATATATATATAGAACAAATGGATCTAGCACAGTACAACATCTGTATTTCTTTATAAAACACAAATGTGGGCTGCTCACAAATAAGGAAATTTCAAGTCCAGCGTTATAAAGCTATGTAATAATCCCCAATCTATGTTTTTGTTTTGTTTTTATGTGGAGTTTTTAATCCTTAAACTTTATTTTTTAAGGTTATTTTCACCTAAAAATCATCAAACTTCAGTTTTCATGTGAGCTATAAACAGATCTGATATCTCAAAGTAAAAAAAAAACTGAAGAACTTGCAAGTTCAACCCTTCAGACGTTTTGTAAGTCTCGTCATGTCTCACTTTTCACATATTTTGCTGTTTTCTGGCACATGCTAGAAAAAAAAAAAAACCCTGATCGTTTTGCATTAAACTCACGTTTCAGGCTTTTGGCTCCTGCTTCAAATCCAAAAAATCTGCACAAAAAAATTTTTTTACAAGGAACAAGAGCAAAGGTCACGGAGCTGATGTTTTTTTTTTTTTCCTAGATGCATGACCTCTAAAGCAGAAAAGAGCCAAAATAGTTTGTTTTTTTCTCTCTGTAACAGACGTTTCTATCATAAAGGCAGAAAAACACTCGTTTATTTGCAGCCACTTTGACAGATGTTGGTCTCAGAGATGTACCTGGCCGAGGAGGAGGGGGGAGGGAGGAGGGAGGGGGGGGAAAGGTAAACGAAACAACCTCAACATATGTTCATGTAGCCGCAGCAGCAGCAGCTCTTGACTCAGCGTTCGGCATATTTTGAATTGCCTGAACAACTTCAGGGTTGATTATCTGCCTCTTGTGGAGGACACGGGCAGCACTCCGAACGCGGTGCGCGGTGATTAAAACGTGACCTCTCGTCTCGGGAAGGATGAAAACCGCCTCTCTGCTGCTGTAGGTGTGTGTGTGTGTGTGTGTGTGTGTGTGTGTGTGTGTGTGTGTGTGTGTGTGCCACCTGTCGGATAGTATTCATCTTAATCCAAGGTTAGGAATGATGAGCTTCGACGAATTGGTTGTCAGCTCAGTTCAAGTCCGAGTGCAGTAGATTTACCTCTGAAGCTGAGAGGAAAAATATGTATTCTCACCTCTGTTGTTGTTGAATGATGCTGGTTGATAGTTTGTGTGACTAAAAGTTCAATATCTGATCAATATCAATTAACTGCTGCATCATGATTGATGCATGTTTTCATGCAGGACCATTTCCATACTGTGTTTAAATTTCTTTTTTTTAAAGAGAAGTTTGCTTTTTTTTAATTATAATCTCTCAAAAAACTGCAAAAACAAGAGCTTTCAGTTTAAAATACCCAAAATTTAATGTTCATATTAACTTTCAGCAGTTCTTCTTTATTGTTATACTCGAGTAAAACATTTTCAACCCCTTTAATTTTTTACTTTGACACCATAAACTTTCATTTAAGAGCCATATTTGAACCTTAATACATACACAACAGCTTTCATAAGTTTTCACAGCAGCTTTTATTAACATTTCCTGAAGGCGAAGACAACACGTCCGTTTTTTACAAGTTTTGCAATCTCAGCTGCCGAATGGGGGGGAACGTTGGTCTCAAAAAACAAAAAACAACACAAAAAACAAACAAAACCAGTTTAAATGGCAGCGAGCCCGAACCACAAAGCCCAGATCGATATCTGCAGGCTGGCACGGCTCTATCAGCCCGGTTAAATAGTTTTGGTTAAAGACAGATTAGGGGTCACGGCTTTAACAAAGCAAATATGAGTCGTTGAATTGGACAAGACTCAAACTTTTGGTTTCCCCCCACATGAAAGTCGGATACACTCCACACCCTTCCTCTCCTCGCCTCGCCACACTTCTGCTAAATCGTCCAATATGAGCGTAATTCCCAGCGACGCCGACTGGTTACATCAGTCCCGCAGTGCTAAAACCCATCGTGTTATCTCCCTCTTTACTTACTTCTCCACTCTTGCTCATCCATTAAACACTGTGTATCTTTTAACTCCACCCATCCAGGTTTAACCCCCCCACCACCACCACCACCACCAATGAGATTAGGCTTGCTCATGCCCTCGGAGCAGCTCTGAAGTATGTGTGGTACAAGTGAAACTCCACGGCCGCGACAAAGCCACACTGGATTTATTAAAATCCACTCCAAAATGTACTTGTGCTTTATCCGGCAGAAAAACGAGTGCCACCGTTTTTATACCTCTTGGCTGCGGTCGCCGAGGCAGCCGAGGAAGACGAGCACCCAGTGTACTTTAAATGTGTGAAATGTGGCGAGGAGAGGCAGCGGGGACCACCAGGTGCTGCCTCTCCACCTCGAGCCGGCCGAGGAGCGCTTCTCCTCTCCAATAACCCAAAGGGCTGAGATGCCACTCGCAGCAGCCGAAGCCAAAAGACATTTCAAGTGTGCACTTCAAAGGGGCCTTGGATTATGTTCGCGCACAGTCTATCCTGAGGGGATCCTTTGAAGGGAAACTTACTGCAGAGCCACTGGTGGCCGCTCTCTCTCTCTGTGTGTGTGTGTGTGTGTGTTTGTTTGTTTGTCTAAACCCATTTTACTCACTGCTCTTGCCACCGTGATGTGGCGTTGGGAGCGGTTTCCCTCCTGCAAAAGTTTCTATGTAAACAGAATTTAAAGAGTTTTATTCCAAGAAGCGCCGGATCCACTTTGGGAATATGAAACTGAAAAGTGTCTAAAACAAGGAGGATCTAGTAAATAAATCATCGTTTTTTTTTTTATCATCATAACTACCTCCAGCGACGTGTAGATGCTGGTGCTTGATTGTCATAACGGAGACGGACATTTTTTCAGAAGGAAAATGAGCCGACGTGCGACGTGAAGCTAAAAAATATGAAGTTAAATGTTGTTCTGAAAGACTAGAAATCAATTTTTAGACGTTTCTGAGCAACGAAAGACCTTAATATCAAAGGTTAAGTAACTAATCTACCGTACCTGCACGTTAAGAAGGTTTAACTCCTTACCTACATACAGTATAATATATCATTTACATTACTGCTGACCGTTCTTAAATGCACACTGAGATCACCGGATGCACTTTTCCTTCTTCTGTTTTCATTCATTCCTGAGCAAAGTAGTGAAATTCATCTCAGCCTGTCTCAGTTTTTGTCAATGTTACATTATGTTATATGGCAAAATATACACGTAGAGTCATTTGAGATGTCTGCACTGTACAAGTTTAACAAATATGCTCATTCATTATTATACTGAAATAATAAACAGAGTAAAAATGAATGGAAACCAATGGATGCATAGAGTGTTTAAAAAAGTTGTGTAGTGATAAATATACGTAATTGGTCATAAATGCTCATGCAGAACCACTGCTCATGTCCTTCAAGTCACTTTTAAAACCTCTCAGACATTTACAATATACAAATATCAGGTATTTGTGAAACATGGAGGGTCCAGCATGTAAAACATTAACAAATTTTTCCACTAAAAACTTAAATACGTCCAGTTTGTTGTATGAAATAAATGTGACGTTTTAATCATGATTGTGAAAGTGAGTTTATAACAACACAGAGGGGTCAGAGGTCGCTCTAAATTGTTTAAAAATCAAGTTTGAAATGTGTTCGGCACTGGGAAAAAAAAAAAAATCTAATTTGTTGAGGAAATGTTGCTGTTTTTGTAAATCAGAGACCTTGATTTGCAGGTTTCCAGCGACCCGCTCTAACGTCTACTTTCGATTGCTTTCATAATTTCTGCACGTGTCACTGCAGCGATGTAAAGGTGGCCGCTGATTAGAGGCTAACAAATTGCACAGCATCAAGGGGAGGCGACCAAACATCTGTAGGACACCTGCACCCGTGGGTGCCAGGATATGAAACACTGCTGAAATAAACAGGCGTGGGGAGGGGTGGGGGGGTTAGTTTGTGAGGGGGGTGGGGGGGGGAGTAGGAAGCGAAACAACAGCAACTTTGGCAGGCGATTATCATAATTAAAGCCGCATCAATTAAAGGGGTCAATCACTGCGCGGCTGCCACCTTCCTCCGCAGATGGTGAAATTTGTTTAGGGCTGTCTCCTCTTTCCCCCCGACAGACACCTCCGAGGGGGGACAGACACTTCCAACAACACCGTGATAAACACACAGATGAAAGAGCAGCACTCGCAATTAGCTGAAAAAACACAATACATTTAAAGCGTTTAGGGCGTTTTTTTCCATCCATCTATAAAGGAATCAGGAACACCTCGCTTGTCTGAGGACGTCATTCATTAAAATCAACACTGAGAGCACCTACAGTCAAAACCATCAGCTACATGCAGCCTGACATGTAGTAAAATAACAGGAAAAGACGAAATAAGGAGGTGCAGAACCAATATCTGTGAAATAATCCTGCTTACATTTACATAATTATATGAATATATATACTGTTTGTAGTTGAATTTTGTTGTTTTATTTGGTGGGAATCAATCAGAGTAGTGAAAGCTCTAAAAACTTTAAAGATTATATGGACAGATATCAAAGTATTGACTGTATCTGTCATCGTTTTTGATAGACGATTGCTGCTATACTGTGTAGGAATAGTGCAGGATTTAAAGGGGTTAAACATGCTAACATAAGTAAAGCTACTAAATTAAAGTAAGTGTTGTTGACTAATCTGTGCAGAAAAGAAAAGCTTTTATCCTGAAAGCGTGACTCGTTCTTGTCACTATTGATAGTCGAGATCTCACTTCTTGTTGATGAGGTCATGTAGCTGTACACCTGTAACTACTTAAGCACACGTCTGTGTGTCATGTGAGTCCGTCTGCAGAGGAACAGTATGCTCACATTATCACTTTGCCTTTTTTTTTGTTGCTATTTTTAAGTCTTAACTGAAAAAAGATTATGTGACTTGTGTGCTGCAGCCTGTAGCAGCTCAGTACCTGAACATTAGCGTGACAGCAGCGTTTGCAGGGATTGTCGAGCTACTTTTTAAGGTGAGAGGAGGGAGAAGCTGACATGACCACTTGACTCTGGTACTGAGAGAGAGCTCTCCATTTGCAGGAGCAGCTGCGGAGTGAAGCGAGGATTTGCTCTCTGTCCCCGGAGGTCCACCTTATAAAGCAGCGGGGAGTGATTAGCCGCGGCAGCTCCGGCCAAGGTGGGTGCTACACAGCCGGCGTTTTGCATTTTAATGGTGCCAGTAACTGGGATGAAGAAACAGGCGTGTGGTGGTCCAGTTCAGACAGATATATGAGCTCAGGCATCTTCCACCTCTAAACTCTTGACAGCTCGTGAGATATAAGCAGCTAAAAAAAACCACCTCAGCGTCTGAAGTTTCATCGTTTTGATGGACAAATTAGCCATCGCCGCTATTAAGAGGTCATCTCGCCCGCCAAAATAAAAGCAGTAAACAAAAAGGGGGTGGAGTTGCGAGAGAGTGCTCAAACCTTTCCCTGCGGAACCGGGGTTTAAAGCCGCCGCTGACCCGAGAGGGGAAGTGTGGGTGGGTATAGCGGCCACGGGGCCCCGGCAGGGGGGCCGGCTTCCACACCAAGATGAGGACTGACACCGGGGTTCAGGGGTTAATTTGTGTAACAGGCGAATTTGCATACAAATGAAAAATGACAGAATTTTTCTGTTCTCCACAACTTTCAATGTCATCCGCATCAAGCCGGCCCCTATCTACCGCCCCCCCTCCTTCCTCCCCTCCCCACTCCATCCCCCCCCTGCATGCCGTTTGAAGAATATTCATTACTTGTGAAGCTGGGGCACCTTGTTTGCTATTAATCTCCACCGCAGGTCAATGACTTAATTTGCTCAACTTTATCAGTGGTGCCATTCACTTTTTCTTTCTTCCTCCGCCCGTCCGTTCCCTTTGTAGCTTTTTCTAAAGTGCTCTCATTGCTTCTCTTCATAGAGACCGGCTAAGCTTTTTAAAGCACAACAAAGGCACAGTAACTCTGGTCTCTGAAAGAGTTTTGAAGACATAAATGAATTACTTGAGAGGGAAATATACGCCGGCCCTCTAGATTGCTCCTTCTTCTCTTCTCCCGCAACGCCCAACAACTTCTGGAGAGATTTCCTCTCAAATCTTTTTTTTTTTTTTTTTTTCTCTCTCCCTTCCTCTCTTAGTCTTGATTGGATTGATTGTTTTTCTAATCCAGGGGAAATTACTTGCAAAAAGGGGTCACATAATCATGGTGAAAATAGTGAAGTGACTAGAGTCTTTTTCCACAGAAGATTGCACACAGATGAATATTGCGTACAGTATGTCTTGTTTTTTTTTCTTTTCTCCAATTAAACGCCTTTTTTAGATAAAATCATGTAAAAGTCTGAAGCCGTAATTAACGTTAGACCTTCTTTAAACACATTTTCATCAAACCTGTCCTCTGGAAAATGGGTCAGAAATGGATTATCGATAACAAAATCAAGATAATCAGTCCAGTCTTTAACCTTACTACCACCCACAGTTACACTCTGTATCACAAAAAGCTGCATATATCACACACATTAGACTCTCATCTCTTTTGTTTACACATTTAGCAGACATGGATTCTCCCTTTTTGCTCCCGTTTTGGTCTCCTCCTCCTCCTCCTTTAGTCGCTAAATGCTTTTGCCACCGTTTATAGAAGCTTTTTAGAGCTTTTACACTGAAAGGAACTTCCTGCTACAGCTGGAAACAAGACTTTGCCAGTGAGGTTTCAGGCTGTTGAACCAAAACACTGAGCTGAAAGACGCTGAAACGCTCCATGGAGTCAAGTGATTATTATATTAGTAGTCATCTTTTTCCATTTATAATGCAAAAATATTGATTATCTCTTTTGTTTACACATTTAGCAGACATGGATTCTCCCTTTTTGCTCCCTTTTTGGTCTCCTCCTCCTCCTCCTTTAGTCGCTAAATGCTTTTGCCACCGTTTATAGAAGCTTTTTAGAGCTTTTACACTGAAAGGAACTTCCTGCTACAGCTGGAAACAATAATAGATAAGAGTGGTGAGACTTTGCCAGCGAGGTTTCAGGCTGTTGAACCAAAACACTGAGCTGAAAGACGCTAAAACGCTCCATTAGTAGTCATCTTTGCCATGAATAATGCAAAAATATTGATCAGTGCAGGTTTGAAATCATTATAAGTACATAAAATAGTGGATTTCTTAAGTTGGACCGGTGTTAAAGGGTTAATGAAACATTACCTCAGTCAATCTTACACGCAAGGAGAAGTGCTCGAGTCAAAGTCTAGCCACAGTCGAGCTTATTTACACAAAGTATCAGAGCATGTTTTACTTCCTCATAAATAGACTACAACGCTTGAACTGTATATTCTGTGGATTACATTTCTTTTAATCCATAATTGGTTGTTTAGGCTAAACTGACCAAACAAAACTACAAGTGCTTGGATACGACCAATCAAGAAGCTTTCCCCCCTCTCCTCGTGCATGCTTGATATTGTGGAGTATTAAAGGAGCATTACGCAATATCAGAGAATCCATAAGTTTGTTTATGTCAACATGCGACGCTCGTCTGGCGGAGCGACGGCGTTTTGTTTACTTTAAACAGTAATTGAGAGTCTGTAAGTGAATCCCTTACACATGAGACACATGTATATTCTACCATCCAGCGAGTAAAGGCTAAACACGCCCCTGTAACTTTTTGGTTGTTTGCCTCCTGCGGGCGTTTTTGAAGCTGCTAAAATCAAAATTTCCAGCTTCATTAAGTAGCCCCACTCCTCCTCCTTCCTCCTTTTCCAGGAGAAGTTGAAGGGAAGGCAGGAGGAAAGAAAAAAAAAGTGCACGAGAGAAAGTATAAAGCATAAAGCAAGAGAGAGAGAGAGGAGGAAAAAAAATGTCTTGTGAACCATTGTTTGGATCTTTATGCAAAAAAAACCCTTTTGTGTTTCAAACTCTTGATCCCCCATAGGCAAAGGAGAGAGAGGGAGCGTATTGATCTGTACTGAAAGGAGACGGCCCTTTCATCATGCTTCCTCCTCACCTTAGACGGCTTTGAGGGAGGGGGGGGGGGGCTCCTTCAGGATCGCAAGCACCCTCGCCTGGCTACCGGCCAGAGATTAGGATGATGATAACCTACCCAACCCTAATAGGTAGCGAACGAAAGCAGAGGCTGTCTAATTAGCGCTGATCAAAGCGGGCTGACTTTATCCCCAAAACAAACCTGCACATTTGAATGTGCTTAGGAAAGGGGAATGGAGAAGGAGGTGTAAAGAGGAGGGGAGAAGTTGGAGGTTTTGAACTTCTTCTTCTTTTTTTTTTTTTTTTTTTTGATGATGATGATGAAATGCACCAGCCTCGCCCGATTGCCCGTTCACCGTTTCTTCTCTTTTTCTACTTTAACTGCATGCAGATATGTAAGAAGTGCACACACAGAGAGAGAGAGAGCTGCTGTGAGGAGCACATAGAGGTTAATATACATAACAGTATTATTTTCACTCTATCTTGACCTTTTTGAACTTGTATGTTTGACTTTCTCTGCATAAGTTGATCAGTTACGAGCTAAAAAAGTCAAAGTAAGGACTCACAACTGTCAACAACTGTGTCTCCGAGTCTCTGGAGATTATTCTTGTTCACACCAGCAGCGTCTTGTCAACTCGTCTTTTTACTTTCGCATAAGAATTAACATGCATAAACTCTTCAACAATTATCACGTTCCCCCTGCTACCGTACCTTGACTACCGCTTGTTCTGTCTTCATCCCATGTGTACGGTCATGTGTGTTGCACTCTCGAGCAAGCTGTCACCGGAGTGATATATGCTCCGTACAGGAAATAACAGATCAAGAAAATCCATCTTATCCGTCTTAACCACCCACAGATGTGAAGTGTTCATCGCTTTTTTTTTTTGGTAAGTGGACATTTGAGGATAGCTCTCCACGCGGTTCATGAGTTGTGACACATGCTGATATTTTTTTGGGAAAATATTAACAGACCCTATAAAAGTTGCTTTAAAATACAGTTTTTTTTCTTATCTATTTGTTGATCCTGAAGGCAGCAGAGAAATGTAAATCATTTACTAGTTTTGGAAAGAGATTAGATGAAACTTTTTTTTTGGAAAATTCCCTCTTGAGGAGATTGATACCAGGTTATGTGTCTAGACCAGCTTCAGTGCTTCTTGTCATAGATCCTCCAAGTCCCCCCCCTTCCTCTAGAAATATTCCCTAAATTGCTGTTTTTATGATGGTGGTGAAGAGATTTAGGGTTAGTGGATTAGAGGCTGCTCCAATAAGTGGATTGAGATCATTTATGTGGCCTGTATTAAAACATATACACGTGTTACGTCTCTCCGCTGCTTACCTTTTTATTTTCTCACCCGTCTGCACATCCTCACATGTGACTTTCCCCTTTTTTTGAGCACAGCCGCCGTCCTTAAATTTCAAAGTCTTCCCTAATAGTGCTTTTTAACTACAGAGACCTGTAGCGCGGCTCTAACCGCGATGAAGTCATAACGTCGGGGCTTCAAAAAAAAAAAAAAAAAAGCCAAATCTGACGCCTGTCTGACTGCGCTTTCGAGATAAGAATCACACTAAAGGGTTTCTCTGCGCCCCGTTAAAGGAAGCCAGGAAGTCAAAAAACGTATGTGCAAGTAATTAGTGTGATTGCAAAGAGGAAGGAGAAAAGTGCAAACGTGTCACCACTCAAGACATCATGAGTGTCTCGCTTTTCAGTCTGGAAACTCTTTAAGGGGACTTGGCTGCTGTGCACGGAGGTATGAATGTCTACAATATGGTGATGAGTGTTTGCGGACCGCCGCTGACAGCGAGCACGGCCAACCTCTCGTGACCTCTCAGGCTCTTCTCTCTCTTCTCTCCCCCTCCCCTCCACCTCTCTCCATCCATCACATCATCTCATTTGCCCCCCCCACCCCTCCACAATCTGAATTTAAGTGAGGGGTGCAGGAGCCCGAGCGGTGCTGATGAGGGGAAGACCCCGAAATGCGGCGAACGTGTCGAAACTCATCCCATTTACCGTCAAAAGTCCGCCAGAAGTTTGATGCAAATGTACAAATTGCCGTGACTGTGAATGTATTTGAAATTTGATCACATTTCAGACCCTCGCACTCGAGCCTCTGCCCCCCAGAACTTCACACACACCATCAAAAAAAAATAGAAAAAACACACACACACACACACACAACGCCCCCGAGTTTCCTCCTAATGAATTCCTGATAAAAGAAAGTTTATTTTTTTTTTTTTTTTACTTTTTGTATTACATTCGCACATTTCTAGTCGTCCAAGATATATGTGCTGCGTCCTAATCTTAATGGAAGGAGCAAATTTTTGCAGTCCGGTTTTGCATACATTTCCCCAAATATTAGATGTGACTGTTTGGCCTCGCAGCTCAGGAAAGTTCAGACTTTCCTAAATACGAGGAACTAGATGAACACAGACGCAGTTTTGCTTCACGCTCTGATTTCGCGTTTAAACCGTCTCTTTTGCTTCCGCGTGTTTTTTTTTTTTAAGATCTACCTGTGTGTGATCGCCGACATGTGCGAGAGCCCTCTTTCTTCTGGCGTTAAACATATGCTCCAGACATATGTTCCATGCAACATATGCTCCGCTTAAAGCTGCCTGTTAGCTTCTGTTTCGTGCCAATATACAGTCCTGGATGTTTTTAAATTTGAATTTCAAGTACTCAGCACCTTTCCGGGAATTTAAATGAACCCTGAATTAGGATCATATCTGAGAGAAATTAGGAATTTCACGCCCTGTAAGGCAAAATAGCATCCAGGAAAGTCATATGAGTACAATATGTGTATGTCTGTTTATTCATCTTCATGTCAGAGTGTGTGTGTGTGTGTGTGTGTGTGTGTGTGTGTTGGAGGGAGGATTATTATCCATTGCCTCCGTGCATTAAGCTTCCCCTCATCCAGTGCCAAAGGCCTGACCCAAATATGGCTGAAAGACAACATGTGACCTGCTTAGCGTTTCACCCCCGGCTCCGCTTGCTCCAGGCTGCGGTGGCGGTGGTGGTCCGGTGTAAAGGGGTGGGGGTGGGGGGGCGGTGTGCAAGGAAGGTGGGGGTGGAGGTAGGAGGGGGGGGTTCAGTCTATTAGTGGGAGAAAGCACAGATGCCGGCAGATGGCTGACATATTGTCCAGAGCTGACCCGAGCGTAAAATAATTACAGGAAAGTTCAGCGCTCTCAGGTCTGCGGCATGACTTCACCTCCTGTCACTGAGGAGCTTCGTCTTGAAACGGAGTCGACTCCTCTGATAACCAGGTTTTAACGTGATGCCCCCGAAGAAACTTGAGGCTTTAAAAAAAAAAATCACACATTTATCCAAGTTTAATATTAAATCTTTGGGGATGTAAAACTCTTATAACACACTTCAGTTGGATATGCTCATGAAAATATCTGAAAATATACCTGACATCGGCTTTTTATCCTGTGATGGTCATGTGACAGTCTCCTAAAGTTTAATTATCATCGTCTCCAACATAAAACCAGAGGTGCATCTCCAACAGATATAACAAGAAAAAAAGGAAATATCACACTAATATCAAAGTATTATAGTAAATACATGTATTCAGTTGTGAAATACAGCAATAAAAAAAATGTGTGTGTGGGATAATGTCGGCTTATTGCCCTTGATTGCTTTGCATATTAGCGTCTATGTGGAAGAACAAGTGAGAAAATGTTCACTTAGTTCTGAGTTCATATCTTATTTCTAGACAAAGACACAAGTTGACTTCTATTGGAAATGCGTTGAAGTATTTTTCACTTGTTTAAAAGCTTATTTATAGACAAAACTGAGTTCATAAAAACAGCAGATTTGCCGTTATTGAGGTTTTTTTTTTTTTATCCGAGAGCAGTGGAGGTACATGCTTATGAGGTGTAACATTAAATCTGCAAACACCCACCGCACTAAATGATCATAAAACAGCAACTTCAAAGAGCTCGGCGACTCCCGTTATGTGCTGCAGAAAACACGCCAACTTTCTTTATTATAAAAACAATCTGAATTATTTTATTCTCGGCAGCGCAGCAGAGAATAACTTTAGAGTGGAGAGCGGGCTGCGGCGTATCGCTGTACATTCACCGTATACTCAACACATGCAACAATTTATGTTTGTGTACTTTTGTGTCAGCCTTTCATCGCTGAGAGCGAGCTGTTTATGAAACTCTCTCTCATGTGATCCACCCCACCCCTCCTGCCATTTGCACACACACACACACACACACACACACACACACACACACATATATCCACAAACACACACACACACGGATGCAAATGTGTCTTTTGGCTATGAAAAAGCTGTCTGTACTCATTTGTAGTCTCCGGCCCAGGGATAAATCAGATCACGGTGATGGCGGCTGCCTTCCCCCTCCGTGCCTCTCCCACTCCTCTAACCGCCCCCCCCCTCCCTCCCCAGCTCGTGGCTACCGGCCCAGCTAGGGCCCAGGTAGGGCCGGAGGGCCCCCCCCCCCTCCCCGTTCAGACAGCAGGCTGCAGATGCTGCTCTCGATCGGGCTCTGTGTCCCCCAAACGTCCCCGATGCGAAGAGACCAAACACATTACTTTTGGAGTGACATTAAAACCAACAGAGAGGAATGTAAACCCCTGAACTCATGCAGCCAAGTCACATGACTCTCCATGTTAGAAATATGAGTAAATATAGCTCTATTATGCCCTCAGTGGCAGTAGACACACAGAAATGTATTGTTTATGTTGCTATAATACAGATCGGGCCCTCATTGATGTCTCGCCACCGGAATTTATTCACTGGAGCACAATTGATATGGATCGTGGGTCGACCTGCAACAGTCTGCAGACATTAATGTAAACAAGGTTGATGTTTGCCGAGGCGCAGTTATCAGTGTCCTCGCATGGAGGCGGGTTCAAAGCCGCACAGCAGCTACAATAACAGACAAAACAAGCCTGTGGCCCGACGACGGATGAATATACATTAACTCGTACCAGCGCTCCCCCCTTTTGAAAGGCCAGAATTCATTTCATGCTAATGATAATGACAATAATTCACAATGGACAAGAGAGGAGGCCTTGCAAAACAACTGCGTTCCCCTCTTAATATGATCAGTCGTGATGATTTTCTCCACGATAATGATTCATCAAACGATTCTGCGGCGGTCACAAAAGGGCTCAAGTCATTAATAAAAGAACAGAGTCAAAGCACCTTGGGGATCTTTTTTTTTTTTTTTTTTTTTTCTTTTCCCCTCTCCCTGCATTTGGACCTACTTATCATTAAAGCAAGTAAAAAGTGACTGCTACATCTGAATGAAATCTCATTGTTGGATTTCAAGATGTGAATAAAATTCCATTTCAAATTAGGCCCCATTAGCATCACTAAGAGTCCTAAGATTCGGGTGACCTTTACGTTCCGGATATCTGAATCTTGGAAGTCCTTATTCCTCTGTTTATAGAGGAGAAGGGAGGGAAGGTCTTCTCTCTTTTTTTTTTTGTCTCTTTTCTTTTTTTGGGGGGGGATTCAGGAGAGTGACGAGGCTGCACAGAGAGATTTGACCTCCAAAAACAAACAAAAGCTGCGCTGCTACATCAGATACTTCTACCTTTGAAGATAAATGTAACTACCCAATAAGAGCGGAAACAATAAGTCTATCACTTACTGTACAGCTTAAAATGTCCACCAGACACTGATGGTGTTTCCTAATGGCAAAGAATACTGAAACTATTTGGATGCTAGTAGCCAAAAATGTGCATTTAACAGTAAATAAATGAGTTCAGTTGTGCGGTAACATTCATATGACTGTTGCAGAGCTGAGTTAACTCTCTTTTCTTCTTCTACACTTCCCCTAATTAAGTCTTTTTGCTGTTCCTATTCTCCTCTTCCAATTTTCACCACCAGTTTTCACATAAATATCAGTTTACTAGTCATGAGGAGTTCCTCTCAGCCTGTAAAAACAGCTGTATAAAGTTTTCTGTGCGCTCTGAAGGAGCTTTCTCCAAAAAAATGAGAAAAAAAAAAAAAAAAGGCCCTGATGATGTCATAGTGATGTAATCGGTAGGGATTATAGAAAGCACGAGTTAGGGGCATGCAGTTTGAAAGATCTGACATTTATCAGACCTGGAGGGGTGCTGTTTTGTTGCATTATGGGAAGTGTAGGTTCCTGTGGTTTTCCTGCTTGGAAAAGAATCAGCATTTAATATGAAACAAGAAACAAGAAACTGAAACCGAGTGTTTTAAAAGCTGCAAAACAAGACGCTTCCATGACCTGAAGGTTCAGCTGCGGTCGGTTCAAATCAGGAGCAAAAAAAAAAAAAAAAAGATGCAATGAATTTACTTATTTGATATTTTTCAAAGGCCCTTGAATATTAATGCAAATGCACTTGTTTGTTGAAATGAGGCTGAACTCTAATGAGAAAATAGGACATGAGAGGAGAGAAGATGGGAAGAAGAGGAAGAAGAGAGAGAGGAGCGGGGCGGTTGACAGATGTAGAGCTCGAGAGGTTCGGAGGTCAGACCAATAAACAAACAACGTATCGATTTCCTGCCGCCGTCCGCTGTTCCTGGGGAAACCCCCTTCGCCTCCGCCATCCGGTTACGCTCATCTCCACTTATGTTAAAGACGCTCCTCGCTGGGGGAAGCCCGCCCTCCCCTCTACACCTCCCTCCCTCCACCGTCCACCCTCCTCCTCCTCCCTCCCTCCCTCCCTGGTTAATAGCATCCCTTGGACATCTCCCGGGGACGGTGCATCTGAGGTGAGCCACTACCAGAGATTGGTAATCATTTTATTAGAGGAAGTCAGAGCTGGGCTCCCACTCGGAGAGGGGGGGATAAATGGTCGGGCCTGCGGATCCGAAGCTCTGAGTGTGTTTATATGAAGGAAATAAACAGCAAAGGAAAGCACAGATCTGTTTCTGCACTACTCTGCATCCTCTAAACCCTAAAATGCTGTTATAAAACAGCTACTTGTGACTTGTGGCTCTGTTTAACTGGATGAATAGTTGTTTTTCTTAGAGTATGCAACAGGGCTGGAGGTCTGAATCCAAACATCCAGACAACAAAGACCTCTACTTTGTTGGATACTGTTATTGATACAGTGAGGTCAATATATAATGCAGGATAGAGAGTGTTTGTTGTGCATTTAATTTAAGTAGTTAAGCTAAGACAAAGTAAAGTGAGCACCTCCCAATTTTCGTCATAGTTTTCATCGATATATTAAAAACTAATGACAAAAGCAGTGACAAAATCTCCTTACACTTTCACCGATTAGTAAAAACGACATGAAAATGTTACGGAGCGACGAGTTGGGAAGACGTCAGACTTATGGATACACTTCACATTTGATGACAAGGAAAACAAGACCTTTCGTAAACCGGGTGGAGCGACAGTCGCCGGTTCAAAACACAACAAACTTGAAGCCACATTTGCAGACGAGTCAAAAGTAAGTACATTTTTGTTTCCCCAAGCTAACATTATGTTTTATCAGTTAACCCGATCTGGTGTTTGTAATACAAGCTAGAAGAAACCATTAGATTAGAGAAGTGAGTGATCCAGAGAGGCTAATCTTTAGATGATAAATCAAAAGATTGATTGACAGGCCAAAGTGCTTACATTGAGCTTTCAGTACCACACCGACGAAATGTAATGTTAAACTTCATGTTACTGTTACTTAACGTTAGACATACTGTGACAGCAACTTGGAGCTGTGCGAGTGAGAGTTTTCTACCCTTATTCAACCTCGCAGATACAGAAAACCTCCGATGACATGGATGAGTCACCGAGTACAAATAAAGCAAGTGCATCCCAGCAGGAACATTTCAACATGTTTTCTGCTTCTCGGTACAAAAGTGACTCTAAAGAACAACAATCCAAGGAGGGAGGGCATAGCTAAATGGATTGGGGCGCACGGGATTACCGGTCCCGACGACTGAATAAGAGGACTTTGTTCTAATGATGGAGACAGTAGAGTAATTATTCAGACCCAATCAACCTGCAGGGTGTAGAATTGATTTGAAGATTTTGCTATCGACTTTTGAGGCTCTGGACAGTACCGAGCACCGAGCTACCTGGCTGAGCTTCCAAATAATTGCAGCTTGTAGCTTGATAAGACCCTGTTAGCTATTCCCTAGTCAAGGCTGAAAACCAAAAGTGAGAAGCTCCAAACCTTTACAACACATTACCTGAGCTGAACTAAGTCTAGAAAATTCACTCCCTTCTTTCAAATGGCCTCTCAAAACATACTTCTGCCATATGGCTTTAACTTCATTACTCTATCTGTTACTTATTTCATCTGTTAGCATCATGTGTGTCACTTTTATTCATTGTAATATCCGTTTAATGTGCTGCTTTCTTTTATTTGTCCTTGTTTGTGAAGCACTTTCTAACAGCGCTATATAAATAAATATATATATATGCTCGTCGGTGTTACTTTGTTATTGCCTGAGATGTGCAAAAGCAAGGTCACATTCCTATTTGTATTTTAAGATAAGTAAAGTATATGTTTCATATGACAGTTGCACATTCAAACCTTTTATAGCATGACATAAATCTATTGTAGATTTAGTCAACTAGAATTGCATATCGCGCCAACTAACTCAAACAGTGCACACGACTAAAATATGACCAAAAAATTTGCTGTGAAATTAACACTGATGACGGATCCTTAGCTTGTGGTTTTGCTGCTACTCAACAGTGCAAATCCACCATTATTATCTTTTTTATACTGCCTAAAGCAGCAAACCCTGCACATATCATATTTGCTATAAGTTGCCAATGTCAATACTGCTCAGAACTATCCCCAAAAATACCTTTTTTTAGATGGACTTCATGGTCTTAAAAGTTGCAGGCATTCACATCCATCATAACAAATGAAGTTTGAAGTCTTGTCTCATTGCACATTTTATACCCTTGCAGTCCAACAATCTTGGCCTTCATTACAGTGGATGTAACCGTAGTCCCGCAAGTTCAGATGGTGGACACTTCCATTCAAGAGAAATGTTTAGACAACGGAGATGGGTTCACCCAAAAACCTCTTCAGAAAATAACTGCTGGAGTATTTTAAACCATATTCAAAAGCAATACAAGGTGGACTTTTTTTCCCTTCTAAGAGTGCGACAGGCGGGAAATAATTTCACACCTTCGTTTTTCTCTCTTTAATTTCACCATAATAAAGTGCTGAGCTTTCTTCCCCTCTTGTATTTTCACCCTATAGCCTCTCCTCTCCACCACAAAAGTAGAGAAATGGAAAAGGCTCTTTTTTTTTTCTCCCTGTGTTTTTAATCCCTTTGCACCCTAATTGGCCTTTCTTTACTGTGAAGTGAGTTCAATCTGCAAGCAGATAAAACAAGTGTTGGGCGAGGGCGCAGGCACCGTGGCACTGTGTTCCCAAGCATGAAGTGAGCGGTTTTGAACTAATATCCAAGCCTCTGCAATTAAAAGACTCGGGAGTCGTTAGAGTAACTTGCTTTTTTTTTTTTTACTCCCCCCCCTCGCCCCCCCTCGCCCTCCCCTTGCAATACCGCTTCACCTATTCTCTGCTGGAGATAAGACGACGATAGCTGCTCTCAGATGTGGACCTCTTGTCCGTGTGAATGCAGATTGGACTGATTACAGCGGAGGATTGGCGCGCATTAGGGTCATCTGCAGCCCAAACACGGCCTTTCATCTTGTCAGTGAGTCGAGTATCGAGTGGCGGCGGCGGTCGACGACATGCTCGACCCCTTTTTGGCGAGGCGAAGAATGGCGACAGGACTCTTTGTGCAGAAGGGGGGGGGGGGGGGGGGGGTGATTTCTAACGAAGCCTCGGGCCCACCCCATCGAAATACAATGACGCCGTTGTGTAGGTACCAGGATTAGCAACGACTAGTATCGATCCGGTGTTTCTTTCTTCCTTCGTGTCTGTATGAGAGGGCCGGTCAATATCTGCAAGCTTTGATTTCTTTGCGGCTGTCTGTCTCTCTCTCAACTGATGCTCTAATGTTATCGCCGTGAATGCAGGGAAGGTGTAATGGCTGATGAGCCTTTTGATACAACAGTTCCTCGGCAAACGTCTTTCTTGAAGACCTACTTTGAGACAAAGCAAAGAAATGAAGATAATGCTGATCTACCAGTTTGCAAATATCAGCCTTTTCTTGCATATTAGGTATCTACAATCCATGTTATCCACCTCTGATTCGTCGGAGGTTCAATCCTGACCACAAAAACAGAAAACACCTGCAATAAGACATTTTGCTTCGCTTGCACGGAGCTGCATAAAAACCTCCAAAACACTTTTAATGGAGAGTTTCAGGGTCTTCGTAATGTTCTAAAACGGGGTAATCCAACATTTCCAGGCCTGTGACTCTGTTTTTAGGTCCCTGCAATTAGAGTTGTAATATAATTATGAAGTTATTTAGTATTCTCTTTAGAGAATGAAGGTTGCCTGAAGGGAAACGATGACATAAATATGTTGAAGAAACCTATTTAATTTTGTTTTTTGACCTTGTAGGAACTTGAAGTGACCCCACGTGGAGTTTCGAGTCCTGCAAATTATTGGTCCGATGTGCTGTTGCAGTGGCGTTTGCTGGCAAATTAATTGATTAATTACATTTAATTGAAGTGATAAATCAAATATTTGAATGAATAAACAGAGAGGATGGTTGTTTGGGAAGAAAAAGGGTCAGATTTACTAAGAATTTACAGAAAATATTCACCAAATTGAGACTGAAATGATCAAAACTACTATTAAATTTAGGGATAAGACGGATGTCATTCAATATTTGTCCTTTTTGTCAACACAACCAACAATGAGTTAGTCTTTTGAAAGTGCAAAAACAGCTGGAAACTGTATTTTTTTAAACAAACAAATTTGTTTGGGACTATTTTCAGCTGCGTATGAATCCATGTTTGGTGCTCTAGTGAGTGTTTCTGGCAGTGGGACGGACCGTTTGTGTGGTATTGACCCGGTGTATCGGTGAGGCTCACTTGTTTTCGGACAATAACGAAGCTCTACGACTTCGGATGCACAGACGATACGAGCCTAAAGGATCAAGTCATTGTCGGTTGTCGAATATCTCATATATAACTCGAAACCTGACACGATGTTGTGGGGGGAAAAACAAGCAAAAGATATATATTTTGTGTCAATCAAGAGTGGAGTTAGCAGTACGGGGAAGTCAAACAGAATAAATCTTTCACTAAATGCTGCAAGGACTTCACATAATAAACATTTATAACACAGCACTGTCTTAAAAACATTATCAAGAAAATACATCATTCACACGGAAGTTAAATTTTGGCAGAACATATTGAAACAGCTCTTTACTACGTGCCAGATTAACTGGAGGGCACATATAATACTCTTTTAGAGCCTATTTGTTGCTTTCATGTTAATTTAAAGCCTAGTTTTGAACTGGGAATATCTATCAGCAAGTTAAAAATCCAGATTGTTTTGCTTCGCCTTTGCCACAAATTTTGGCAGATCCTCTCCAGTGCCGTAATATCCGTATTCGTTTATTCATTTGTTTGTCTGTTTGCGTTATATGTTTGCTTATTTATCCATCTCTTTATTTTTTAATGAGTTGAAAATCCACCAGAGGATCCGGAGCGATGAAACTTTAAAACGTGTACAGTAGCAGTGAGGGGAAAATATTTACATTGAAGCCGGCCACAATCTCAGAAGATCCTCAAATGTAGGTTAGAACTGCAAAGTTAATATGCAAATGTCCTTATCTGCTGGGATTCACAAACAACCATCATCCTGATTGATTTAATAAACTGCTTTTATCTTTCAAAGTGTTAATTAGGAGAGATGGGCCTCGCTTTGAATCTCAGCTTTCTGTGGCACAATTAAGAGCTTTCAGACAAAGAAAGAAACTTTCTGTCCCTTAACATCACTGAACTCGCTGCTTCTTCAACATTTTTTTATTTATTTTTTTATTTTTTGTGCAGCTTGTTCGTGTTTCTGAGGCACAAAGCTTCCCTGCGACAGTGAAATTACCCGAGTCAGGTTATAGCAATATACTCAAGTCTGTCATCGCCATCCATCACCCGTTCACGAGCTGCTGTTTGATTACATATTTATCAAATAAATGATCAATAACACATCGGTTATCTTTGTGATTTCCGCGTGCGCTTGTACCAAAAAGAAAAAGAGACGCCGCATCGACGTCAGACTCCAAACATTAGAAACGTTTTTATTTAGATTTCAATTCGAAATATCACCAAATTATCTTTAATTTCCTAAAGATTAGAACCTCTTTTTTTAAATCTACAAAAGAAAGTGTTGATCAGAAGGAGAGGACAGACTGTAAAACACCTTCACTGAGTGACTGTGTGCTTTTTTAAAATAGTTAAACGGATTAGTGACCTCATTCCTGTGTGTGTGGTCCTGTCAGGCAAAAATGAGGGCTTCAAAATCTGTTGAAACTTTCTAATAATCCTTTTTTTTGTAGCATTTCATGCTTAAAATGATCAATTATCAGCTTTCAGAGGAGTCATATTGTGATTCTATGATTTTATTGTCCAAAATAATGATTGAATTTATCATTTAATGAACTTTTGTTTTGTCTAATTGCATGCTTGTGGATTTTTTAAACATTTTTTAAATGGCAATTAATATCAATACTGTCCTTTTTATCCTTTTATCCACTACTTTATTTGATTTATAAAGTATTTCTGCATCCGTAACTGGTGATAATAATACAGAATATCTTATTTTCATCTGCTTCTGGTGAGTTGTAGCTTTACTTTTATGTAAGTTATTGTGAATATGTATCAATTTAATTTGATTTATTTTTTTCCTTCTACTTCCTGGTATTGATTTGATTACCAGTTGAGGAAGTGTATGAATCCAGGACAGTTTACGGTTATTCTTGCTTTTCTCTTTGCTACTGCTTGGACTCAACCTTCCTTCCCCCCCC
The DNA here is from genome assembly GCA_029490765.1 of Euthynnus affinis. Classification (NCBI taxonomy): domain Eukaryota; kingdom Metazoa; phylum Chordata; class Actinopteri; order Scombriformes; family Scombridae; genus Euthynnus; species Euthynnus affinis. The sequence goes on from CM055861.1 coordinate 15,413,831, forward strand.
CCCCCTTTTTTTTTTTTTTTTGTTGGCGACATATTTCCATGACGCAAGAGTTGACGCATCCTCTTGGCTCGAACGCCGGTTCTTCGAGGTTTTTTTTCTTTACTGTACAGGTGGAGAGAGGTGGTCGGATCGAAAGGAGCCAGCAAACATGACGCAGGTGCAACGTTTGGCTCTGACTCGCAGGCAGCAGCCCAGTTTGTGTGTGTGCATGTGTGCGTGTGTGTGTGTGTCGCTTCTCTGTGCCAACCTGCAGGGCAGAAGAGTTCACATTGTGCGGCGACATACTGGCGAGCTGCATGCCAGTGACCAAAAAAACAAGGGAAAAAAGGGATTCCCCTCCAGTCAAGGGAACCACGACATGAAATGCTGAAGCTGCCAAGGCCCCTGAAACCAAAGAAAAAAAAAAAAAAAAAAAAAAGAAGAGAAAAAACCCGGACATGTCTGAAAGCGTCCTCTCTCATCCGTGCATGTGTCTCACAGTATCACAGAGTTTTGATCTCATCCAGTCGGACACTTTGAGGGAATATTTTTCTCCCCGCCATGCCAAAGCAATCTGAATAATTTTCAACTGCATATTTTAACTCTCAATCTATCTTTGATGTCTTATTTGTGTGATTATGTCTCCCTGCTTGCAAAAAAAAAAACAACCAATATGCACCGACTGTCAACCACTCGTGGCACTTTCCTCCTTTTTTCTTTCTTCCCCGTGCACGGTTGGGACTGTTTTTAATTTTTTTTTTTTTTTTTTTATGCGGAGGGGATCAAAGCGAACTCCCTCATGCTTCACTTCAAGTAAACACGAAACGGAAGAGATGAAGAAACTTTAAAACATTGTTGAAGGGTGTCCTGTTGAATCCCGAGCCTCTCTCGTGAGAAGCATCTTGACGCCGCTCGTCTTTTTAAACGAGTTTAAAACTTTTTAATTTTATTTCTTTTTTTTTTTTTTTTTCGGGAGTTGGCGGGCGTGGGCGGCCATCTTAACCTGAGCAATTAAAGCCGAGACAAACCGCAGAGGCTGCAGAAAACCGGCGACAGCGACCGCGCCACCTCTAATTATTGACTGGCCCCTGGCTTGGCGGCAAAAAAAAACCTTCATTATTCTTCTTCCTGTGGTAATTTGTATTTGCCTGACATTCATCATATATTGTTGGTAACCTTTAATTCATCTGCTGTTAGCACTTTTGTCTGCTGAAGTAAGGCTCCAGGCAGTCCTGCCTTCCTCCTGCAAATGAAAAAAAAGTGTAAATTTGTCATCTTCATCACCCTAAACTTTAGAAATATCACACAAAAAACGATCAGCTTGATTACTTTTTCTCTTTTTTTAGCTTCTTAACTTTTGTCGTTTAGATTAGATGTGAAGTTAAACACAGTGGCAACTTATAATCATACGTAATTATTCCCTTCCTTCATTTCTTCCTACTTTAATTTGTTTGTGACAGTCTTTCCTCCTCAGTTTTTGTGACCCTCTTTTCCTTTTCTATCTCCTCCCTACGTCCTCTTCTCTCTTAACTCAAGTTATTTTCTTCCCACCAGTTTTCTTCCTTCAGATGTGCCATCCTGGTTTATTTTTCTTTCTTTCTCCCCGCTACCTTCCTTTTTTTACTTCCTTCTTTTCTTTCCTCTTGTTGTCTTTTCTTTTCCATTTTGCTTTCCTTTCCCTCCTACTTCCTTACTTCCTTTCTCATGTTCACTACTTTCTTTCAGGAACGTCGTCACTCATTCGTTTCTGTCTTTCCTTTCTTCAATGCTTTCACATTTCCCTTCATCCTTCCTGCCTTCCCTCCCCAATTAATATATATCTTTCTTTTTTTCTTCGCCCAATCATCTCTCTCCCTCCTACATCCGTTTGTCCATCCTTCCTTCCTTATTTCATTTGATCTGATCAAAATCTAATATGCACAGTAATGAATATCTAACAGTATTTATTTGTCGCTTTTTTATCATCAAACTGTCAAACAACGAGACTCCGAGAGCATCACCTCCTCCCGTCTCTGTGACTGACAGCTGATCCGGATCGCTCCTGACCCCTCCCACCTGGCTCCTCG
>CM055861.1:15420875-15558375 GCA_029490765.1 Euthynnus affinis
CGTTAATCATACTGACAGTGAAGCATATATCTATCTATTGTGTTGACTGTCCGAGCAACTTTTCATGAATTATATAGTAAACATTATTTTTAGTACTATAATACTGAAGCTAACTAGCTCTCCTGGCAATACAGCAACAATGCTGCTTGTTTATTTCAGTGTCTCATGGATCAGTACCTGGTGAGGATGCTAACTTTTTGCTTGGGCTCCTGTAGCTTTCGCCTCAGTAAATTAGCATCATATCATGTTTTTATAGGCATTAAATCATATTTAAGACCCTTTTTGAAAGGTCATAACGTCCATATGATGAAAAATCTGCTGATAACAGTTGATAAAAAATGACAGTTGCTGGCTAGAAATGGAAAGCTGCTTTTTATACCGCTATCTGATGACTATGAATTTAAGACAGTAGATCTGTCTTACTAAATTGGAAAGCTTGACAGGTGCAGCACCTAAGGGGGCTTAGCAAAGGAACAATTGGGAATACAGTCCTGAGAGCTTTCTTGTGTGATCTAAATCAAATTTGAACTAAAAGTAAGTAAAGGCAGAATGTACAAAGACAGAAAAACTGTCTCTTAAAGTGGAAAGCAGAGCTTCAAGTCCTCTATTGAAGATTTCCCCGCATTGACACTGCATTAGCGGCTGGCTCTGCGGGACCGTGGGACTTTTCTGTTTGAGATGTTCCATCCAAAACGATTTTCATTTGAACGCCGGGGCGTCCAGCTGTGAATCAGAAAACGACCCCACATCCAGCAGTTTGTTCCATTATTCACTGACTGAAGAGCAGCTCCAGGATTTGTCTGTACATGACATCATCACCGCAGTGTGTCTCTGTGCCGTTCGGCTTAACGAGAGGCTGCTTCAGACTCTAATTACAACTGAGGAGGACAGTATTGTAGAAATAACATGTAGGAGTTCTATTGTGGAGCGGAGTCTTCCTTTAAATGCAAATGAGCCGTTCCTTGGGTCCTCAGTGGACTTAAACTGATCAATCATATATATTAAGTGGCCAAAAGTATGTGGACACCTGCCATTATAACCGTATGCTGCAGGGGATTTGCTCCCAATCAGCCACAAGAGCTTTACTGAGATCGGTCACTGATGTTGGGCGGCAATGTTTAGCTCACAGTTAGGAAGTTCAACCCATAGGTGTTGGATGGGCGTTGGGGTCAGGGCTCTGTGCAGGCCAGTCAAGCCCTTCCACACCAAATTGGGACAACAATTTCTGCACAAATAGGAAAGAGCCAACAACAAAAACATTAAAAATATGTTAAACAGAATGAAGAAAAATGATAAATAACCCCACAAATGCATATAAAAATGGGACCTGCATCAGTGATACTGATAATTAAGTACAGATAAGAGCAGTATTGTCCCTGTTAAAAGGTGTGTTTGGGTCTCATTTATAGTTGTAGTCGATGGTGAGTAAAAACATTCACATTCTTCCGTCTTCCTTTGTTTCGTGGGCATGAAATCGGTCAAACTGCTGCTAAACATCATCTGAGATACAAAGCAAAATTAGAAAGTCTTGTCAATTGAACCCTGACCGAAAAACGGTCCGTAACCTCCAGGCTGAATCCTGCCTGCTGATCTGCATCGTTCACACTGTGTTTAACAAGAATTGTCACATTTTTTAACGTCGCACCGTCGGAGAGCCGAGGCCCGCTGACCCAGAACAAACTAAATTACAGTTATGTAATGCTCGCTGCTGACTGACTCTATTTCTGGCACTGATATTTGAACCAATTAAACGCTGCCTATCAGACTTGAAGGGTGTCTGGTTTTTTTCAACTTCACTGTGATATGCGCAAAACATAATTACTGAACATGCTGAGGAGAGAAAGTGACATATGTAGGCTGTTGTTGCCTTTAAAAAAAAAAAAAAAAAAAAAAAAAAAAAACCTTCTTAGGGAGAGTTTGTGTCCCAAATGTGCAAAATTAGAAGCAACATCTATTACAACAAAATTAGAAATTTAGTTTGTAGCTTGATGCACAGACAACTTTTTTTTTTTTTTTTCCACAGGACATGCTGGCACACATGACATAAAGCGACATGGGTCTTACGTAACATACAGCCTTTAATGTCTATGAATTTTTAAACGTGCCTGGAAACTTCTGCTGGTTTGAATTTTGTCATTATCCTATCAGCTTTCTCTACAAACAACTGCTGTTATATTTAAAGAAAAAAAAACAACCACAAGTAGATCTAATCATGTTTATCCCTTGCAACCTTTGTGTGTTGTCTGCAGCTTCGTTCGGACCGGTTTGTCGGTTTGTTTTAGAGGTCGGACAGCATTGCATTTGAGTTTTAGAACAAACAGTTAAGGATAAACGTTTGTTTGTTGCCATCCATGTTGCTTCTTAATGCTTAAACAACAAGTAAATATCACTAAAGTCGTCCTTTCATACAACCATACAGACGTCATATCAAACAAACGTAACATAACCTCAAGGAAAGGTTGATTTATTATCCTTAATAATCACGTACACACCTGTTTTTCTTTTGATAATGTTTAAAAATGGTGAAAACTAGTGTTAGAAATACAATCTGCAGCAGAACATTTTCACTTTTTAAGTGTATGAAAACCATCTGTGCATCTCCAGTTTCTACTCTTCTTATCGTACTGCACTTGCTTTAACGTCTCCGGCGTATAAGATTTTCTGCGTATATGCTGCTAAAGCTCCATCTAAACAAACTTATCCTCATGCCGCATCAGAATGAGTTCTCTTACTCAGGCCAACAAACACACAGCGCTAATGCAGATGCAGATTGACGTGCTGTAAATTCTTCGCTGTCTGATGGTTCCAGTCATTACTGCGGCGCCTTTATGTATGTGTGTGTGTGTGTGTGTGTGTGTGTTGTGTTTTTTTTTTTCTACGGGAGAGCTGGAGTGAAAGGCCTGAAGTGCCTCCCTTCTCATATTTATCAAATCTTCGGGTTCTGCAGAGTGAAGTACACCTTCCCCGGCTCCTTTTACCGATACACATATTTTAACAGGACACAGGGAGTCCAATTATTTGCCCACTTCTCACTTGTGTTCCTGGAGAGCCCTACTCAAGTGATTGGCTGCTGAAATGCACACTGACATCTATTTCTCATTCATGTGCGCCACACTTATTCCCACCAACAGTAATTTCTAAACTGATTTCCCGCACAGACTCACCTCGAGTGCCTGCAGTCACTTCTTGTCAGGGCATGAAGCCGGTAACGCTAAACTAAGACAGGAGGAGAGGCAACAGCAAAAAAAAGCAGGAAACACAATTTCTAATCTCACACCTTCACTTAGTTTTGATGAGCCCTGAAGCGGGGCGATGCTGAATTAATGCCAGACCTGGATACCTCAAAAAGTGGCAGAAAATTGAGCTGTTGGCTGTCTGAATCATTCCTCCCTTAACTGCTGTCTTTACAGGTGGTTTCGGAGAATAAATCCTCTTCTAAACAACCGGCTTGTTAAGTGTAAATCCACTGCTTTAAACATTAAAATGCATATATTTCAAAGAATTTTTTTTTTTGACAAATCTGGAAGCCGTTCAAGCAAAAACCGCACACACACACACATACATAGACGCTGCGGAAGGTTAATTTACCCGAGCCCGTCCTTGCATAATATTTGCTGCACGATGACAGGGAGGCGACACGGTGGCAGTCACTTGATTGACAGTCACTTAGGGGTGTGCCATTTAACCACGGTGACATTCCTCACATGTCACCGCCCTTATGAAAAGGTCACCCTTGTTGCACTAATGAGTCATCTGATTTCATGACCGCGCCACTGTCTGATGCAGCCAAACAGTTGTGTTCAGTGTATAAAAAAAAAAAATCACATTTTAGGGTTCATATTGTCAGAGAGGTGAATGAAGTTAGTGGTGTTGATATTGATTTGGTTTTTTTTTTAAAAGGTTGTTGCTTTGTTTTCAGCTCATTGAGGCACAATCACAGTAAACAAGACAGCAGTTTTGTAGATGATTGGTTTCCTTGTGCTCAACCCCAAATTAAGACCACGTTTCCCATCAGGCCTGTTGCTTCCTCCCCCGAAGAAGAGAGACATCACTGCATCCTCGAGGCGTTTCAGGCCATGTTTAAAGTGAATACTGTAAGCTTTGTATAAAAAAAAAAAAATCATTTCTGCTCGCTTTGCACGGCGAAAAAAAAGTTGCTCAACTTTTGCCGCGACATCTTGTGGGCGAAGCGCCGCGCCGGCCAATGAAACGCAATCAATCAAACGTTTGCTTTTTAGATCACTTTGGATCCTCTAATTGTAGTATTTACCTCCTGATTGTAGATACGTAGGATCAAATGACTGCCGCTGTGAAAACTTTCCAGAGCTGTAAAGTCCTTCCTCTTTATTATTATAAACAGCTGTGCGGTGTTTACAGTATTACGCAACCGATCGCTTTGATTCATATCAAAATTTGAATTTAATACGGCGTTTGAATGTCTGAAAATTAAAGAGCAATCTGACTTTTAATCACTACTTATAGGTTATTGCAAGTGAGCTTTCCCAATGCAGGAAACCCAGAATTAGCTCGGTTGCTAGGCGCTTACAGATCAAAATAAGAAAAAGTCAGAGTTGATGTGATACTACTGCATCCTACACTTCCCATAATGCAACTCAGTAGCATTTACAGACCCTCCTTTGCTGGGCAAACAACCCACTTGCAGATTCCTCTAAGCCTCTAAAGCCTCCAAACCGAGGAAGCCCTGATGACAACACGGTGACATCATCGGGGTTATTTTTCTCCACTGGTGCCACAGAAGCCGTAACACAAGCCTCCACATGCTGAGCACGACTCCTCGTGACCAGCAAACGGATCTTAGTGTGTAAAATAGGAGGAATTCCATCACATTACTTTTTTTGCTATGTGTTGCATCTTTCTTTTTTTGCAATACCTTGTTATGATTACTGAGAACAATGAGTGGAAGCTTGTTGTTTTTTGCCAGATTAAGACCACATTTCCCATCAGCCCCGCTGCAGAAAGTTGTTTTTAATATACCAATGTTTATTAAGTATCTGTGAGGCTTATAAAAATGCATGATACAGATATAAAATATTTTAAAAAACGCACTATTATTCTGTATTCTTATAAAAATCTCCAGCAAACATCCCTCACTAAGGCCACAAAGTGCATGAGAGCGACTTTCATTGTGATCCATCTGTTGTGCACTCCTCTTCGCTTGAGGCCTTTTAGCCCACTATGTCACATAAGGTAACACGGGAATTAGCAGAATAAGCAGATATTATCTTACAACTCCATAATGGAAGCACATAACTAAATACCTTGAGGAAATTGCATAAACAAAAAGGTAATTGATTCCAGGCAAGCTGCAGGTGGACACTTAATTACAGGAAATTTATTAAGCAATGTCCATTAATCACGTTGACACGGAGTTATTAAAGGGATGCACAGTTTGCACTCGCTGGATAATGCAATAATATTAGGACGAGATGCTAAACCAATTGGATTGTTCTACACAGACAAGAGTCTTAAACATAGTTTAATTCAGATAAATAGGAAGAGACCGCATGAGGATGTGGAATTACAGAATATTTCACTGCAGATAAATTAGTCGCATAATGTTTTGTGAGTGTGCGCAACACACACACACAACAGATATATTTACACACACAGTCTGACGCTGCTGAACAACAACGACCATGATAATACTGCTTCATCTGCTTCTAGGACTGCTTTTTACTGCTAGTGCTACCATCAGGACTGAAACAACTGCAGCTACTGCTCTTACTACGACCTCTTTTACCCCTAAAAGTCTATATATGTATAGTTGTATAGTGTATAGTTAAATCCTGACATCCTTTACCTCTCCCCCTTTGTTGTTACACTTCATGGGAGAGGTAAGCAGCGATGTGCACTTTCTTTTTTAAGTTTGATTATCACTTTGGACGTATGGTACACGATTGTAACACAATTTATTGTAATCTAATTTATGTAGGAGCCTGTATTAGCATGGCTGAGCGGATGATATGGTGGCCTCAAATGAAACCCTCGTCTGAGTGTCTTCACTAACAACACAACGCAGAGTCACCGCTTACACTGGTACCATTAGTACTATAAACACTACCTCTACTACTGTTACTATTATGTTTATCGTACATTATTGTAACACAGTTTATTGTAATTTAATTTGTGTAGGAGCCTGTATTAGCATCGCTGAGCGGAGGATATTATGTATGGTGGCCTCAAATGAAACTCTCGTCTGAGTAGCTTCACTAACAACACAACGCAGAGTCACCGCTTACATTAGTACCATTAATACTACTTCTATTGCTCCTGCCAGTACCATTAGTACTGCTACTGCTATTGCTAATATCTGCTATAACTCTAATATCTGCTACTATTTATACCTCTGCTACTGCTGCTGATGATAATATTAGCTTATTTTACATGTGTGCATGTTTACAAACACAGCATGTAAAATATACGCTATGTACACAGAGACATTTTCACAAAATTACACAAAAACTTCTCTAAAACTCCTGCAAATCTTTGTACTATTACTACTATCAGAAGCATTACTGGCACTAATACAACTACAGCTATTAATACTACTGCTACCACCACCATTTCCACCATTATTAGCACCGCTGCTACTACTTCCACAACTCTTTTTACTGTTTTTCCTACAAGTACGACTACTCCTGTCATTACTCACACTATCACCACTGCTATTACTGTTGTTGCTACTATTACAACTACTGTTTCTTACAACACAATATATATTTTCTCCATCACTACTACTACTTTACAGCGACAAAAATAGACCGGTTCTAAATAAACAATGTTCGTTTTAATCCAGCTGTTTAACGGAGATACCTTAGCAGCATCTAAAATGTAAAAACAAGAGTCCTGCGTGTGACACTGATCCACGCTGACAGACCTCTCCCTTTCCAAAAACCTGTCTGCATCCTCCTGAAGGAGAGAGAGAGAGGGGGAGAGAGAGACTCTGGGAAATTGGCCTTATTCCCCACACACTCCAAGGCAAGTGGCAATTAAAGCGCTGATTAACGTGAGCCCGCTCTTGAACACAACTTCATAGGAGTCTGACAGAACAGTGGGGAGAAGGGGAGATAATTCAGAAATCTCCTGACCTTGTGCTTATTATCTCCGGCTAATGACTGTTGCTGCTGCTGTTGGCCTCCTGATGAAGCCGCCTGAGCTGGAACCTGGTCAACCTGTTTGATTAATAATTTTTTTTTTTTTTTTGCACATTTAATTCTGTTTTTGTATCGGTTCTAGTGTGTATATATACAGCGGAAGCCATTATAGGAGTCACATCCTCGGGGGCATTAACCTAATTTGTTTAGAAGATGTTATCAGCCCTATTTTCCCCCCAGTGATAGGACATTTCTTTGTGTCTTTCACTGTTATAGACGGGTATATGACACATATTTATATTGTATAGTGCTTTTATTCTACATTTTTCTAACATCCTACATTACCCAGAAGGCAATTCTCCATCCAAAAAACCCCCACATTTCCAAAACAGCCCTCGCATTTTTGATGTATATTAAGGAAAGTTAACATGACACTTTTTTTTTCTCTTTCGCATCACAGATCAGAGAACAGAGAAGTTTTAAGTGACACATCTCAGCAGCTGGTTAATTCATTGTTATTGATCCATAATGTGATCAAATTCATTATGGTTATTTAGCGCTGTGGGGCAGTTAAACTCCGTCTTATTAAACATGGGTGGGGAGGGGGTTGCCGTGACCTCAGGGGTGAAACTTGTGCATCCAGCCGACCGCTGTGGCTGCAGGAACCAGTGACGGCCTCGCATGCCTCGGTTTTTTGATCCCGTAACAGATTGATACACCAAATAGGAGCTGACACGCATTGCTAAAGATGCCAATGGTAATTAATTAGCATCTCATTTTGACCGCAGCACAACAGGATGTGGAGCTTGCTTCTCGATGCCATTTCCCCCCTAGGCTTTGTATTATCAGGGTCAAAATCCCGGCTCCGCGCTCTGAGGGCCGCTTAATAAATTGAGGAGGGCACGTTGACAGTCAGATTTTCATGGCGTGTCCCCGTCTCGCCGGTTCCCAGCGCCCCTGGCTATGACAAACGGTCCCAGCTTCCATGCCGTCGAATGCGGCACAGGAGATCAAAAAGGCGACTAAGGGGGGACTTAAAAATGCGTCTCGTCGGAGTTATTAGCCGAGAATCATTTTATTGGCGTTTTGACATTTGGCCTATGTCTCTGATTGAGATGGAAAGGGGTCAAACGCTACTGAGGAGCTGTCTGATTTTTTTTAAAAATATTAAAGTAAAGACTCCCCCCTTCACCACTTACAGCAGCATAGTTGTGCTGTTTATTGACGCTTTTAACCAAGTTTGCTTCGGTTTCGTGTCGTCTGATCGCACAAATTGTGAAAGAGCGATAAGTAGGACAAGGGTCAGAGGTCGTAAAGGGTAGTAAAGTTAGGGTTAGGGTTCTTTACTATCCTTTAAAGTAGTAAAGGATTACTTTTCTTTTTTTTTAGCAACGTTTTTATGAGTTCTGGAGAAAATTGGCCTCGGCAGTCATAGAGATTACTCACAGAGGAGACTCATAGACGCAATTAAAGGCATATTAGTGTGAAAAAGAAAGCTGCTTTCTTGTCTGTTTTTATGTGTAGCTTGGCTGAAAGGGCATCTAAAAAATCTATTGAGACCCTCTAACGCCCTGGGGGGGTGATGGGTTTACATGGCGTGAGGGCCTCCTCGGCCAGACTGACCTCTTTATTTAAGACCTCCAGAAAAACAGATAGGTTGTGCTTGGAAGCGGGGAGGTTTTTGATAGATGGTGCTGCGTCGAGCGTCTTACATGAACAACAAACACTAACTGGTATTTGGTACATTAAAAAGAAATTCAAGACTTATCTTTTATTGACTTTACTGGTACTGTTTTTTAACGTTTTATTGTGTTGTGATCAAACTTGTTTATTTTCATTTTTACTTTTTTTTTTTTGGTCCAACTTTGTTTTTGATCTTTTATTTGTGTGTGTGTGTGTGTGTGTGTGTGTGTGAAGCACTTTGGGCTACATATTTGCATGAAAGGTGCTATTCAAAATATGCAGCTGAAGATTAGTGATGTAGGGGAAAATTGGACTGGAATAGAAAATAAAATGATCTTGGGGGGAGAAATGAAATACACGAGAGACGGTGAATGTCTACGATGTTCGAGTCCCAATAATAATAATAATAATGATAAATAAAAAGGTTGATGTGACCATGTTGTTTAGTTGTTTTATCTGTGTGTGTACAGAGTATTGTCAGGACCTCATCATGTTATTAAAAATGTAAATACTATTTCATATTTTTGTCATATTGAAGTCAAACTACTACAACAATTAATGAAGTTTAATTTAGCTGCGATGTTTTTCAGGATCTGCCGTGCCTCTTTTTTTTTTTTTGTTTTCATTCTTTGCATTTTTAAAGTTACAGAGCCTTTGAAAAGGCCCAAGGGTCACAGAGTTCTCAGCATATTACAGCACACTAAATGACCATGGAAAGTTTGAATTCAGGTATGCAAAAGAAAAACACCCAAATTGCAGTTACAGGCATTTTCCATGACAGCAGCAATCTAATCCTCCATTTTTTTTTTTTTCTTCTTTTGGGGTAAGATGTTTTTATAAACCCCTCGGGGTTTTTGTTGCCTCAACCGCACTCTGTTTGTATCCATCTTTTTTCCCTCCTCTCTTTTTTTTTTTCTTCTTCTTCTTCTTCTTCTTCGGCGGTGTATGTGCAAATAAACTAAAAGCTGAGGCAAACCTCGGAGGTGGAAAAAGGAGAGAGATGACAAAAGACAGAAGAGCAGAACTGATGTGTTTGATCAAATTATGGCTCTGGTTTGGACCAAACAGCCGCACAGCTTAGCCAGAATCCAGCGGTATTACATTCATTTTTAACCTCAACAACCCTGTCAAAACCAGTCCAAACTTTATCAGGGGTGATTCTCTCTGCACGTTTCCAGGTCTGCAAATTAAAGACATCGATATGATGGTTGAAATCAAGAAGACTTATGTCAACAAAAGCACTTTAGGGGAACTTTGAGGCAGAGCTGCTGTTTACCTGTAAGGCTTTAGAGTTTTTTAGGTTCACTGTTTTTAAGGAATGTTCTTGCTTTCTGGGATCAAGAGAGAGGAACAAAGGCTAAAAACATTTGTTGCGAATTAAGTCTTCAGGGGAAAAAGAGGGTTGAAAGAGAAAAAGCACCTAGGCTGCAGCATGAAGGGGGTACAGTAGGTAGATTGAAGCATCCTGCCTCTGCCAACCACACCGCCGCAGTCAGATACTGTGGCTTATTGGATCCAGGCTCTGCGGATTTGGGGGAAAAGAGGCACGGCTCGCCCGCCCAGTCAAACCACAACAGAAGGCATGAAAACAAACTTCTCAGAATAGCAGTCCTCTCCGTAGTTTGGCTGCCTGTTCAAAGATTTGTGGGGAGATGTTTGATCTTAGTTCAATAATCAGCCGTTTTTGTCAAAAGCTGCACCAGGCGACTTAGCACTCTGGTGGCGCCATACGGCAGCAAGAAGCAACTGCCTTGAACTTTTTTAAAAATAGGTACAACGTGCAACTTTTCACCTCCAGGCTTAAAGGCAGGTAGAGGTTTAACCGTGCCTCCCCCCCCCTTTTTCTTCTTCTTCTTGTCCTTTTTCTTGTGGTTGAGCTTCATCCCCTCACACCTGTCAATCACCTCTTCAAACTGTCAGCAATCCTGAGGTGGAGCTGACAGAGTCTGGCTCGTATCTGCTTTGGATTTTAAGGGGGGGCAGAGGGGGTAGCAGGATATCAGGAGCGAAAGCAGTTTACTTTTGTTTCTATCTGTTCCAGTGTTTAAAAAAAAGTGCTAAAAGTTACTCTAAATCACATCTTTGAGCTGCTGGTTTTACGTTATCAGCTTTTTTTTTTCTTGACAGAGGTGGAACTTTTCGTTTATTGACTCCGATTCAACTGCGCTAATCTGTTAAAATCAGTTATTGGAAGGGATTTCTATGTTACAGCAATGATTAATAGAAAATTGTCTCCAAGAGAGATGTGGTATTTTTCTCTTGTCATCATGTCTATCTATCAGGGCTTACAGAACTTATATCCCCGGGGTTGCATTCTCAAACAAACAAGGCAGACAAAGAAACCAAATTTTCAAATCTTCACAAAGCACACACACATTTTTTGGACCCACTGAGAGAGAAAAAAACAGTGTGTAAAAATACGCAAAACTGCACTTAAACACTACAAGAACTCACCTGTTCAGGAAATAAAAACTGCTGCTTTTGAAATTATTTTGTTTGTTTAGTTTTAAATCAGTTTTGGACACTAATGGGGAAACCAAGCAGCCTGCCACAGAAATGTAAGAAATGACTAACGTCCATAAAACTTCCACAGCTGATCTCACGCTGATGTCCACTTTTATTGGTTCTAGATGTTCTTTCTCTCCCTACTCAGCCACATGAAATGGCAAACGCCCAAAAAATGTCTTAAAATTGAAGACAAGCGGGAGATTGAGGCATAAAGACCCCTCATAAATATCGCTCTAAATCCAGCGTAATGTGAGGGAAAAACCTGCATGTGGCCGCTTTAAATACCTAGAAATCATGCAGCGTGACATCAGCGAATCACTGTTGCAGCTTTGAGATATTTGAGAAAACAGTGTATGAGTTGATAATGGAATAAAACAAACAGCAGAGTCTGGGATGAGACAGAAGAGCACAGAAAGATGATGTACATTATGAGAACATGAATGCATAATAAGCGCCTGCAATTAGCCCGGGCCAGCCATTGGCATATTGTAATTAATGTGCTGCCTGTACGTCGAATCAGTCAGAGGAGGCTCGGTCTAATTTGGGTGTGGGATGGGTGGTGGGGTGGGGAGGAGCGGTGGGGGGGTGCAGATCAGATCCTGGGATAATTGTGGGTGACTCCAGTCCCTCTCAGTCGGCGGGTTGGGACAGAGCTCAGGTCTCCAGAGAACGTTAAAAAACTGTAAATCCCCCCCTTCATCATTTGAACATGTGCCCTGCAGAGCTCGCTGGAAGAACACAGAACGGGAGGAGGGGGGGGTGTGTGTGTGTGTGTGAGGGGGGGTGGGATTGGGGAGTGAGGGGGGGGGGGGCAGAAAGAGGAAAAAAAGTGTTTTACATTCACAGATGATCCTAATTTGGTGTGGTTTGGAGTGTAATTTAGATCAAACATAGCCATGTAAATGAGTCAGGGTTTTCATAATTAGGTGCCTCTGAAGAGGGGTGGAGAGCGAAAAAGGGAAGAGAGGGGAAGAGCTCGGACCACATCAGTAGGTGTGGCGTCGAGGCCGTTCATCCACTGGTGGGCAATTTTCGGTTTTTCTTTCTTTCTTTCATTCTTTCTTCCTTTTCTTTTTCTCTCCCCGTTTCGGGAGGGAGGGCAGAGAAAAAGAGAGCGCGAGCTGCATCGAGCAGGCAGGCAGGGGTTAGTTTAGGGAAAAACACACTCCCAGCGGCACACGGCAACAAAATAGGTCACTCTGCGCCGATTTGGCTTGTCTGTTTCCACTAAGCAACCGACTCGGCTCAGTGTTTGGTACAGAGAAAGGAACTGGCCGGCTGCCAGCACACAATACACACACACACATATACACAGAGAAAGAGAGGGAGAGGGAGAGAAGAGGCCTGTTTTTCCCCCAGTGGGGCCTGTTGATTGAGGATTACCACACTGAAATATTACGGGCATTGTGTAGGTGTAATGTTTACATTTACATTTTGCGTGAAACAGCTCACAATGAGGCGCAACAGTAGAATGAGACTTAATTTCTATCACCAGCATTAACAATGGAGCAGCGGGGAGGAGGGTGACACACACACACACACACACACAGTGACACACACAATAAATAAGATCAAAAAATAAAATGAAACCCCTACAATGATTACACACATATGAAGAAAGTAAACTAAATATTTAACACATAAATAAATCATTGAAATGAAATTACATGTCACAATTATTATGTGTGAGGGAACATTTTTTTTTTTTAAAGTAAGCAAGTTAATATATAAATAAATAATGGAATGAATAATTGAATTAAAATTAAATAATACTCAAACGGTTATGTATAGCATGAGGGAGGATTCAAATATAAATAAGTTAGCAAGTAAGGATGTAAATAAATATAAAATAAATGAATAAATGAATGAAAAAACCATTTCTGTGGGTTTTTAAAAACTTCTATCTCGCATTAACGCCTATTTTCTTTTTAAATTAAAAGAGATTTTTAAAAATACCTGAAAATAAAACACTGCATTTTTATCTAACTGGTGTAATAGCTTTGAACCAAAGTATGACATACTGTACATATCGAGTAAACAAACAGAAATAAACACAAGAATGAGAAAGATCAAACTAAAGAGCGTTTGGCTAAAGCTTCTAGTCTGCAGCTCAGTTCTATTGTTGGATGCAGGTTATTGTGCTAATGGATATAAACTGCCCAGCTGCATGAATGTGAAGCTTTTTCTCAGCCTGTCAGTCAACAGACAGGTTAAAAATACAGAGATCAGACGGGAGGGATGTCTGACTCGGGCGAGATTTGTTGATGAGTTTACAACCGAACCAGCAGACAGCAAAGCAGCAGTTGATGGATTGGTACTTGGAACTGCCAACATGCAGAAACTGCGGCTCTCGCTCTGGTTGTAACCCCAGAAAATCCTGAACTCTGGAGCTCCGAAAAGCCAAAGCGTTTCGCCGCCTGTCTGTCTGTACTTCGAGATAAGAATCACATTCAGGGGTTTTTCTACTCCGCGATGGATGCCAAACGCCTAAAAGTATGTTGGGAAAATGCATGTGATGTGCAGTTTACTAACACCGAGCTGCTTTTTGTCTGTGGGTTTTTTAAAAGTACAAACAGTTTTTCAAAGTCTTTGCTGCCAAAGTGTGCAAAAAAAAAAAAAAAAAAAAGTTTCCTCTTTAACTGTGCTGATAGCCAGTGAGGGGCCGGCGGGGCCACCTGCACAGAAGGTAAATGCAACATGGCAGGATTGTGAACCTCCCTAGGGATTCTGGGATAGCCACATGGCCCGCCAGATCTGCCAGGGTGGCCCCTGTGACACCCGGCTGGGTGCCGTGCTGGGCGACACGCAGCTAAGCCCGAGGATTAGCTCACGGTGCCACCTATCAGATGAAACCAGAGCCAATGGGATTGTCTTCCCTCTCTGCGTTTATGAGCGACCCCCCCCCTCCACCTCCTCCTCCTCCCTTCTCCCTTCTCCTCCACCCTCCTCTCCTCCCTCTCCTGTCTCTGCTATCTCGTTTGCTACTCTCTTTGTTTCTGGCAGCAGTGGAAAGCACATACATGCTACCATGCTGGTAGTAAAATGTATCGTTGGCTCGGAGCTCGCGCTATCTTGGACCGAGGAGCGAAAGCTCGTCCAAGAAAGAGGACATTACCTCACCGCTCCATCTGAGGAGTCGACTTCCTTCATGTGATGAGACACCTCCTCTTACAGAATGATTGATAGCCTGCATTTAAAACAGATTATGTTACAATTTACAGGACAGTCAGTCCATTAAATCCTTCACTGATGAGTTGATTGAAGCTATCCCAGCCTGCATCCTTCATATTTTTTTTTTTTTTAACTAATATTGAATGATTCGTACTTGAGGGAATAAGATGAGTTTGAAAACAGTCATGGTGCGATAAGTTCCGCATCTATTTCCCATCTATTGCGGCAAAACATCACTTCTTCTTTACTGTTTTTATAAGAGGCAGAGCACTGTCGAGCACAGAGGAGCTTGTAACAGTTGGTGGTTATTTGAATGTTATTTACAACGGTTTACACAATGTTTTATAGGAAGAGTTAAGTTTTATAAGGACGAGAGTAAAGCTGCATCACCGGGAGTCCTCGTAAACCTCTTCAAACCGGTGATA
Organism: Euthynnus affinis; assembly: GCA_029490765.1. NCBI lineage: Eukaryota > Metazoa > Chordata > Actinopteri > Scombriformes > Scombridae > Euthynnus > Euthynnus affinis. The sequence goes on from CM055861.1 coordinate 15,435,778, forward strand.
ACCTTTTTTTTTTTTAAAAGTACAGTGAAGCCCCGGTTTGTGCCTGTGATGAAAACACTGCTTTTATATTTGGGTCTATTGCTCTTAAAGGGGCACTCCACCAATTTTACACACGAGTGTCAGTTTAATAGTCATGGGGAGCACTGCTCAGCGTGTAAAAAAAAAAAAAAAAAAAAAAAAAACAGTCCTATTATATCTCCTGTACCTCTGGAGGCACTTTGTTTAGTCTGATGACGTCATTGTGATGTCATCAGGTTTCTTGAGGTTTGGGACTGTAAATATATAAAAGGAAGCAGGAGATGTTGGGTTGGTAATATGAGCATTTATTAGGAAGGGTGTGTCTCGTGAAAAGATGCAGCAGCTCCTCTAAAACTTCTCGGAATAGCCCTTTAACTTTGTAGACTTTCCAAATTTAAACAAACACAAGAAACAACCTCAGATGGTTTAAATCACCGCCGCAGAAACTTCTGCTCCGCCTGAGTTCAGCTACATCTCGACTGCCGGGTCGACACGGACTGGACGAATCAGCATCTGTCATGTTTGGTTGTAGTCTTGCGTCGAGAGAAATCACAGCATCGCGGCGCTCGTTCAAACACTAAAATCAGCCCGTGTTCCTGACAAATGATGGCTGTCTTTCAAGAGCAAAGAGAGCACAGTGAATCTCTCAAAGGGAGGAGGCAGGCGGAGGGTGAATGGATGGATGAAAAATTTTAAAAAAACAGCTTGTTTGGTTTTGTTATTGTTGCTTTTTTTTTTTTTTTTGGTTCCAGGAATTGAAAGACTAGTTTAGTCTTTTAATTGACCTCTCACATGTCTTATTTTACTCACATTTCTTTTTTAAAGAGAGTCGGAAAGAGTTATATTTTCTCTTTCACCACAAAACTTGATATTGACCTCAAACACAAACACACACCCCTCCCTTTTTTCTTTCTTTTTTTCTCTCACTCCTAATTAGCGAACGTTTGCATCCTCATGTCAAACCGCTGGACGTTCTCCAGCACATTGTGAGCGAATCCAAGCAGATTTCCTATTGATAATAATGAGCCGGGCTGAAGGATCTCCCCTGTGCTGTATAATGATGTGTCACCATCATCGTGGCGCCGGTGTCGGGGCGAAGATGAGGCCGCAGAGCTGTGGGACACCCTCACACACACACACACACACAGATGTCCTCAGCATCTCTGTGTGAACCAGGTAGTCTTTTGATACCTAATTAAAAAACGACTCCTCCTTTCTCCTCCTGCACAAATGATATTTTACATGATCGCCAAAAAAAAAAAAAAATTGCGCGCACAATTGAGGACTTTTAATTTCAAAAAACGGGGAAGTTGATACAGTTAAAGCTTCAGATTATAAAGGAAATGATTAGGTAACTGAAGATCTATTTAAGTAGCTCAGTTTTTGAGGACACTTATTTGAAAAGTGAAGGTCCTCTTCTTCACCCAGAATGGATATATGACATTTTATAATGAAACCCTTCAAGTGATATTCTGAAAATTACCTGTCATTCAAACAAATTGGATCTAAATGAAGCTGCTTGAGTCCGTCCGCCCTGCTCCCACGTCATCTCTGCGTGAACCGACTTCTCTGATGCTCTCTAATTAAAATGGACACTTCTGTGCTGTGTCTGCCTACTGTAAATTAAACCAGGGCTACTGTAAGTAGATTTGGTCTTCTTCTTTTTTTTTTTTTTTGGTGCATTCTGGATGTAGCTGCAAAAGATTAGCTAGGTCGTGCTACTCTGTGATCTCTGCAGAAAAGAGAGAAAATATAACAAATTGTCCAGTTTTACAGACTTTTTATTTAAATCAACACTGTTTTAGTGTGTGTAAAGGCGCTAATATCACTTTTGTCTGCACAAATCTTGAAAAAAAATAACCAAAAACTACCTCTCTACTCTCAGAAATATATATAAATGTAGCTCGTGTCCTTCGTTTACTGTCCACAAACGCCTTCGTGATCTGTTTCAGCTTGAAATAGCTTCACACGTTCAAAAAATGCAACCTGAATTTTCAGATTTCCTCAGGGGGAAAAGAAGAGCGAAGAACACGACAGATTGGGAGTAGAACTGATTGACGGTAAAAATAAATGGCTGCACGTATAATTTACAATCTTTAAAGAGTGGATTTACTTCCTCTTGTTTTTTCCTTGATGTGTCGCTGTTAAACTATTTCAACATTTCTTTTGCTTTCCACGAATGCACTAGTTGCAAAAGAGACTAAAAACCCACAAAAAAAAAAAGTGCACCGATGGATTGACAGAAGTCACCCTCGCCAAAAACCATTGTGTCCCCCCCCTCCCCTCCTCGCTCCACCTTCCCTCCCTCCCAGAGCGACCTGAGGCCGGGCACAGAAGGGACGAGGCTGCCAAGCACAGCACATGGCTCTGGGTCTGGGGACAGCAGAAGTCGAGGTCCCTGCAGGGCCCTTCAGCTCTTACAAGGCTGTACCCCCCCCCACCACCCCTCCCATTCCCAAACACACAGTCCTCGCTCAACACACACCTCAGGCGGACGGGGAAAGCACACACTCATCCCCCTGGGAGAAGTGAGGCGACGGGGACTGTGATTCCTCAGAGCTACTCTCCCCTTTTTCCCCCCTCTCAATTCTCCACCTCTTCTTCTTCTCCTCTCTCTCTCTCTCTCTCTCTCCTCCTGCAGGCTACGTCCTGCACATGTGATACAACAGACAGTCTCATGCTGCATTACCCATACACCTCTCTGTCCTTGTGTGCGTCGCTTAAAGCCATGTTCCCTGATGTGGCATCAAAACTGGGACACGAACATGGCACTCGGAGACACCAGGAGAGGATGGAGACGGTATAAAAACGATGCAAAATATTTCACCGCGTTCATTGTTTTCTTCATATCGCACATCGTCAATATGTCTGGCGCATCATTTATTATATATTAACAGACATTTATCAATATTTACATGAGCTTTCAGAGTCTGCTGTGTCATTGGATGCAAGATATTTTGTGCACATAGTCGTTGTTGCCTCTTTCTTTTGCAGCAAAGTTGCATAACAATCACTTTGCGTGCACACAAAAACATCGTAATCATAACTCGGTTTCATCTATATGCATAAAAATTCACCCTAACATTTACTCGCGCCTCCGTTGAGCCGTGACGTTTTAACCCCCGCCACGGTCTGAGGCTTATGGGGAAACGCTGTTTTTACAAAGGCTGCAAAAAAAAAATAAATACATTTAATTTAAAACAAAATATTGAATAAACAACACACACAAAAAAAATGACCATACTTGTCTAAACATGTGGAGGAAGCAACATGGCGTAGTGGGTGTTTAGTTATTTACAAATGTCAAAAAGATTTTGAATCTGGAGCACAAAACTGTCACTTGTGGCCGCAGACGTGCTGCTCGGTTATATATGCTGGCTTTATTTCAGTAGCACAAGAATATAGAAGAACCATAAAGCCAGTGAGCAGTAATATCTAAAGTTTGTTAACCTTAATATCATTAATCACAAGTGACGCTGTAGCAGGAAAAAAAACCCTGAACGTATCGAACTAAGCGTTTGTTTTATTGCTTCTTATTTGTAAGAGGAAGATTGTCATATTTCTATTTTTAGAAGCTACATGGTCTCGTTTTAAAGAGCTGCTATTCCCAGTACAGTCTCAATAGTGTCTTATGGTGGCGCCTTAATTGTTAATAAATATATAGATGAATAAAAATAATAACGTCAATGCTCAGGAGGCACTTCTGGAGATATTGAAACAACTCAGAACTAAGAAACGTCTGCATCCAAAAGGCCATTTTTTACCTGCAAATAGATTGTTTTCATTCTTGCAACAACAACAACACACACACACACACAAAAAAGAAAAGAAGAACATTAATAATTTGATCCTTTGTATGTCAAGTATATTAAAGCGTATGTGGTCTCATTGTTAAATTCCTGAGTCTTTGCAAGTATTTCTGATGGGAGCTTTAAACAGTCTTTAAACAGTCTCGCTCATGTTCCCCGGGGAACTTTAAAGTCACATCAACCGCTGCTTTTATGAGCCCTTCTCAGAGCAAAACGGATGACATTGAGCGTGCTCTAAGATCCAATATTCTCATAGAGAGAGGGTAGAGCCGAGTATACATAAAGACCGACGCTCATCTGCACTTGCTTATTTGCTCTTACAAGTATTAGTTTTGTATTAGATTCCCCTGGTTAATGCACGAGCTCGTTTTGAAGTTGCAGTCTCCACTTTTAGAGCCAGAAAAAGTTATAACAAAAGCAGAAAGGGTGATGTGTGTGTCCCCCCCCCCCCCCCCTTTTCCTCAGATCCGCAGAGTTCATTAGCTCTCTCATAATCTGCCGATGTGGCGATAAAACTGTGCACCAACAACAACAAAACAAAAAAAAAGAAGCACGGAGCCTTTTCTCTCTGACACGCCATTAAACTGTGATGCATGACTGTTGCTGCGAGTACTCCGTCTAAGTATTTCCAGTTGAAAGGTCAACAGGGGGGGGGGAGAGAGAGAGAGAGAAGACATGACAGCGCTACGAAATGGTGCGCTCTACATTTTCTTATTCTCCTCCTAGTTAATATCTGTCAATTTCAGCAAGGAGGTGTAAAGATCTGGGTTCTTGCAGCAGGAAAAGAAGCATCCTCATCCTCACCCTGGTGGCTGGAGGGAGGAGTAGGGTCCATTTTAATTGACATAACCTGTTTATCTATAATAGTCCTTGAGCTCCTGTAACCTCCCAATAAAACACCCCGGCTCATTTTTTCCCTCACTCTTTTATCTGCGAAAACCAAGTTGTTATCACAACACATGAAGCCTTGGTCCGGTATCTTCCATCAAGACTACTTCTAATGGCTTTTAAAGTAGTTACCTGCGAAGTCCCGACATTTATTACGATCATTTTCGAGGACCAGCGCAGCGCAAAGGTCTGCTGCTATCGGGAGGCGACATCATTATGAATTATTGTATGCGGCCAAGGTAGAAAATTGTACTTTGTGGCGCCGTTTCCCCCCGTGATAAATCAACCAGTCACTTTTCACATCTCGGACTCTCAAAGCTGCTGAGCGTAGGACTTTTCAACCCCCCTCCTCCCCTCCCCTCCCCTCTCCTCACCCCCTGTACACACTGTTTACCCATTTCCTTCTCCCTTCTCTCTGCCACTGTGAAAAAGCTTCCTGCAGGTTGTTTGCTGCAACAGCCGGTTTCTTCCATTTCTCAAGCGCAGATCTTTGCTCATTCCTGATTATTAGTGCCCCGCGTGAGCCGCTACTTTTCAAATGTTTATCCTAACGGCTTTCCCGGGGAAAAGGAAACAAACAAAAGTGACAGGGAAATAACTAGACAAAGAGGGGCTGTATTTGTCAGCGCGCTATCTGATGGCTGTTAACACGGTTCCTGGACTGTCTTTTAGCTTCGGGAGAATGAGAGGTGAAGCAGCACAACTTTATCCCTGACTACATCTCCTCTGGTAAAGTAATCCTCTGTGTGGCGGCGGCGAGATAAGGCCCGCACACTCGCTCACAGCCTCGGAGGAGCGGAGTCGGACAGAAGTTGGCCGTCACCGCGGCGACTCCGGAGTAAACAGAGGTGATCATCGCTCACTGAGAGGAGCCAGAGTCTCTACTCGGTACACCGATCTTCTGTCAGAGCCAGGGTCATGGAGCCCGGAGGAGGGGGGGTGGGGTGAGGGGGGAGATACAGACCACAGAAGAAGGAGGAGGATTATAGGAGTGTGAGAAGATGGATGTGCAAGAGGAAGAGAAAGAAGGAATTGAGGAAGAGGGAACGAGAAGAAGGAGAGAGAAATGAGAAGGGGGAGAAACATGGAAAGATGGATTTGGGTATGAATAATTAAAGAAAGGTTGAATAAGAAAATTAGAGGAGTAAAGAGATCAAATTAGGAGGCAGAAAAAGAGAAAGAAACCGAGAAGGGAAAGCGGCGAGAGAAGACAACTGAAGGGAGGGAAAAAAAGATGGATGGTGCAGGATGCAAAGACAGGAGGGAGGGAGGAGAGAGAGAGAGGGAAACTAATTGGAAGAAGAGGAAACAAAGAGTTGAGCTGTAAAAAGTTTCGAAAAAGGAAGGGAAGACTGAGATGATGAAGATGGAAGAGAAAGAGGTGGTGAAAGAAAAGGTGAAGAGGGAGATGAAAAAGAAGAAGGAAGAGGAGGTGGATGACAAGAAGAGGAAGGAGGAGAGGGGGAAGTTAATGCAGCGGGAGGGGGAGGCCTCCTCGTCTAGACTCACTACAAAGAGCGTAATTAACAATAACAAAAACCTGGCTTCCTTTCACCTACTTCAAATAGACCGCCGCGGGTTACGACGGAGTGTTACCTTGATGCACTGCAGCGCGCCCGCCTGCCGAGTCAACGCCCGCAGTGCCGAGCTTTTACCTTGTAGTGCATTCTGATCACTCCGCCGCTCTCCAGCCCGATTAGGACGATTAATATTAATGGCTTGGCAGTTTTCTCTCTGCTGATCAGAGCTCTCGGCTGACTGGTTCCCAGCGTGGAGCCACACCTTGCTGTAGGTGACTGTCAGATTTGATTATAGGCAGATTAAGGGCTCTTTTCTCCTGCCGACGCCGCTCCGACATACTCAGATAAGCTGCATAAGCGCCGGACGATTATTCACTGTCAGAGAGCGTCGGGGAGGTGACGCCGTGAGGTTAGACAGCGACGGGCGATTGCATCAGGCCGCTCCGCCGAAGAGAAAAAAGTGTCCAACGGTGGAGTTCTTAATTAGAGGAGCGTGCCTGCAGGTGAGAGGGAACCAGGTGAGACAGGTTTTATTTACATGGATTCACAAAAGCTGAATAAATAAAGACTTATAATAACAGTAACTGCTGCTGCTGCAATCCTGGCTGTGTCAAAAAACCCTGAAGCACTTTGCGCTCGAGGCAACGAGTCAATGATGTAACAGCAACATTTTCCCTTTTTTTTTTTTTTTTTTTTTTTTTTTTTTTAAATAAAAGGATGCATGAAACTTTTCTCCTCCTGCCCACACTCTTACTTTGTAAATGAAGCTTGTGTAAGACGCAGAATATCAGACGTTTGGTACATTTTAGATCAGAAAGCATCTCCTCAGAGAACCAGGAGTGCTTGCAAAGCCTCATGGGATTGTAGTATTTAACTACTAACCATATATAATCAATATTTTTGTTAAAATAAACAATTTTTTTCCGACTATCTCGCCCTAGTAGGTGTTCAAAATGTATGTATGTATTATTTTAACATTGAGATATGTCTTAAATGTCTCTATTGTTATATTATTTGAAGGTTCTAGCTCAATAATAATAATTAATGGACTTATTTTTTGTTGCCATAGTGATCATATATCACACTACCTACACATTTTAATCAAAGATTTTGCCTCTCCATTGTGATAATAGGGGCACAAGATGGGGAAAAAAAAAGTCCAGGAACTCAGGCTATAGAGTGAGTCAAAGCGATATGAAGTCCATTATGTGGACCACCAATATGGCCGCCGTCGTGTCAGAGCGTCCAGACTGATGCAGAGCAGAGAGCATGAGAGCTTTATGGTAAACAGCGTTCGCAGGCTTTTCCACGGTGATGGATGAGGCGGCGAGGCTGATAGTGTCTGAAAGGTAAAACTGTATCCAGTATGGAGGAGTGGGTGGGAGTGGTGAGGGGGCGGCGGCGGGGGGAGGGTTGATGCGTCCACCCGCTGCCGTTAAAGTCATTTGTAACACGTTTATTGCTGATTCAGCATTGCTGTGACTCAGTCGGACCTTTTTTTTTTGTTGCTGCTGGATCTTCTGAGATTTGTGCAGCTTCTCAGAGATTGTTCAATTAAAGAAGGAGAGACTGGAATATCAAGTTAAACTTTTTATATAAATTGTCCTCCTTTGCTTATTCTGCTCAGTTTTCCTTCCCATTAACTGCAAAAACAAACCTGCACCGCATTACTGTACTTCCTGCGTGACAGGAAATAGCTACCAGACAGTGAACGTTGACAGCGGCGAAACACAAAATCCTGCCATTAAACTGAAAAACAAGGTTTGGATCACTGTTTCATCAAAGCAATCTGTGAACGATACAAGCATAATGTGTGAAGAAAATCCCAGATTATTAAGTTAATATCCATTTCTGAGGAGAATTAGCTCAACTCCGCCTGAGCCGGACCAGTAATTACCGTAACACTGCCGGGTCGTGTTGCGGCGGTTAATCATGTGCCATCAAACCCGAGCTCCTTTGAGAGCCAATCAGGTATCAGATTGCTTGTGGGAGTAAAGAAAACAAGGCTGAGGGAGAGAGGTGTCTAGCCGCTATACTCGGCCTCATCTGTCTTCCTCTCGGAGGGGGGGCTGCCTGACCCTTGACCCCGACAGAGAGGTGCAGCATCCATCACAACGTGTTAGGTAATGTGGTTAACTGTTTACTTCCTCTGTCGGGATCAGAGCCGCTGCAGGGGGATTGTGGGGCAGTTTGTCTCCAGGTGGATGAGCCAAAGGGGATGATCCTTCATCCTGCTGGGTCTGACAAAGAGATCGGGGTCATTATAAAGCGCTCGGCGGCGGTTCGCAGGTGAAAAAAACGAGAGCGGTCCATCATTGGGCCGCTTTGGCGTTTGAGATGCTTTCTCCTCCCTCTGAATCTGTTGGGCTGTCACTGTCGTCCACGCTGTTAAATGACCTGTCAGTCGTGTGTGTGTGTGTGTGTGTGAGAGAGAGAAATCACATAAAGGATGAAGCACCTCCCTCAAAAAAAAAAAAAAAAAAAAAGATCTGTGTTAAGGTGTCATGGCAGATTTGTGCTATAATCATTTTCCTGTCAGTAATTTATAAATGAAGTTAAAACAGCAGGTCAGACTGAATGATGAAGCCTTTTCCAGCAGTAATTCCCTTTAAAATTGATACTAGATCCTTTTTTTTAATGGTAAATGTTGAAAAAGCCACCACCCTAATGACAAAATAGGTCTTCTGATAAACAGCTCATGGTCTAGAGAGAGACTGTAAATGCTCATCATCACCAGCCGATACAAGGAGGCTCTGAACTGACATTATTAATGAACGTCTGGACTTTCTTTGAGTATCTTACTTAGAGCTTTCAAGTCACAGGGAGTCAGCATTAGACACCTTCAGATATCTGCTGGTGCACTCTGAAGACAAGACCCACCAAGAGGAAGACTGGAGGGGGGGTGGACACCACAAGAGACAATTTACTTGTTTCAAAGGTCAAAATGAACTCTCAGCCTCACCAAAACATGTGAATCATCATGGTGCCTCTATCAGCAGGGCCTTCAAATATCATTACATGTGACCATTATGCAAATTATTCATTCTGCCACCTCTTTTGCTGAAACAAGAGAGCATATCGTCTCCTTTTAAGTTGAGCAAACAGTTGCTTATTTCCACATTTTCATTCATTCAGAGTCGTGTTTCTGTCCACTTGGTGGATGTAAGTCCAATCTTCTCTCTCTTTTAGCTTCTGTTTTTGCTCTCTAGCAACTCCTGAGGGAAATATCTGGCTCTTTAGCTGCTAAATGCTCCGCTATGTTCACCAGCTAGTCTACAGCTAACTGTGTCTGTCTGCCGTTTGATGCTAAGCAGGTAGCGTACAGCGGGTCTTTAGAGCTTCTTCTTTAAAAACAGCTGCCTGCTGCCGGGGTTTGACATTACATATTTTCATTTTTATACATTGTTATTATGATTATTAGCAATTCAGAGATGCTAGTGAGGTGTCTCTTAACAGAAATATGTGATATAAGATAGTTTTCACTTTGGTGTCCTGCTTGATCACCCTCATCATCGTATAATCCATAAATCTTCATCCTTAATCTGTAGATAGAAAGTTCACAGATGAGTCAGAGCCTGTAGATTTGAATGAGCCGATAGCCAAGTTCCTGTTCAGTTAGTGAGCTGAGTGATATTTTCCAGGATAAACTGGGCTGCAGTGTGATGCTACTGTATGCACAGAGGACTTAATTGATTGTGTGCAGTTTCAGTGGCTTAGCATCTGGCGCTCGTGATAATCCCCCTTCTGTCCTGCATCAGTCGGACGTATTGATGAAGCACTCAGGGCTGTAGTGCTACATTTACTCGGCACATTAGCCCATTACAGTTATGGGCAGACAAGTAAGTAGAGACTCTTTACCTGAAGAGGGATCGTTTGTGTGAAGAGAAGCAGAACAGGCTGCATCTAACTGCTCGCTGCTGAGTGAAAAACACAAACTCACATGAGAATGACATCATGTTTATACTTGTTTTGGTTTTTTTTGGATCAATTTAAAGTAATATTGTTCTTTTAACAGATGAATATACACTCTTTTGACCTCTTCAAACACATTTAAGAGCATCATCTTTTCCATCGATTTCCATAAATTGCCATTTTGGACAAAACAGGAAGCACCTCGTTACCGTATAGTGCATCAACGTAAAGTGAAATCCTGTTCCTGTCTTTAGTTTTCATAGACAGATATAGTTTATAAAGAGAATAGCTCAGTTTGACCCATACATGACCTTTTTTAATTTGTGTAGAAGCACATTTTTAGTAATAATTGATTGTTTTTTAGGTTTCTGAAAGTAGTATTATTCTTTCTCTCAGATGCTTTTTTCAATAGATTTATATCAACTGCCATTTATAATCAACAAATTTAGTTGCATCTTACCATTAGCTGCTGTGTCTAGTTTTCACAGACAGATGAGAACATAGCACATTTTGAGAAATAATATATAAGATGTCTAGAATGTAAACAAATGAGAGATAAAGTCACTGTTTTGCCATTTTAACAAAATAAAACAGGAAGTATCTCACTGCTCGCTGCTGAATATGAGCTCAAAAAAGGGTGAAATATCTGTAATTATCATTAAACCCTTTTTTAATTGTCTTAATAGCAACTTTGGAGTGATACAAGGTTTAAATGTACTGAAAGGTAACAAAAAAAAAATCAAACTATTCCTCTATTCCAAAAGCATGTTCACTGTTTTGACCTCTTCAAATATTTAACACCATCATCTTTCCATAGATTTCTAGAAATTGCCATTTTGATGTATGATTATGTGCACTCAGGGGCATCTTGTGCTGAAATGTTGCAGAAATACATTCAGTCAGGGGAGTCTTTTCTGTTTGTTGTGTCAATAAACAGCCACCTAAGGCCACTTCAGGAATCCAGCAAACACCACTTGATCTGTGGTGCGAAGACCATTAGGGCCAGGTATATTGATGGTGCCGCGCCGCCACAGCCCAGCTTTCCTAGCGTGAGGCAGCATCCATGCCGAGAGGACACTTGTTCACTGTGTGTTTCCAATCACACGCCGGTCGTGCCGAGATGCCTAATGGCCTCACATTCAGCCTGTCGCAGGAAAACGCCCGGCGCATGGCGCATGCGTTCCCGGCCAGCCTCCGTCCCATTGGGTGCAGTTCGGGGGCTCGGGCAGATGGGATACAGGCAACGGGAACAGGGAAGAGAGGAGAGGAGGAGGGGGGGGGGAGCAGGATTTGAAGGGGAGAGTGAGGGCGAAGGGATGGTGAGTGTGTGTGTGTGTGTGTGTGCTGCCTCTGCCCATCCGTGTATTCAACATGCCATCCAGAGACCCCCTTCCGCGAACTGCCCACACTTCATTAGGATGCCAGGATAATGGCCAACAAGCACGCGCCGTGACACCCCATTTCCTGTGCACTGAGCTCTCCAACCACGACAGATGTCGACAGTGCCGCTGCCGCCACAACCAGGAGCCCCCTTCACTTCCTGCCCGCTTGGCCGAGCTGCCGTCCCACCGCCAGGGAAGAAGGGGCGGCCGAGGCGGTCGTATACACCAAAATGAGCGCCGGTGCCAATGTGATGCATTTATGGCGTCGGGAGATGTTGTTTACCTTTTTTTTTTTTTTTCTTTGGTTTTGTTTTGTTTCACCATCTCCCTTTTGGAGTAAATAGCTGATTTATGCTATTTTACGCTTGGGATTACAACACAGCAAAGGATCATTATGTTTCGTTCCCCATTTCGCCGCCGCCGCCCCTCCAAAATCCAAATGATATATCTGTAGACAAAACATAAACAGATGTTTCAGTGGCTGTTAGGTGTCCTCACAGGGGGTGGGGATGAGGAGGAGGAGGAGGAGGTGGGGGTTTGTTCATTCGACATGTGTGTTTGCGAGCATCAGGGACAATGTTGTTTTAAAAGGTGTTATTATGCTTTTGCTCGCGGCGGCGGCGTGTGCTCCAGTAATAACGGCGTGGCCGGATTTAGAGTGCTGTCACGGACGCATCAGGAGAGGGAGCAGGGGCCATGGACCGAGGCTAATGGAGGCAAACAACCTCCAGCTCCTGCCCCTGCTGTCCAAAAATCAGCTTTTAGAGGGAAAACACAGGCCACCTCTCAGCGCTCGCGCAACACGATACGTCAATATGAGAGGCAATTTAATCCCCTCATTTGAATATGCATCCTCAGAAAAAAAAAACAAAAAAAAAAAACCTCCCTCCCTCTCCTCCTCTGCGTTTTTGAACCCCGACCAGATTTCAGGACCGTGGGGGGAGGAAATTGTTGTACATTTCCTGACAAATTGAGTTAAACGGACATTAAGTAGGGCTTTAAGAAAACAAATGGTCGTCTTTATCACAGGTGGACACTGATGGCTTAATGGGGGCCTGCGAGCTGATCGTATCACCGGCTAATGGCTTGACAGGATGCATTAAGGTTTTTGTGTAAAGAACCGGCGAGCGGGGCCAGGCAGAATGGCGAAATGCAGACCTGTCAAGTGCTGCGTGTCCCCTTTTTTTTTTTTTTTTTTTTGTGCGGGGAAGCAGATGTTTGTGTATATACGGTGGACTGGCAGAGGGAGGCCGGCAGCAGATGCCTGTACCGGTGCCAAGGTTCAGGATTGTACAGACGGTACATGTTCAGAGAGAGAAAGCTGCCCTCCCTCTGCCATAGGTGGCTCCCCAGCTGAACAGCTCCCCCCCTCCTCTTCTCCCCCCCACCCCCCCCTCCTGCTTAACCACCGCAGAGTCCGACCCCTTTTATTTATTCATCTATTTGTTGAATTATTTACTCATTCCATCGCTCGTTTGGCCGTTTAACGACCCGCCTGGAGGCACGGGAGAGATGGAGCATTTACTTCAGGGACAGATGACCGTTCACTTCATTTATTGGGAAAATAAAAGCAAATGCTATAACACTATGGGCCTTTACAGTCGGTGCTAAAGAGGTGAAGAGTTTTGTGCCAAAATATGACATTGAATTGAATCTTTGAAGCCGTTAATGATGAATTAGAGCTGCAATCCACCTTTCAGAACCACAGACACTGAATTATAGACCTTCACAGTTACTTTGAAGGTGATAAAGAGTTTAAAATTAAAAATATAAAACCTGTTTTGCAAACTGGTTGCTGTTGCTGCACTTTGAAATGAGACCACACGTCATTGTTGTCCAATGGTGACTTTAAATTGTCAGTTCACCCAAAAATATAACATATTTTTTTCTTGTATCACCACTAGTACCTAGCCATGCAGGTACTTTTGGTGTATATATCTGTCATGTGGAGGTGCATACCTCTTTCTACCCGTACCAATGTCCCCCTCACTCTGGATAATCCACAGACCTCATTAACAGTTTCCATTAAAGCAACACAAATAGAAACTCATTCACCTGCATTGTATTGGGTTGAAGGCAGACGTTTTTAAAGTGGATCTGTATGTAAAGGAAAGTCTCTGAGTAATATCTAATGTTGCATTTGAAGTTTAATCTATCTTCACTATTTTAAATGTCCCTGCGACCCTGCACATTTTAAATGGAAGATAATGGAAGACAAATGGAAGATAATGGAAGATAAATGGAAGATAATGGATGGATAAATGGATATTTAAAATATATCCTTACTTAAAGAGCAAATTTTACTCATTCTAACTACCTTTACAAGATATTTATGTTATATCATAGAACTCGACTTACATTAAGGAGACTGAAACCTCTAGATTTTGAAAACATCACATCCCCAAAATCATCCGTCCGTCCATCCATCCATCCATCCAAGCTGCATATTCAAATAAACCTTTTATTCAAGTCTGCTGTTTGAAAGCTTGAGCTGAGACAAATATCCTTTTCTATTGTGGTTCATCTCATCTTCTAATGCTTTTGTGATTAACATCCATTGAATGAATACACCGAAGTGTCAGAGCAATAATGGGGAACACCTCAGCCGTTCATTATTAGATGGTCTACATGCATAAGGTAGCGATGCGGTTCGTCGACATTGATAATCCCTCTGAGCACCTCATCGGCCTCTGCTCGCTCTCACTCGCCATTTCCCAACACAGCAGAGGATCACAGCCTCTCCTCTGACACCTCCCTGTAGTTTTGACTTGAAGAGGGAACTTTTCCTTTTCTGCCCCCACCTCCACCCACCCCCTCCTCATCCTCCCTCCCCCCCCCCGCCTTCACCCCCACGGCTCCTTTAGAAGGAGAGCTCTGCTTTGCGAAGGTACAGCTTGTTTTATTAACATCAAAAGCGCCCGTGGGAGACGGCAGTGATCAAATTCCCCTCTAATTAAAATGAACCTGGGTTGAGAATGTTGCACTGTTTAATATGTACAGAACGGTGCTGATTGCACAAAGCGGCTCCTCCTTTTGTTGGCGCGGATAATGCAGGCCCCGTCGAGACGCCGACGTGGGCGGAATGAGCGTACCTACGGAGCATCCTCGTGGTCTGGGTGATGTCCTCATCGCTGTCTGATGTGACACTGATGTCAAATATGGATGTTGATGCCTAAGCCTCACCTTGCTTTTACTCGGAGGGTGATTGATGGACCTGGAGGCGATATTGCGGGAGCGTTCAACTCCTGTTTGGGTTGTCTCCTCCGTCCTTTACTGTCGAGAGGCGTCGGTAACCCGCTGAACCCCACTCGTGATCGGGATTGGGGATTGCAGTTATTTCCCATGAACGAGGAATCCCCAGTAAGCGTAGGTCATAAGCTCGTGTTGATTAAGTCCCTGCCCTTTGTACACACCGCCCGTCGCTACTACCGATTCAGGAACTTTCTTAGCAGCCCTTCCCTTGTCTTTGCCTCCCTAAGACACGACCAAACTTTCTCACGGTTCAAGTTCACTTTGCATTTCATGCTCATAATCCAAGCACCAACACAACAAGTGATGTATTTGCAAACACTTCCCTTTCTTTGAGGTCAAAGACAGGATGTGTCATCTGCAACACATGCTAAGACAGTCTAGTTTAGAAGGGGTAACAACCGCAGTATCTCTTCTTTGTCAAAGGAAATGAACATTTAAGTAATCTACAGACGCTTGATAGACATTGTTGTTCATCTGTTAAAACTTACTTGATGAGGTGAGATTTCTGGTTTTTCCAGCCCCGCATTCAACTGACTGGATTTTTTAAATACCCAGTGATTGAAGACGAGGCTACAAATGACAAGACAGTTTCCAAATAATTCCACTATGAAGGCTTAAAAACCTTGTTCTCAAGCTGAAGACATTACTCTAATTAGCTTGTTAACCGACTCATTTATGAAAATGGAACATCATCAATTAGAGGCATCATAATTCAGTGAGAAAAAAAAGAGATAGAGTCCTAAAATCATGTTTTTCTTCTTAAAATATGGGGGGGGGACTCATCATTTTAACTTTTTTCCAGCAATAATCAGCTTACTTTTAGAATTAAGAGTCATTTTTATTGATGTTAGTGCTGTGATCTGCCTTATTTTTCTGTGTTTCAAGATGTTTTGCTCATTTTTTAGACGATTCATGGAGTTTTATTGGGAACAGGTGACATTATTTCACTCATTAGCCATAGGTCATAGGTCACATTGTGCCATAGTCATTCTGGGTGATGGCAGGAGCAAAACACTTAAAACAAATATAAGAGTTTTTGTAGGTCTGCTGAAGGCTTTGTGTCAGGTTTCTCCGCTAAGTTCTCAGGCCAGTCAACCTGTTCTTACAACTTCGGTCGCCACTTGTGACAAGAATCAAAAATTTTGTTAACTGAATATCGAAGTTCCTTCTTCTTTCTGGGTGTAGCTTTTTGCTCAGGGGCTTAAGATTCAGGTTTGGGCTCCAGTTATGACGGTGTAGGGTTTGCAGAGAGGTGAGATGAGGGATACAAATTCAATTTAGGTGTTTCTGCCGATCAATGACAGCAATCCAACCTTGATCTCAGGTTATGAATACCTGAGCAGATGTTTCATGTAACGCATACAGATCACACAATGCGCTAAAACTCCAGAAAAAGAAATCCAACTTTTGGTTGGTGACGGATTAACCCCCCCCCTCTTTATCTTGATTTCTGGTCATGAACATTTTCCAAATGACCTTCCAAATGAATCGTGACCCTTGACCCCTTAAAACTGCTAAATGGCACATGTATATAATGCTACAATGAATGAGGAGTACCGTATTTCCTCTAATAGTGTCCTATAGTCAGTTAAAAGCCGGGTCTGTGATAAAGGCCGCTGGCGTGGTCAACACAAACAAATAAAATGCTTTAACAAAAATATAACAAACACTAGAATATGAGCAAATATACTTATCAAACAGAGGAAATTAGAAGTAAAGGCCTCTTTGTAATATAAGGCTGCTTCCTATAAAGTCCTGTTAGCTTCTGTAGTTAAGGTAAATAAAGGCCTCAGTCACTATTAGAGGAAATATGGGTAAATATCTACATCATCTGTCGAGTCATCTGCAACCCAGTTACGAAGATATTTAACGTCAACACACCAAATGTAACTTCACCCATGCTGAGATTTGGGGGGGGGGGGGGGTTTAGCCCAGGTATCAGTTATAAATCCAGATGTTTGTTCTTGACGACAGCTTAACACGCTGACTGCACAGACCCATAAAACAAAGCTGCAGCCAGCGGTTTAAATTAATAGTAATTAATGAGTTTTCACAGGTGAACCACACCTCAGACCTGCTGCTGCTGGTTAAAAATGTCTGTGTTGTGTTCATACTGAGGGTGAAGAGAGCCTGTCTGAATCCCCTGTAGACCTTCCTGTCTTAAAATCCTCTACTGGCTGTCATACAAAATATTATAGGGACACTATACAAAATGTTTATGAGATTAAACTTGTGATACAGGTTGTATTTTCTTAATGCAGAATGCTTTTCACTGATTAAAATGAAGTTATTCATTTTAATTCAGACCTAAATGAGTGTGGTGATTGACTTTAAGGCTTTAAAATGTAAATATTGGATCATAAAACACAGTCAGGACATCCATAAGTGAAAGTCAGATACTGAAAACACCTGCACCTCAGTACAGAGTCTGTCCTTTGTTGAATAACGATGTTTCTCATATCCCTAATATGATTATAACCAGGATACATGGACAAAAGAGCTCACTGATGGGCTTGTATATGAGTTGCTTATGACAAAACACAGACTAGAAGTTTAGTGACTAAAGTTGAATGAAATATAATTAAATTATTTGGCTAAGAAAACATCAATCCCCTCAGGGCACCGCGATGTCCAGAAACTGCTCTTTATATACGATTTAAACATAAACAATGATAATGTTCAGCCTTGTCTAACCCGACCGCTGACACTGATATATCACACTAACACTCCTACTGTAACCTGTATGATCTGATAGGAATACTAATAGAAAAAAACGCTCCTGAAGTTGAAGTTTTACTCCTCTAACATTAAAGTTTTTTCACCGCTGATCCGACAGAACGCCTTAGAGGCATCTCAGAAGCGAACAAACATGGCGGAGTTGCAACTATGATAACTGGTGATGGTTTCTTTTAGTGCTAAAATCACATATTTAAAGCGTTTAAAGCCAAAAATAGTTCCACTTGTAAACATAATTAGTTTTACCTTGTCCACCAGAGTTCTCAGACGTTTAAGTGCTATTAATTTTACCAATTACATCTTTTATGGCAGGAAGTAGCAGCACTGAGATCGTAAAGTCAGAGACACAGATTGATCATGATTCTAGGACGGACATCCAGATTTTTTTTTGGAGGGGTTGGGGGCGTAGGGGTGGGGGGTACAGTTGGCAGTGAAGTGACAGACAGGAAACAAGAGGAGAGAGAAATGGTCTGACATGCAACAAAGGTCCCTGTCTGGACCCGAACCAGAGACATTGGGAGTTACAGTATGCAGCATGCGCAGTAACCCTTCGGCTACGGGGACAGACTCCCAGACTCATTTTGGAAGAAAACTCTTCATTTGCGTTTGTGAACATTTGTTAAATGTGCGGCACATAATCAGCACACAGAGCCACATTCAGCCCGAGTGGATTCCTGCAGACTGGAAATCCAGGCTTTGCTTTTTTACAGCCGTCCCACCCTGCTGTCAGACTCTGGAGCAGGTAGCTTGCACTCCATTAAACAAACACTGTGGCCCCTCACTTTTATTTGACATTTTATTTGGCTGTGACAAACGAGCAGCAGTTGGATTATAACATAATTTGTCTCCTCTTTATTACCGGCACAAAGGACACCATTCATTAATTATTCTGCCGTTGCCGCTCAACACTAACTGGAAAGGTCCCTCTTTGGACAGATGGCGAGGACAATGTTATTTATATCAATCAGTCCAAAATGTTCAGCGAGGATTACTATTCCTTGGACCGCTTTGATTTATGTCTCTGCACCTCACCCCGTACCCAACCTCACCAGCTCCTGCAGGGACACTTTAATCGAATGGGAATTGAAAACAGAATCGCGAGGCAGGCAATGTGTTTCGGCATGTTTATTTATACATCTCACTTCTTTTTTTTCTCTCTCTTCTTCTTCTTCCCCCCTCTAGTCGTCAAAAACTAAAGTTGTTTTGCTGTTGTTTCTTTTCAGAGGGGGGAAGTTTAAGTTGCACAAGACTCTGTATGATCTACCTGTGACCATGGGAGGCTTCACTTCTTTTAACAGATCTGCATGCAGTATCTGCTCTACATCATTATGGTTGCCTACCAGCCCTTTTTGGGGCCTTTTACATATGGCAAACTTTTCATTTAGATAATCTAACCCCCGGGCCACATGTCCTATAAGCAGCATGTCTTTTCATTTTGAAGCCCATGTTAACAGGTTAGAGCAGTTCTCAGCAAAAAAAAAACAATGAAAATGATCTGCTGATAGTCATATTGACATCATACCAGCAACATAACTGACACCTTTCACTATAGTTTCAACGTCTGTATCTCTAGAATATCTGGCAGACATGAAAATATATATTTTTTTTTACAGTTGAGCACAAACTTAAACTAAATACAAATGAAATTTACACTATAGATGGTCATTATAAAAGGTAAAAACTCTGTAGAAAGCTTGTTTCTACTTCAGATATCTGGCTATTGCCCTGGTAGCCTGCTGGTTAACATGCCTGCCACATAACTGAAATGTCCGCGGTTTGATAACAGTATGACAACATAACACCCCCTGTTTCCTGTTGACTCTCTCAACTATTTATACAATAAAGACATTATTAAAAAAAAATGTGTCAAGATGCAAAAATCAAGCATCAATCTGACAATCGTTGTTTAAAGCGACATCCTTTGGAAGAGCTAAAGATAGCAGCTCGTTGGCCTCCTTTTGCTTGGATGTCATTGACTCTGATGCTCTTTTTGTCTAATTTGTGAAATACTAAATATCACAAACGCTTGTCCTCATCTGAGTGTCACATCAGCGTTCGCTATCTTCACAATAAGCGCAGTAAAACAAAACACGTCGTGCGTTTTCTTCCACCGAAAGGCCTCTTTATTCTCTGACTCACCTGTGTAAACTCAGACTCGGTGCGGCGCTTTGCAGCAGTTAGTATAATGAATCTAAAAGCTGCATAACATGCTTGTTGAGTGCAAACAGAAACAGGCAGGTCTGCCCCTGACACCGCCTCTAACAGCTCATCATTACCTTTCTTCTCTGCATGCTCACCAGTCCCAGAGCAACACTTGGTAGCTGGGCGCCGTGATTTACGCGTCTATGTGGAAAGAGAGAAAATATATTTTGTAATGAATACCATTTACAGAGTAATTAGTTTTATGCAAACTAGTGAAGATGAAAGCAAAAATCTTTATAAATTATGAATCATGTTATAACTTATCAGGGGTGCTTATCATCGAGTTAACGCACCTCCCTGTTAATTAAAAATGTTCACACAGAGTCAAAGGAGGGAGATAGTTCGCCGGCAGACTCATCAGGTAGCTGTGTCTCAGAGAAAACCAATTCTGAAGGAAGCCTTTGTTCTTTCTGCTCGCTCTTCAAATCTCAGATCAGGGCCAGCACTCGGGCGAGAGAGGTAAACAATAACAAGGATGCAAGACGAGGAGAGAGAGAGAGAGAGAGAGAGAGAGAGAGAGAGGGGAAGGGAGACAAATAGTGACAGGTGTAAGAATATGGCAGGAATACAGCTGCAGACAGTGGACAAAAACCACCCTGATAGAAGACATGAGCTCTAGGTAAAAACCACTCTCCCTCTTTTTCTTTTTTCCCCCTCCCTGAATCTACATTCTTCCAAACGTTTGCCCATTGACTAGAAAAATCTCCCTGGGCCCCTGATGGTCCCTGGCTCGGCGCGAGGATGCCCAGGCGCTACAGCAACGCTCATAAAAACTCAATTCATCAAGACGAGCGTAATTTGCTCCGAACGGAAAGCGCCACAAAAGGGGGCGAGCTTGTCAGCGAGACAGGTGGCTGGAGATCTCGCTCTGATACTGAGCGATATGAATAATAGATTCTGCTAAATGTACGCCAGGACCCGGGCTGTAAACACAGCTGCCTCCTTTCCCTTCCAAAAGAACAGCTTGGCTGGATGAGAAGCCCGAGCTCTCTGCCTCCACCTGAGGACTGGGGGGGGAGAGAGGGTGGAAGGGGGAGGTGGGGGGGTGATTAACTAATCAAATGCACGGGCTAAATAGGAGGCAAGGAGAGAAAGAGGAGACAGACAAAGGGAGGGGGGGGAGAGGTGTAAGTCAGAAGGTTTACCCTCACTGGTTTTTTTGCTAAAGCAGCGAGCAGCACAAAGGATGTTGATTAGTGGGAAATTGATGTCAATCTAAACATTTCAAGAATGAGCATTCAGCGGTTAAGCAGCCACATTATCGAGGACAATCCCTCCACTCTAATAAAATAAAACCTTTAAAGTGTAGAAGCAATTGTTTTTTTATCTAAATAAATAAAGTATAGGACTGTACAAGCAGATGCACTGACAGCATAACCTGATTAATAAAGGTGTGTTAGCAGACATTATAAAGATTGTACTCACTATTTGAGGCCTTTTAAGCCTTTGATTCATATCTAGGTGAATTTTCTTTCAATGTACAACTTGATTTTTCTTTTTTTTGACCCCATAATGTCCTCATGAGTTCACTCTCTGTAGCTAACAAGACAGCGAGTTGGTTAGTGTGTAGAAAGGTGTCCTACTTTGGAAGTTTAAGTTAAGTAAGGAGCTTTGACAGAAAAATAAACATGAATTTGATGCTTTAATAGACAAAAGTCAAGCTCTGCTCCTTCTGCTCTGAGGGTCAGTTTACCCAAATTAGAGAAGTAAGTGGGAGTATAGACTCACAGGTCAGCCTGTAAACACAATCTCTCAGGTTTTTATTGTTTAAAACTGGGTGGAAACTATTAGAGAGTCTTTAAGGGCGGCCCTTCAGACCAGGGTGGAGGTGCTACGGTGGAGAACGGGGGGGCAGACTATCGTTTCCAGGAAGGCGGCAAAGGTTTGTTAGCAACGTAGAAGCAACTACCGAGCATTTAGAAATCCCCAGACTGTCTAGTATCGCAAGACTAGTGAGAATATGTCATTTTTGGGCCCTTTAAGGTATGTATTAAAGGGCCTTTCCTCTAAACTTGCAACATGATGTCCTTTAAATGCTTTAAAGGACAGCTGCTTTTATTTAAAGTACCTTTTCCCTTCCTGCCCTTGTGTGTTTTTTTGTTCCTAAGTCAAACTCTGTGAATAATACTATGACTATGAATGGTGTTTGTTCTGGCGGAGACTTTTGCGAGCTACACTTTCTGCGGGACGTGTGAAACATTGTACCGGTTTACTCACGGATGTGTTTACTCATGAATTCATTCACGTGCGCGCGCTCGGTTGACTCACAATGGACTACATTTTCCTCGCTGCTGATGTAATTTTCCTGCGCCAATCACCATCAGCAGCCGCGCCGCCACCTCCCACTCTGTGACACTTCATCGACGGCTGCTCCTCTGCACAGTTGATGACTCCCCAGATGAAATTTAGGAGGATTTTGCCCAGCCGAAGGTAATTAATTCTTCAATTAAAATGTTGTTGAACATTTTTAATGAGTAATTGGCACTGGGGAATCGGATACAAAACTATGTTTAACCAAAGACAGATAGACAACACGGATGTTTCAAAGTTGGTTTCTGCAAATCTGTTCATTGACCCACTTTTTTTTTTTTTTTTCCTCCCTTAGTATTGCATGCCGCAGAAATATAAATAAAAAATCAAATGGGAAGTGTCTCCTGGCACAGAGGATGTGTCCTTCATCTCAGGTGACTACTGCTTCATTTGGCTGCCTCTTTCTTTCTTTCTTTCTTTTTTTTTTTTTTTTTCTTCAGCGCTCCCTAATTAGGGCACGAGACGGCACACAACAACCTGCGATACAGAAGAAGAAGAAGAGGAGAGAGAGCCGCAGTGAAATATGACATCACAGCGCAGGAACAAGATCCACTTAACCTGATTTTCTCTTCAATGTGAACAAAGACGACGATGGATAGACGGAACAGAGCATGTTTCATTAATCACCAGCAAAATGACACAAATAGAAAACACTTTTATGAATACGTTCGTTCGTTTTCAGCACATCCTGAGACGCTATTACTTTCTGGGGGGGGAAAAAAAAAAAGTTTCACCTGCTTTTGCATCAAAACTTATTGAAGTTAAGAGGACAGTTAATATTAGTGTCACAGCTCTCGGGGGCTTAAACGAGAAGCAAGTTGAAGTACAAACTGGATGATAGGCAGATGCAAAGTCACCAAAAGATATATTAATATAATGCAGCAAGTTGATTTTGTGTGGTTTATATTGACTTTATACTGACTTTGCACCTGCCTGACGTTGTATTTCCCTCCTCACGAGTCCCTGAAAACATCGGCGAGCCACATCGCAAGCCGCTCAGAGACCGAAATGTCCGCACTGAGATGGTTCAGAAGGCCGCTGAAAGTCACTGAAGCAGTCTGGCATGAAGCAAACTAGCAAAACAATGCCTGCACATATGACGTTATTTAGATATCTAGTTGTGTTTTCTTGCTCGCTTCTGCTGCTGGAATCAACAGCAAGTCCCCCGTCAGTGCTCCACTTTAGCTCAGTGTTGCCCCGCCATCCCATAATCCCCTCCTGCAAAAACCAACACAAACCACACATCTGCATCCGAAGGAGTCCCCTTTCCTCTGCAGCTGGAGCCGGAGAGTTTTGTTGTGTATTCACGAGCCGCGACGTTAGCTAATCATGAAGCTAGTTCAGGGAGCCTCAGTTCATTACAGCTCTGCACTCTGTAGGTTCCTGGCATTGTTCTCTCAATTAGAGACTTGTAAATGTGTTGCTTGCTTAATCACCCAAAAACTGGCCCCTAGGACTTCCCCCTAATGCAACCCCATTAAGAGGGGCCATCAAAACAAAAGATCTGCCTCTAATGGCAATAATCCCTCACTTCTGTCACGCCGAAGCCAAACTTGTATCTTAAATGAGCGATGATGGATGAGAGCAGGCCTCTGTGTCAAAGAGCTTTATTACTGGTGATGGATGCACCGGGCACGCCGCGCACCAAACCCTCGACCGGGGCGCCCGTCGCCGTCAGAGCCGGTCCATCCCAAGTGTGTCCTACTTAACCCGGCGTCTCTGGAAGTCAGATGGCCGCTCGTGGCGCTGAGGGGGAATGGAGGGAGAAATAAGGGCTTATCCAAACAAGCTCATTAGCACAATTAGCACTCGTTTCCTGCCGATGGACCCCTGGAGCTCTCCTAAAGTTTGACTACACACTGTGGTGACTCGGATGATGAGTCACAGGGCCGGGGAGGGGGTGAAGAACAGCTGCTTTTACGGGCAAAAAGATCATGATATCTTGAAGGAGGTGGCGCTGCATGAACCGTCTGTCAGCCTGATAGCGGTTTTTTGACACTGACTTTAGGTGAAAACTGTATTTTTCAGGTGTTTTTCTTGGCTTTTGAGTCAGTAGAACTGGATATAATCAGACTTGGAGGTGATTCAGCAGTGATTGACTCCTTAAAAAGTACATTTTCACCTTGTTACGTCATTTTTTCAGGTTTTTAAGCCTCTCAAAATGCACTTTATCTTTTATTTTCCTGTGTTTTACTGCTTTGAAATGAAGCAGCATCATTGTAAGCCAACTTATATGCACGTTTACTCTCGTAGCCATGTTTGATTGATGCCTTGATGTGGTCCGACTCTGCCCAATAAGATCAGAGAAGTGAAATTTGTGACTGTTAAATCTCAATAAACATAACAAATCCAACTTATCATATTATAACTTCTTA
Source organism: Euthynnus affinis (assembly GCA_029490765.1). Lineage (NCBI taxonomy): Eukaryota > Metazoa > Chordata > Actinopteri > Scombriformes > Scombridae > Euthynnus > Euthynnus affinis. Next base: position 15,460,182 of record CM055861.1, read on the forward strand.
TAAAAATGCGTCAGTCCTAATTTCTGCTCTGTTTCTTCTTTTGATTTTTTCTTCTTGTATGCCTGATATCTCTCCATGACCTTTGACCTCTACAGTCTTTCACAATGAGTCGTGCTTGTGACCCAGTCAATCTAGAAACGGAGGCTTCGGTGGTTGTACTGCATGTTCTTAAGAGTCTCTGTGCGAGAGCGTCCGCTGAGGGAATACTCTAAAATGTAAATGTTGTCCATGTTGAGCATTGCTAAATAAAGCCGCTGCTTCCCCCCCCGCGCGCCGTATGCAAGGCTGCCGCAGCCATTAAGGTACAGCACAAAGACACATAAAGCCTCTAACGTCGTATTCTTCTTAATTATATATGGAAGCCATTATATTCCCCAGACAGCCCGGTATATTTAAAGAAACCAGAGTCCTTCCAACACTTCTCCTCTCAGGGATCTCATACTTAACAGGAGATCTGCTCTTAAGGGAGCCTCCTCTGGGTACGCAGGGCTGGAAAGAGCCAATCACAAGCGCAGTGCAGCTCCAACACTCGGCTCATTACATATATTTGAAAAGCGAGTTGTGCAGACGTACGTCTCAGCAGCAGAGGAAGGTTTTTCTGTTAACGTTGAAGGCAGTGGAGGATAGATTAATATTTGAATTGCAAACATCCTGAAATGTCATTACCTACCTTCTGTGTGTGCTATGAATCAAATTATATTTAAACTTCAGGACAAATTCAGAACATTATATAAAATTTAACACCCAATAGGCATCTTTAATATTATTAATGGCATATTAGTTTAAAAAATCAGTCACTCAAATTACAAAACAACATATTTTGTCGCTTTTCAAAAGTGCTTTACCTTTGTGAGGTTGTGCACATGTGTCCAGACCGCCAGTGGTTCGGACCAATCAGCGTAGACGGCGATATGGTGATTGACAGATGGTTCATCCAATCACCTGCCAGGTATGTTTCCAAGGACGACTTCTCAGGTTCTTCTTCGGGTTAAGAAGTGCTAGCTTACCGTGCAGATTTCTTACTTCACTTGGTCTGAATCGAAGGAAAAGTTACACCTTTGCCTCGTAGTTCTGGTCCGTTCTGTAAAGAGGAAGTCACATGATCTGACAGGAAGCTCACCCACTGGACAGTTTCATTGGGGAAAAATTCAAACTGATGTTTCTGTAGTGACTTACGGCGGAGTCATGGAGGATTTCACTGCGTCTGATGTGTTTTTAGAAGCATTATTAGTGCAACTGAGCCTCAGATGTCATTAATAATAGACATGCTCTGTAAATACTTTACATAAGGAACCTTCTACTATAATATAATGTTGATACTGTAGCTCAAAAGCGTAAGTGAGGGAATGTTTTTATATAATTTGAGTGAACTGATCCTTTAAAAGCTGGATTGCAGTGTCATCTTTGCTGTGGTGTGAGTTAACATTCAGGTCGTTCAAATGAAATAAAGAAGCAGCTCACATGATGTGTGACATCATCGCGCGTCCATAAGACACATCTGTAAACAGTCTAAAAAAAAAAAAAAAGAAGTTTTTTGTTCATCTTTTCGAGGCATTAAGTCAAACAGCTCTTGACGGCTTCCTCCCTTCGTCAGCCGAGGGAGTTTGCTCAATTTGCTCCAAAGTTTGCAAAGAAGACAGACACGTGTGAGAGGGGAAGGTATGAAAACACTCTCTCTTCTCCTAGCAGGAAGTGCCTCCACACCTCAGACTGTAATTAGAGGCGTTGCAGAGCGGGGGCTTTCAGCTGCATTAGCAAGCGTTTCCAGTGACAGGTAATAAAGCAGATCGGTTAATTGCAAATGAATGCACACACCCCGGTTCCATTAGGCATAAATAATTTGGCCACTTGGGTATGTGCCTCCCAAATTACTTATTCTTTTTGTGTCTCAAATTACCTATTCTTTCTGATGTTGCCTTTAGTTGATTAGCGAGCTGTGCGTGACTAGCCATTGGCTTTTTCCAGGTTTTTCAGCCTGTTTTTCATTTTTCATAAGGTGAAGAAGTGTTCGGATCAGGCTGCAGATTTGTTATCGGCGGAGGAGTTGTTTTTGCTTTTGTTTGTGCACATGCACGGGGGCAAGCCACTTTCATTACTGATTATATATGCAGTTATTCCCAACTTTCGCAGTTCTGGTGTGATTCTGTGTGTGTGTGCAGGCTTTTCTTCTCACACCTTGTACAGTTTTTGCTCGGGGATGTTGGATGAATATTAAATCACATGGCAGTGAGCTTATTGCTTTGTTTTCCTCTCTCTCACACACACACACACACATATATCCAGTACATATAAAGTACATTTTTTCGCATTCATGAAATATTTATTTTTCTTGCATGTCTCTAATATACATAATCATTTTAAGGGCATAGGAGTATTTGTTACAGCTGGTTCTTTGCTGCTGATTGCTTGTGATATTGGTGATCTCAGACTTCAAGTTTATTCTTCTCTTGATCTCATTAGACGTCGTTCTCTGCCTGAGTGAACTAAAAGACCTGTAAATGTGGAGCAAGATGGGTTTCCTCTTCCTTTATACGTGCTTATTATCATGTAAATCCCTTATGAGATAATCAATTTTTAATTTAAACAGCCCTATTTTTGGAATTCACAGGATTTTTTTCCTCTTATTTCTTTTTCCTACACATACATAAATGACTTAAGATGTTTAATGAGTTTCATTTTCAAAAACTCTCGTCCTTTTCTGCAGGCAGTTTTGTGCAGCTTTTCATGTCGCGTTAGAGCAACAGAAAAAAATATAAGTTTCCAAAACCTTTAAATCTCAACAAATATAAATTTTCACATGTGAGTTTTGATTCTTTATCGCTTCATTTCACAAGGCAGGAATAGCTCACAATAACCTGCAGGCATGGCAGCAAATTCTGAAGAGTGGGAAAAAATGCTTCATGTGCTCGGTTATTGTTGTTTTGAGACGTTTGTGTTGGCTGTTTTTATTTTATACTGTCTCGACAACCTCCTTCTTTTTTACATCTTGTAGTTTGCAGAGCTGCTCTGAGGTTGAATGTAAGGAAGAAGCATCTCTTTCAGTTCATCCAGTTCACCGTTACATAACTTGATTTCTTGTTTTGTCCGATTTAGCAGATTAGCAAGCAGATATACCGAGGGCCAGCAGGTTAGCGAATGGAAAATTTAATGTCCAGGATACTGAATTTATTTCTTAAAGTCTTAAATAAAACAGATTCAGTAGCAGTTTAACTCTGAGTTTGTGTGATATTGGACAGAAGGTAGCTGTGTGTTTTATGCTTGCAGGATTTAGTTTAATCGATTGGTTTAAAAATACTGCGCCTGCTCAATAAGAGTGTAACCGTTCAATTTGGCTTTAATAACCTTGATTGACAGACGTGAATGTATGTGGGGTGTCCATCTTTGTTTGCCTTTTTCAGATAATATTAAGTGCTAGTTCTAGTTTATGTACATGACGAATAAAACTCACCTGATGTGTTGTAACTTTCAGAAAAATGAAAGTTAGTCATGTTTACAGCTTGTTAATTTTATGTCAGACACAGTGAAATCACTGTGAAATGAAATAGTTATTAAATACATAACAGCTTGACCTTGTCCTGATTGGCTCTCATCACTAACGATCGACTGAAACCCGTCCAATCAGGTCAGTTTGTAACTTGAAGTGTCCCCACTCAGCAGGTTCACCTTTTATTTTGGTTGGAGCCCAATCGCAGTCCGGTTAAAACATAACTTTAGCGCTCCACTTTAATCCATATTGAGACTATATTTGCAACCAAATCAAATGCTGCTCTGATGTGAAGCAGAGGACGTCCACAAACCAAAACAAACCCCCGACAATGTAAAGAGTTTTATGCAGATTTAATTTAATTTCCTCCTAAAAATGCAGTGATACTTACACCAGTCCCAAACTCCCAGAAGGAGGTGTGATGGTGACCAGACCCCCCCCCCTTCCCTTCCCTTCCCTTCCCTCCACCCTCCACCCTCCACCCTCCGTCCTCTCTCTCCCGCTCCCCTGCCGTGTGAGCCCGCATGTCGTCCCCAGGTTGCGACAGCCCTAATTAAAATGTCCTTCCTCATTATCATCGATTGCCCCGCGCATTTTGGAAAACAACTGCAGTGCTGAGCTCTGGCAGCGGCGACGACGGCGGCCAAATATAGACATGTGACACTGGTCTTTAGCCCCGTCAGATGGTCCCGGTCCGACATGAGAGCGAGAAAAGTGGGGCAGCAGCCGAGTCTCCCCAGTGGACGCTGGACCACAGCTCTCGCTCTCTCACACACACACACACACACACTTAGACACACACACACACACTCAAGACCGCAGATGGCCAGTGCCCCATTCCAGGGTTCATCAGCCACAGCAAGAAAAAAAACACACACACACACACAAGAAAAACGGTATGATTTATTCATTAACAAGTGTGTGTTGTCCAGAAAGTTTCTCATGTCAGCAATCTGTGACAATATTTCTGAGAGCTTTACTTGATGCAGGAGCCGTATCGGTTTTTCTCTTCTCGTAAAACACCTTCAATTATTGATAATATTTAAAATTCTGCCGTCTAAATGAGAAAAAAACTGATTCTAGTGTGTGTTTACATTTGCAGATTTATATTAAAAAGGGTCAGTTCTACTTGTTGAATGAAGAAATTTGTAAATATGAAAGTGAAAACTATCATCTGCAAGGTTTTCTACATTATAAAGAAATTCAGATATTGCAAAATATACAGTTACAGGTCTGTGTGACATAGATAGGATCATTTAAACATGGACTCACATTTTTTTAGCATTTATAACATGAGAATAACTCAAAAAATAAACAGCGACATCAGCGTTTCGGCGTCTTTCAGCTCGTTGTTTTGGTTTTCGGTTTAGTCTCATTGCTTTTATTCACTCTGTTTTAGCTCTGTCTCCACCGACTCTCGCGAAAAATATCGCTCTTTCTCCACCGTCTCTAACTCTCTCTGCCTGCCGTGTGGTGCTGCGCAGGTAGCGGACAGATGAGAGTGGTGAGAGTCAACCAAAACAACCACCTGAAAGCTGCTAAAACACTCAGAGCTTAGACTAGAATCGAATATGTTAAAATAAAGAAAATAAATAAGTGGGCCTTGTAATAATAAACAGTTGGGATGAAAGTGCTAATAAATACATATCTTAAGTAGACATCATAAAAACAGCAGCTGTCACTAATATCTCATAAAAAGTCGATTGTTGTAGTGAGATGACAAGGAGACGGAACAAAAGATCTCTTAAAGATGTTTCTCGTTAGTGTGGGTGTCCTATATCTTCTTCCTTAGGGGAGCTTTTTTTTTCAAATGCATTAAAACAAAAGATGTGAAGGATCCTGAACCATTAATGTTGCTTTCTTCCTGGTTTTTGCGTGGTCGCGCAGCTCCAACAACCGTCTCCAAGGGGGGGTTCTGGATAACCTTGCTGGCTCTGTTAACTATTTTCGTACCAGCATGTGACGCTAGGCTGGTGTAAAGCATCCTCTAGACGTCTTTGCTCACGTCAAACGTCCTTAAAAGACACCATTTTTTTGCATTGCCTCTCTAAATATCGGCCCTTAATTGTACTCAGCTGACACATTGGTTGCCTAACCCTGTTGTTGACAACGAGTTCCTTGGTCTTGTTAGCGTTTAAGAGCAAATCACTCTCTTGACACCATGTTAATAGACTGTTGATGTGATTAATGTGGGAACTCTCTGGTTCATTATTATGCCTGGTCGCCTGCACACTTAAAAAGATAAAAGTTGCTGTCATAGACCTGCATTTCATTTATGTACATAGAAAAGAAGTGCATGAGATAAAACACAACCCTGGGGCCACCCCAGTATTCAAAATGGTTTCATCAGACATGGATCCTTGTACAGAGACTCTTTTGGGGGCAGTAAGATTAAAAAAAAAAAAAAAAAAGTCTTTGATCTACAGTGCAAGATGTCCATTGTTATCAAGTTTAAAAAGTTGATTTAATAAAATGTCAGTCTTGATCGTATTAAAAGCTGAACTAAAATCAATAAATACAATCCTGGCACGAGCCTGGGGATGCTGGATGGTAACCATGTGCAGTCCTGTTAATGCAGCATCCTCAGTACCTCCCTGTGCTTCATAGGCAAGTTTGAGATTGTCTAGCTGACCATGGGGAGATGTTAGGCACCCCCAGTACAACCCATTACATTACATCCGCTTGCATAAGATACTGGTAGGAGCAGCGAGTTTGAAGTCATTAGGTGTGAAGGGGGAGACTCTTTGTAGGCACTTTGGAGCGATTGTTCATCAAGCAGACCCCTGGAATAATCTCGTAAAAACACCTTTTAGTTGATAAGTGCACCCTGCGATGGCTCTTCCTCCGAGACCATCTGGGCCCGGAGCTCTGTGTGGCCTTATCTTAGCAAGACTGCCTGCTATCTCCCCTTCAGTAAGTGTGATAGGATCCCAAACTGGGCAACATACATTGTCGAGTGTGTCCCCGTGAGTGTCTTTGTCAAAGCCACTGTAGGAACTGGTTTAGCTCTTTGGCAAAGGAGGCAGTGTCTGTGGGTAGGCAGTGTTGTTTCCTGCAGCCATTTGGCTGGTTGTTCTTTATAAAAGTATTAATAAGTGCAGCGTTAATACTCCTTGAGTGACAGTGGCCTGTAATTGACCTAAACCTTAAAGATATATTTAAAATAACTAAAAACAGGAAAAATGGCTCAGCGCTGCAACATGTTGCCATCAATCATTCATCAGCCAATGTGGGCACTGAAACACGTCAGCCAATAAATAATTCATGGGAACATATTGCCTTCCATGAACCTCTTTTCCCCCCCTAATTTTAGATATTATTTCTAGGACCTTGTATGTCCTATAAGGAAGCAAAATACCTCACTTACTGCCCCTTTAAAAGCCAGCGTGCATTTTTATAATCTGGGCTGCAGGCTTCACCCGCTTGACAGACAGATGGATGGACGAATGGACAGACTGAGTCAGGCAGACAGACATACAGGCATGTCAGAGGAGGCACGTTGCCGGCTGGCGAGGCAGGAGAGAGGGAGCATCTGCCGGCGGGTTTGAGGAGCAGCCATGGCTTCTGTGAATCAGGATCTCCCCTGACGACAGTGGCGGGCCAAGAAGGGACGCAGTGGTGCCAACGGGTCAGGGGAATCACAAATGGTTCAAAATTTCATCACCTAAAAGGGTCGGATTTGTCTAAACCTTTCACAACACCCGCATAGAGAAACGTTAAAGTCAAGCATAACATGTGATCTCTTCTTCTCCTCTTTGGATTTCCTGTTAGTGGATTTTCTGTAGGTGTCGCTCTGTTGTCCTTTTAGCCACACTGGCTAACGTTGCTAATGTTAACCACCCAGATTAGCATCTTCTGTTCATGCAAAACAAAGTTGAGCTGTAAAATACATCATCTCCTGTGACTCTCGCCATGCAAATTTGTTTTATTTGGAGATATCAAATGGTCAGTCCAACCAAATTGCAGAAAAGAAGAAACATGCACATCCAGTTTTAACCTTTGCAGCATGTAGCTCTTTGCTACCACCTCAATACGATGGAAGTAAACAGCATTTCATGTGCCGTCTCAAGAGTCATCTATAGAAAGGATGTTGTAGATGTGCTGTTGAGTGAATAAATGTATTTTAGTTGAATAAACCTTTTTAAAATCGCTAACTAAAATTGCTAAAACACATATTTACACAGTTAAGTTCACATTTTCTTGCTTTGTCCCAATATATTCTTCATTCTTTGTGACCTTATTAAATAATCTGTAATGTTTAAAAGCCTTTTTTTCTGCGACTTACTGGATAGTTTCACCCTTTTTTAGACATTCTGAGCAGCGGTGATCATTTATTGGTGGGACTAGTCACCACCTTTAGTGACGGGCAGCCTGCGATGTGGGATAAAAGACCTTTTAAATTAGAGGGTTAAGAGCCAAAAAGGTTGGGAGGCGCTGCAGCATGTGGTAAAAGAAAAAAAAAAAAACTCTTGAAACTACGAGTACAGGCGGTTAGACCAGAGAGAAATTTGAGCCCTTTGAGTCATCGCTATTGATTAGTGCCCCCATCAACCTCCGACAGATAAAATTATGGTCATTTTGCCCTTTTGGGTTAATAAAAAATGTTTTTTTTTTCTTCCCTTATTGCCCCTTTAACAGAGGAGATACACAAAAGCCTTTAAGGGCAGAGTGCGACACCACAGTCACACTCACCCAGCTCGTCTGAGTGCGTCTCTTCCTCCCCTGCTGGTTATCTACAGTCCGCCACAGAAAGCGGAGCGAGGGGCGGGGGCTCGCCAAACACAGCCATGGCCCATTTGACCACAGGGGAGGCCTGTCAATGGCCCAGATAGTTCTGGTAATTTCTCTGCGTTGACTCTGCTGCTGCCGCTGCTGCTGTGTTTTACATATTCAGAGAAGGAATCGAATATGAAGGGGGGACTCCCTTTGTTCTGGCGTGTATATGTGTGTGTGTGTGTGTGTGTGTGTGTGTGTGTGTGCTGGATCGCCGGGGCAGAGGGGCCGCGTTCTCCTCCGCGGATACGCCTTGAAGTCGAGAAAGGCTTAAGGTATATTTTGAAATACTGAGGAGAGAGGGGAAAAGAGAGAAGTAAACAGGATTAGCGTTATCAGCCGCACTTGCAAGGGAATGCACACACAAACACGCGCATATACTGTATATATTTGAGGACGCACACACACACACACACACACACACACACACACAGACGCAGAATTGCAAATGAAACATGAATAAGTAAAGCAATAAAGCATTCTCTTGATACGCTGGCCCCAGTCAGAGAAATATTACTCTGCTCGGACCATGTGGGGGCAAATAAGTGTTTTTCTTAACCCAAGTAGTCAAGCATGATTGTGAATGCGATGATAATTGACCTAAATGTTCCTCTTCTGTGAAGGCAGTGACAGCGGCTCATGGTTCATAACGCTACGAAAGGCGCGGGAGGTTGAATATGAGGGAGGCGCCGATGCTTCAATTGCAACCAAACAGGCGATCAGTTAAGCTAAAAATAAAAAAATAAATAAATAAATAAAAGAAAAAGTACGCCCGGCGCTCTAAACGTCAAGAAAATGAGAGCGCGTGTGTGTGTGCGTTTCCCCCCGCGGCGCGTTGAAGAATGGCCGTGATTTTCTGAAACTTGTTTCTGCGTGTTTTCTGAATATCTGATATCAGAGGGACATTATTTTGAATATCAACACCCTCCTCCCTCCCCCCTCCCCCTCCTCTTCCTCCCTCCATCCTCCCCCCACACACACAACACAAGCGGCGGATGGTGCTAATTTCAAAAAACATCATCTCCTCCACGCCGAGTTCAGGAAGTTGATTTATAGACGGTGCTCGCCGAGTTAATTGCAGTGCGTGACACCAATCAGTCTTTGGGGGAGATTTCTAAGGCGAGCGGGGGGCGGGGGGGGGGGGGGAGGGGATTAAATCGACACCCAGCGCAAACAAACAAACAAACAAACATATTCATATCTCCCATATTTATTTATCAATGTTTTAGATTGCGTTCTTGCCTCCGAGATTGCCCCCTTTTTTCGCCGAAGATTCAATAAGTTGACAGAAACATTGTCAGCACCGGGGTGTCGCCTTATATCGCCGCTGCCAACAAATCCGTCTTTGGGAAAATGGAAATGTATGTGTTAAGCACGCCCAAGTGATACAGGACCCCCCCCACCCCTCCCTCCACCCCCCCCTCCCTCGTCGGATCCTCGAGAGTTGCTCCTCCACAAAATGATCATCGTTGTGTTCGGAAGCATTCATCTTGATTATACAGACAGAAATGCTTTGATAATGATCTGCGGGAGACGGTCGTCAGAAGTTTGTCAAAAAACACTAAATGTCAAATCCCCGGCGGTGGTATCTAACTATCTGGTGGTGTGACACAGGCTGTCACACACACACACACACTTAAACACACACACACACACACCCTCCTCCTCCTTCTCCTCCTCCTCCCTTCCCAGACTTGGCCAATGAGACGTATACCTCTTAGTGCCTCCCGTGCCTCCTCACTGTATTGCACTGAGAGATGGAGTGGAGAGCACGCAGCTGCAGACCAACAACAGCAGCAGCAGCAGCAGCAGTGCACGTGTGTGTGTATGCATGTGTGTGTGTGTGTGTGTGTGTGTGTGTGAGGTCGTCTGGCAGAAACACGTATGTTCAGGGACACAAAAACACTGCAGGAATATGGAAACCACATCCAGCACATTTGTTGAAAAGCTGTCAGAGCTGCTTATGTATTTAGTGTTTACATGTTTTCCTTTTTTTTTTATTTCCGTCAAAGTGTGAAGAAAAAAAATCTTAAACAACAAACAAAGTAAACAAAACAAACTTAGACGCCGCTTTTTAAGCCACTGCGTCATATTTAGCAGTGAAGGTTAAAGACACAGTGAAGTTGACGAGTGTTATTGTCAAAGTTTTGGCCGTTGTTTCCTTTCGTTATGTTGACATTTGACCCTTTAAAGTAACTGCAGGAACGTTTCTTTACGTCGTAAAGAAACACGAGTTAGTTAGATATTCGGAAAAGTTGCAAACAAGCTGACAGATCAGCTTGATTATTGAACTAGTGGGGCTCACAAGATACTCATTTTTTGCAGAATATCTTGCAGATTTACCTCGTCTAGATCCAATGTGAGAGGTGACAATCATTCTTGCATCCTGCAGGTAGATGCTGCTTCATTTTAAGGAGTCAAAACTGGAAGTCGTTTGGTAAATAAACCCCTCTTTGTTCAGGAAAACTGCAGCTACGACAAAGTTAAAAGTTGCAGCAGGCAGGAAGTGAGGCTGTGTAAGCTGTGACGGACGTTACGATGGAAGTTTGACTAATCTGTGTGTTTGTCTACAACCTGTGTGATCGCGTTCCCAGATCTCAGCAATTACCTTAATTAGTACAATGTTGTTAATACTCAAAATTTACTCCAATCATCCCGACGGTGACCCCGTTTTTGCACTAGATGTGAACCAGATGTAACCAATCAAGCCATCACACATTTTTAAGTAATCCTATCCTTCTGCTCCCCATAAAAAATCTGATATTTTTTTTCCCTTCTTAAACTGATACTTAATTGGTTTAAACTTTATAATCATCTCTCAGCGTTTAACAATCACCCAGCTTCAACAGGAATCATTTTAAGGGGCTACTGCACACTGTCTGTTACCTTCTGTCTCTTTATATGTCTCAAAAGTTCATTTTTTGTCTTGAAAATAGTACGACTAACAAAAAAAATCTTTAACTTGTTTCCATATTTAGATCCTGTGATGACAACCGAGCCGTCTCTGTAACAAGTGAGCGGACTCCGATTGCTGATGCAGTCAAGAAAAAAAAGCCAGTAAGTGTTTTTTTTTCTTCCTTGTCAAATGTCAGCAGTTGTATTTACACATCAAAAGACAACACATCCTCATATAAATCTCTCTCATAGCTCCAGTTGTGTCTTTACCTGAAATCCTTAAAGTTTCATACGTAAACACAGCAGAACATGGAGTGAAATGACTCTCCGTGCACTTTCTTCACCTCCAAAAATACAAAAATCTGACATCTCTACATGAAGACTGGCCCACAAGGAGCAGGAAAGATGACTAAGGGCACATATTTATGTATTTATATATATATTTATATATATCCGGAGCTCATTGGATGGTAAAATACAACTCAATCAGCTTTTGTCGTGCCTACAGAATTGCTCTGTCACGCGCACGCCGTGTAGCTGCTCTTATAATTTAAATGTTAATGACATCACAGGTTTCACTTCTTCACGTCGGCGGCGGGTGGGAAGACTCGATCTCGCTCACAAATGCGGACTGGCAGGTACTAAGCGGTAAACGAGTGGAATTCCTCTTTAAAATGCTAATGAGGGCCAACACAAGTCTGTCTCTCTCTGTGTGTGTGTGTGTGTGTGTGTGTGTGTGTGTGTGTGTGTGTGTGTGTGTGTGTGTGTGTGTGTGTGTGTGAATGAATGCACTTCACAGCCAGGCAGCCCACTGTATATGCATGAGCGCTTGTGTGTGTGTGTGTGTGTATTTGCAGCTTCTAAATGAACTGCCAGCTTTCAATACGATTACGCTATGTGACCTTTTTAAAGGAACTGACATAATGTTCAGGATTTAGTTCGTTATTAAGCGACTTTATGCAACGCGCTCTTTTGTTTTTGACAAGCGACATCAGCAAGAAAACAACCTCAGCAGCTCCTGATTGAAGTTCATTGTTAAAAATCAGCATTTTTTTTTTTTTGTATATTTAAGGTTTTAAGATTCAGAACGATCCGTGATACGTTCGCAGAGTTGCCCGCCGCCCCCTCCCCCTCCCTCTCGCGGGTTCGTTTTGTCTCCACATATGGCCAGAGTGGCCACACCCGTCGTCCCGCCGCTGCCGCCGCCGCCACCGCCGCCGCTGACAGCCTCCTCGGCTTCCCTGGCGAGCTGGTAAAACATCTTGAGCGGGTACAAACGTGGACCGACCCTCCTTTTGGCTGACGTCCAAACCCTGTCTCGCGTCTTCTGGGAGAACAAGAGGAGAAATGGAACAACTGGTTTTAATGAAACAATTACAAGACACTAATTATTATGTTAATGTTTTGCTACTATCATCAGCCACCGCTAACAGCCTCATGCACCTAGAGGTTCAGAGCCTGCCGTGTGTGTGTGTGTGTGTGTTTGTGTGTGTGTGTTTTGTCTTTTCAGCTAGGTGGGAAGATGGACGCTTTTCAATAGGCAGGCGTGTGTACGGCAGGAATGTGTTGAAATGTAAAAAGGGCCACAAAGCGCCGGCTGTTGTCATTGAATGTCAGGTACATTAATTCCCATAATGCTCAGCGCAAATAAATTAGCAGCAGGGTTGCCAGTGATTCAAAGCCATCAGTTTTAGGTGTGTGTGTGTGTGTGTGTAGGAGGAGGAGGAGGAGGAGGAGGGAGGCTCAGGAGACAGGCCTGGAGGCGAGAACACACACACACAAAGCACAAAACACACACACATGCGCAAATAAACACATGCATCACACAGAAGCATGAATACACACATGTAAACACATGCATCACATGCTCGCTCTGCCTCCGCACACACACACACACACACACATGATGAACAGCAGTGTGCTGCGGAGGCCATTGTTTAATGCAGCAGCGGTCGTGCATGTGTTGTGCATTAAAGGATAAATCGCCTTTTCCTGCAGCGCCAGGTGAAAGCGTTCGACGGCGGCGGCGGCTGGCGATGGCGCTAAATTGGTGCAACGGCGACACGTTCAAAGACTTCGAGGAGTCATAAGTCATGTTTTTAGCTCATTTGGTTGCGTTGAGTTGAACATTTAACTGTTTCCAGATTCTTAGATGTGAAGATTTTCTGTTTCATATGATTGTAAATTGAATATTTTGAACTGTTGATTAGCCAAAACAAATTGAAATCGCATTAGGGCGCAGGAACTTGTTTGATATTTCATATAATTTAGATTATTAATCAAAGAGATCAACAGATGAATTAAAACTTCCACTTGCCAAAAATTCTTATTAAGTACTTTTTGTTTATGCTGCATGTATTGTAAGTGAGTGAGTAAACATGCGGAGCTCTTCGGTATAAATAAAGTTGTTTTATTATGAAATGAATACCTAGAAACAAAAGAAATGAATGAAAATGAAGCGTCTGTGCACAGAATGAAGAATAAAACTCGATCTAGTGAAAACAGGTTGAAATATTCTTACATAATACATTTTTTTTCACTTGTTTGAAGAAAATAAGGACAATTGAAATGAAATCTGTCGTTAGTTTGAGGTGTAGAAACAAATTTCACCTCCGTCGTCTCCATAAAACTCCGTAAAACTTTCAGTGAAAATAAGGAACATTTACTTTTAACAAGTCAAACTCTTTATTTTCATATTTCAAAGAGCTTTAATGAGCTCTCAAAATTAAAAAACACTCCCCTGAGACGGAGACAGGAGACACATCCTGCTGCCCAACATGCACCAACATGCCACAATGAACAGGATAATACTGTATATTTATAATTATTAAGTATCAATGCTAATGTTGTGCTAATGTTCATATTACTGTTATTGTGTACTGACCAAATATTTGGACTAATCGTGCTTTGGCAACATTATTCTTGAACTCTTTATGCCAAAAAAAAAAAAAAAAGCAAATGTTATTTTTAAATTTGAGTGAACTGACCCTTTAATTATAACACTTGACTTTGAAGACATTGGTGTCCATTATTCTTTTCTTGGGGAGTGAGGGGGGGGGGGGAGGGGGTTGTTTGTTGTTGCTGCTCTCTCAGCCAGGTCTCTCTTTTTGGAAGCAGTGTTTTTTATTCTCGGTGGGACTACCTGGCTGAATGATGGGTCAATGAAAGGAGTAACAATGTCCCAGACTGTCTGCCATAAGTCAGTGAAAGAGGTGATTCATGAACAGTGGGCACTAGGTCTTGGCTCGGTCTCTTTGATTGAAACCTGTTTAGCAACAACTGCTAATTTCATTACATGGTGTCAGCACACACTGAGCGGCTCCTAAAGGGCCCGCTTTGAACTCTCAGGGCCCAAACAATGACACTGGCCTGTCAGGGGGTCTGATGGGAGTGTGACGGGTCGGCGGTGGGTTGAAAAACAAAAACCTCCCTGTAAAAAAAAAAAAGAAGAAGAAGAAGAGGACGAAGGTTTTTCATAATGCTGAAGTCTGTCAAATATTTTGATATGTCCCACACACCATGGTGCAGCTCCTCCTGGGCTTTTTGCCTTTCAGTTGGGGGGAACAATTGACTTTCTTCGCGATCAAGTCGTTCGCCTCCCCGCCTCCAGGCAAAACCTTTCATGAAGAGCCATGGCTTGCCGTTGCAGCTGTTCTGCTGGGGTTCTTCCCATGGACACCGGGGATAAAAAGTCTTTGAGGAAGCCACTTCAGTTGTGTGGCCTTGCAGGTTTCTCTTTTTTTTTTTTTTTTTTTCCCTTCTCTCATCCAAAACTTGGCTCACAAGGAACTTTTTGGGGTTGTTTTTTCTTTGTTGGGCCGGGGTTGGACTGGGTTTGATCTTTTTTTTTCTTTCTTTTAGTCTTTGTTAGTGTGATGATACATTAACCAACATAACGAGTAGTTCAGTCGGCTCGTCATCTTTTTTTTTTATAGCAGTTTGGTTGTTTATTCAGCCTTTTTAACCTGATTTTTCTTGAACCGATCATAAAAAAAAAAATTAGCCATTGGTGGAAATGTTAACACACGACGAAGGATTGCTGCTCTAGTTTCAAGAAAAGGACACAAAGAGTGAGATTTCCAGTTTCTGAAACACAGAAATAGACTTAAACGGCTTGGTGAGACGGACATTTTCTTTGCGGTACAGTGAGGCGAATATCCTCTGTAGCAGAATAAGAAACAGCAGACTTTCAGAACATGCACCATGAAGGTAACTTTGTAAAGTTCACTGCGGATAGAGGGAGGCGTATGAATATTCATGAAAAATTACCCGAGCTCACTGTGCCTGATAGCGGGCCCTTTTCTACAGCGGTATTAGGCCTGTAAAAGAGATGAAAGGCTTGTGAACCATCCCCACTTCCTTGGCCTTATACTGGGACACAATGGCCAACCAGCCGCTCAATTAGTCTGCCATCTTAGACTGACTGTTTGACAGGTCTAGCTAATTGTTAATCCCGCCATAACTGTTGGTTGGAGTAATTAATCATGTAACAAAAGGGCTCTCAGTGAGGCAAAACCCCACTACCACCGCGGATGTGTGTCAAACCCGGGAAGCGAGAGCGGAGAGAGAATAGCAGCGGTAAAGGTTGTCCGATCCGCAGATGAGGTTGATCAACGAATATTTAATCTTCATTTGCAGCACCTTCGCATGTCGATTGTTTTTTTTCTTTTCCCCCAGATGTAAACAAGTGCATGCGTGAGATCTCCTGGCTTATGTAAATGCGTCTCCGTGTGAGCCCCCCACAGGAACGGGTTCCAGGGGTCAAGTACCATTCATCATGAGATGGAGTGTCATTTTCTGCACTTCATACACAGGCAGCTGCTTAAGAGGAGCGAAGAGAAAAGGAGGTATTCTTTGAGGGGGGAAAGAAAAGGCAGAGCCGAGCACAATCCAGGCTTCAGAGAGAGGAGATGGCAGGGAGGTGGGGGGTAGAATAGGAACACAAGGTGCCACTGTGTCAGAATTCAAATGTGAGCACCAACCGGTGATGTCATTCACCTCCCCAACCCCACCTCGAGTCATAAGACGAGCCGAATTCCTGGGAACGGGAAACGGACACAAAGAACCACCGTGTTTTGCAGTTTTTCAATACTGACTCATTTCACTGTGACCCATAAGTGATATTTTTTTTCCCTCGGTGTGTCCAAACGATGATTAATATCTGTTTTCTATCTCTGTGCCGAATGGTCGCAGCAGCAAACAAGAGCATCCCTTGTTTAGATGAAAAAGGAATTCAAGGCTCCCAGGCTATGAGATCTCATAAAGGCCAAATTGGATAATTTCAGGGAAAATGGACAGAGGTCATATCTCATCTCCATCTTTTTTTTTTTTTCTTCTTCTCTCTTTTTTTTTTTTTGAAGATTTAAAGATAGTCACGAAAGAGAGCTGGTGTATATGTTGGGTTCAAGGCTGCCAAGAGTTCCTGTATGTGTTGCTTTCTGCTTAACGGCGTTTGGGGATTTAAGATCGAAGAGTCTTGAAAGTTCCCTAAATTTTTCAAACACTGCACCAAAAAAAAAAAACCCTCCGTGAGTAACAAATCCTGGCAATCCAGCACAAGCAGCCAAAACATGACAAGAGCTGCATTATTGCCAAGCCAGAAAGAGAAAGACCTGATGATTGGAGCAACAAAACAAAAGCCTCCGGGGAGCCACTGGCCATCCCCGCCGGCTGACCCACCTCCACCACCAACGTGCAGGACCAAAGCACAATACCACACACAAAAACCTGCAGACAATAAACAGAAACAGTAGGAATCCTTCCCTAATTTGACTTGCTCCACAGGTGGTCACCAGCTGCTTGCGAACAGGTTACTGGGGGCCCCGACGGAGGAGCGGAGATTTTCATTTTAAGTGGAACAATGGGAACTGCTCAGGTCCCAAAACCAGGAGGTCGTTTCTTTCTCCTTCCTTTTTTTTTTTTTTTTCTCCTTCTTTTTATTTGGCAGTGCCTGGAGGTAAGTCGCAGCTCCACGGCAGCAGACAGTGAGGTCTTTTGTCTCTACGTCTGTGCACCAAGATGGGGGCTATCAGAAATTCCCCCTGTCTTAGTTCACATGATTCAATGAGAGCCCTGTGTGTCAGTCTGAGGGCTGTTCTTTTCTTGTCTATTCATGTCATACACCGGAGGGAAAGACCCGGCTACGCTGACGGCTGGAGGCCTGCTTTTACTCATCCAACGAGACAACAAATTCTGAAGAACCCAGAATTCATTTAACTCATAATTACATGGCTTTTCATACAGAATAGCGATTCAGTCTAGCCCGATTAAAAATGTGCAACGGTCATTCACTTAAAATCCTTGAAATCCCTTAAATTTGCAACTGTACCTTAGCAGAAAATCACTTCCAGAGTAATCTTATTACCTCCATAGCAACTACCAAGAATCCAGATAAACTGATTAAGAAAAAAAAAAAACAATCTTTTGTCTTTTTGGGCCCGGCTGAAGAGGCAAGGCACATGGTCGGATTCGGGGAACTCTCCATATAAATGACAGATAAATCCTAACCAAAGAATGTCTTGCAAGCAGAGGGGCTTTTCCAAAAAAATCCCTGTCGAGATCTTATGCATGGAAACCCAGACTGTACTCCAAAGGCACAAACCACTCCATAAGAGTAAGTAAGTTGGCGTGAGTAATTGATTCAATGCGATTCAAAGATGCAACGACTCTTCTAAAGGATATTGGAAACTTGTAAATACTAAGACATGGGAACATTTGAGGGGGGAAAAGAAAGAAGATCATCTCAAGTCACAGTATTAAGTTATCCAAGACAAACTCTACTGGTGAGCGCGGGGACTGCAACAACCTCATCAGATTTCTGGCACAAGAACATAAACGAACAATTTGTTTTATGCAAATTGACAATGATATTGTCCAAAATTGCATGGAAGAATTATTGAATGTGTCATTAAAACAGCCTTGGAAATAAACAGTTTTTCCTGGCAATGGCAGAAACGGTGGTTGCTGGCAGTTTGTTCATTGGACTCATTGAAGAACAGACCACTAATGTCCATTCTGCTTGGTGATTTTTAGAACTGACTCTCCGTTATATGGAACCATACATCTTAGAGAAGTGAACGAACCCAAGGTGTGCCCATAACAGTCCCACAAAGAAGCTGATATTTCATCCCCTTTTAACCAAATATTGCATCATAAACCAGCAAAGAACAAACCCAGCTAAGGTTTGGGAGCCAGTAGTCGCTCTGAAAGTGCCTTACAGTAATATTTTGACAAAATTCTCCATCGTATTTCAAACACTGAGCAATTTGGGTCCTTTTTTTTCAAATTAAAGTGATCAATTGTAGGAAACAGGAAAATCAAATAAAAGGTTTTTGTTCTCCGGATCAATTTGTAGTTCAGATTTTAGACATTTTCTTTCTTTTTCTTACCTTTAGACTGTTGGATTAAACCAAAAAACAACTAACAAATAGAAAATCTGAATGGTGTCATCCATCTCCATTGTTCTCACATCTACTTTAAAGCTTCACAACCAGGTCTAAAGGTTTCAGTCTAAAGCAGTGCACTATTTTATACACATTTCCTCTAAAAAAATATTGAAAATATTCAGTTTCTTTTGAAATTTTGGGCCTCCTGACCAGAATCTTTTATAAAGTTTTGGGGGTTTGACTGGCCAAAACTCTTCCCCCTGATCATCAGCAAAGTTAAAATGTTAACTTTAGCATCAAATTAACTCAAATTATATGTTGTGAAACCTTTCTATTCCCATCCAGCTGGGTAATGGTTATAGCCAGACAAACCGTCATAGCTAATATATCTGTTTGAATGAAGTTTGTTAAGCAGCAGTTTTAATGTCAAAAGGAAAGGACTAAAAACAAAAACCAGCATCAAAACAAGGTGTTGGTGCAAGGATTTCAAATTATCTTTGCTACCAGTAACCTTATGAATTATGCCACCTATTAATTCATGTATTTTATCATTTGTTATCCGTCGCTCAGAGTTAATTTTGGGTTGCAACTGACGAGCTGTGGTGGCAACGTGCCATCCCTCAGGGTCACCTTAAAAACCATGTTCAGGACGCTCAGCCTCTCCTCTCTCGTCGCCCTAAAATAAAACTTTCATCTCCCTCGTCATCGCATCCTGAACTTGCCCCCGTGTCCCTTCATTTAAATTCACACAGCTGATGTTTGTTGTGAACAGGCGCTGTCAGAGAGGATAAAGAAAGGTTACCTGGTGGCTGAGAGCAAGACCCTTTACACCAGCAGATTTATCCACACTGATGTTTTGATGTCACCATCGGCTCCTCCAGGCACTTTGCTGTTGTAACGAACCAAACCCCAATCAAATCTTTGAAGTAGTCATGTATGCATAAGCGCCGTCTACCTTAATGCTAAATAATTAGCAAGCGAACGCGTGGCTCACTGGGATTGCTACCTCAGGGCTAAACTTGCTTTTCCTGCTTTGATCATTACGTTAATTAAATCTGGCTCCCTTGACAGGTCGGGGGCTAAAAAACAGGTAGGTGTCATAGGCACCTCGGCGGAGACAGAAGCACCTGGTGTGTGTGAGCGCTCCAGCTGTCAGCGGCGATGCCTTAAGAGTCAGACGACGGTGGCGTTAATTCGAACCGATGTCCCAAAAGGGGAGGGGAACAACTCAATCGTAAGACACCCCGATTCTCCGGTCTGGAGGCGGGCAAGGCTGCAGCTTTTGCGGCAGCTTTGGCCAGAGGAGGAAAGAAGTCATGTTGTCAGACCTCAGTGTCAGCTCGCGTCATAACCAGCGCCTGGGGGACAAATTAGAAGTGTGTTTCGAGAGATGTGTCAAAAGTGTTCTCGGTCCACATCACAGCAGAGAAATCGTGCGAAGAGGGACCTAAACCAAAGTCAAATGCCAAGGGGAGTCAGAGGAGGGACTTACCTATGATTTATTTAAATCAAAATGGCTTGAAACTATGAATAATTACACAACTGTGCATTCATGTGTAGTCTTTTAATGCAATTATTCATTTAGGGCTTGTACAGGAGGTCAACATTCGTACTGTAAACACCTCACGGAAAAAGGACATTAGCTGTCACATCACTAACCACAGTTACTGTACAAAAAAACTGCAACAAAGGTCAAAGGTCAGGTTAGGTCTCAGAGAGGGGAGGGGGGCTTACTAATGTGCACGCCACTTTCTGTATGCACGTACATTTATATCACAAGCGTTTAGGATTTTATAAGAAACCATAATGAATTTAATTGATACTCTTCTGTACATCATGTTTAGTTTGTTTAAAAACTGAATCAGGCTCTATTTACTTCTTAAACCACAGTCTAATACAGTTTTAATCCCCCCCCCCCAAAAAAAAATCAACTCTTGTCTCAGCAGCACTGCCTTTTAGTGCCTTGGCTTTCCCTCATGTTCAATTCAGGTTATGTTTATTAGAATATCCAAATTACACTTCATTACCCGTGAATCAAAACACCAATTTCAGTGATTTCTTTTTCCAAAAAACACACAGATGAGGGTGAGTAGTGTTTTCAACCTTGATTATTCTATTCAGAGGTTCCTGTAAGCATGCTAGAGTACTTCAGGCTTAAAATTGAGACCCTCACATACCTCATACCCGTGTCTTTAAGACCTCACACAACTGGACCCGGCTGTATTTTTTCCCTTCATTTCATTCATTCATGACCTTTTTAGTTTTTGCAACAGACGGCGTTAGCTGCATTCTTTCTCTTGCATATCTGCTTGCAACACGAGACACACCTGCGTACAGCTGGTTGGCAGAGTTGAAGAGAAGATTTCTTATGAAAATAACCTAATCTGACGCGGCCAAACTCAAAGCTTCCCGCAGTCTAATGGATCCCAACAAGGTTTTGGGTCTGAGCTGACTGAAGCTGTGAGAGAAAGGTAATGAATGAAGGCGACCTAGATTAGTGTATCCACGTTTTTTTTTTTTATCACCTTCAAAGCTCATCTGGAACATAACAGCTTTAAAAGAGTACACTGTTCAGCAAGATTTTTGGCAAGTTATTCAAAACTGCTGTAAAACTGTAACATTTGAAATCCAATTAGGAGAAAGGGAGGCAGCCGACGGAGCTCCGAAGAGGTTAACCCTGCTGTGCTCCAGCTGCAAGGGCATCAGTCAAAAAAATGGCATTATTAGTTAATAATTCAAGTCTGGAACTGTGTAAAAAACATGTTATTTCAATTAAAAGTCCTTCTTCAAGAAGTGTTTACTTTATTTTGTCTGCCCTTAACCTTAAAACTACTGAGTGGATGTGGGTCTCCACAGAAGCTGACTTTAAGCTGCAGGGCAGAAAAATCTCCCCGTTCATGACGAAAATAAGGCGAATGACATTAATTCCATATGAAATAATCTAGATTGTGTTTGTTGGATCAGCTCGAACTCAGAAACGACTTTCTGCCTAAGCCCAGCGGCCTTTCCTCCACATCCTCATCCAGCGCCCCACACCACAGAGCGTTCAGTGGTAATTAGTGTCTTCAATATGTTTATCCATCCCACATACCTGTTTAATCAAACCATTTTCTGGGCATGTATTCAACCTTCAAAGGCAGCGTTTGAAAAGGACTCGGAAAACACAAAAGCGAGTCGTCTCTGAAGCTCCTTTTGATCTAGATCATTAACGTTTTGGAATCAGAAGTTGACATAAGGCCCGGTTTTGTTGCCGCACTCCTGGATCCGTTTCTGTGCGGTGGAAGTTGAAGATGTTTGGAAAATTGCTCCGATTATAGTGTTCATGTGCCATTTGATACCGGTTCCAAGAACAAGGGGAGCTGCAGCCAAACCAGACTACACCAATAAGAGCTGGCGGAACTGGCCGTCCTTTCATAGACCACATGGTCTCTTTACTGAGTGGACACATTTTATTATCATGGTAATCGACTTTGTAATTTCGGTGTGAACAGCCCCACCCTGCTCCGTTTACAATGGAGAGATCTCAACACCAATTAAAGCAGAGTGTATCAAGGAACACTAGTTTACTAGAAAGGACAAATGGACTGTACTCAAAAGACTATGAGTTTGTCATTATCTATCAAAAACATCATATTTCTGAGTACATTTGTCAATAATTGCTGCAGTTTTGCTGTTCTATCTTCCAGTTTTCCAGCAGAAAAGCTCATTATAGCTTAAATACACCCTTTACTATATTTAAACAACTTAACAATTTAAAACCTTCTTGCCGCCAACATACATTGGCTCAAGGTTTGGCTACATGCATCAAACATTGAATCCATCATGGAAAAGTTGTCGCATCATGGGATGTGTTCAAAGCGAGCTCATGGGAATTCTTCATCGCTCTCCAACAGGAACATCAAATGTCGACACAATACATTCTTGGACTTCGCGAAGACGGTTCGGAGAGAGAGAGAGAGGGAAAGAGAGAGGGGAAGAGAGAGAGAGAGACGGGCCCGCCACACTGAAGCTCGCTCCGTCTCCAAGCCTTTTAAACACAAGCCCGTCCTCATCCAGCCTCTTTGAGACCAATTCCGTTCCACAACAGATGCATCAAAAACTGGAGGGGGGAAAGAAAAAAAAAAAAAAACGCTCATCATGGCATCATCAACCGACTCCCCCTGCTTCTCTCTCTCTCTTTCTCTCTGAGTCTTTTTCTCCTCGAGCCTCGACGCGGCGGCGGCGGTGGCGGCAACGCCTGCGCCCACGGGCAGCGTTTCTGAAAAATCACAAGAAATTCATTTCCTCCCTGGATGGAAAATAACAAAGGCATTCCTCATGACAGGCCCCTCTTCCTGTCATCTGCAGGCCACAAGTCTACTGATCTATTAATAGAAACCCCCCCCCTCCTCTTTCCTTCTTTATCACAACCAGACTGCAGAACTCTCATCAGGTGATTCGATTAACAAATTACAGACGGGCAGGAAGTCTGTAAGGAGTTTTAGGCAAAGGTAAAAACAGAGAGAGCGATACTGTACAGTGTGTGTTTTGGGGGGGGGGGGTGTGAGTGGTAGTATACAGCATTAAATATTCAGTTTGATTACTCTTTACTTGGTAGCAGATTTCTGACCTAGTTCAGAGTAATTAGGTTTACACTGTTCAGTCACTTTAGTAAACAAGGATATTTTCCTGGTGAGATAAGTTTGCAGCAGCTCTTGATATCGTGGCGCAGAGCCTCAGCAGGGATTATCTTCAATCTGAAGAAGATACCTATCTGTTATGTTGATGTTTCTGCTTTAATAACGACTCTCCATCCCGCCGGAGAGGCACAGAAAGAGCTCGGTGTACCAGGAATTTCATGGCATGTCTCCATCGCCACTCTGTACTGTAAATACTCATGGCTCTCTGTGATGTAGCAGTTGCTGCTTTTAGTTCGTTTTTTAAAGATTGGCTGCAACTTTCCTCCACTTTTTTTTTTTTTTTTTTTTTGTCACATTTATGGTTGTGATCCAGAATCCTTTATTGGGAAAAAATGTTGTTCTAAGATACTTGATCATTGTGTAAACCTGAATGACAAACTTTATTTAGTCAGTTAAATGTGGGTCAGGGTTAAAGCAGAGCTCTGCCAAGTTATACTTTTGTTTTTAAAGCTGAGACACATGTTCTATCAATAACAAATTGTCAAATCAGTATCAAAATCAATATCTAACCCTGTTTTAATGAACACAGAGAGAAACACTCTAAATTTCTTCACACTACAAGCATGTCATCCATGTATTTAGCATGCAATTATGCAGCATCTGACTCATATATGGGATTATAAACAATTAAAATTTGAATTCTTGCCACTTCCTTGAGCGTAAAACAATTTAAATCAAAGCTAAACCATAAAATAAAGAGACTTTGTTGTGTTGCTGCATGCTCTGCAGAACATGGAAGTACATTTCCACACTTACCTTTCACATTATATGCAACTATATACTCATATATTGTAATCCAGTGGCAAATATTGCACTTTTTTTACTGCAGATTTTACATATAAGACCTTTAATAAATGTATTAAATGCATTGTTAAAGATTAAACTAACCAACAGTACATAAAATAGGTCAAAGAAGTTTCATCCAGCTTCAACATGATGATAATAAACCAATATTACAATATATAATAATGTAACAAAGGGTACAAAGTACATTTTGCTGACAACACATGGTACTTTTCCTTATATAATGTTGAATATATTGAGTATTTTCACACTGTGGTATTGCTACTATCAGTAGCCAATCAGTGGCTTAGCATTGCATGCTATATGTTGCATACATGTATAGAAAGAAACAGAAACAGGTGAACTTTTCCTTTAAAAAAAAACATGTTTTTTAATGTCTACGAGCATAACATTTACACATATATGTACCTGTGTATGTATGTTGTACTCTCTCTCATCCTTTTACAATGTAAACACATATGAACATGACAAAAGTCTGTGCCGCGAGACGCTACGGTACAAATCCGTCACCCATCAGCGAACGTGTGCAAACTCTCAGACAGACAGACAAACAGACGGTCGGTCGTTCGGTCCATCACAACAGTCGATCGTACACTAATATCTCGGGGCATCAGCAGCTATTCCAGAAGCAGAACTAACAAGTTAAGCCCAAACATTGGGTTTGCATGGCAGTGGGGGAGTGTGTGAATGTGTGTGTGTGTGTATGGTGGGGGGTGGTTGGATGGGGGGGGGGCATGCATACATCAAACAGAGACGGTCGGTCAATATTGGGGTATGGAGAATCAACACGCTTTTTTAAAGGAGAGGCTTATGCTCAAACATCACAGTGCCAGTTGCCGGGCCCGAGCATTTCCCGAGGCCCGGATCGCCATTTCTCATTTGTTGCATTAGCAGGAAAGACGGCGCACAAATAACATTTCCCTGAGCAAGGGAGGTATCTTTGCATACAAAACAAGGCTGTGTATAATTTTCAACGGGGCGAGAGGGGAAATGAAAGTGTACGAGGGGAGGGAGAAATATGCACCTTCATTAGCGGCGGACGCAGTCGGCAAAACACATTTAGGAAATTAGCATTTTTGAAAAAGTGCGTTTTAAGAGCCAAACTGTTTTTCCTTTTGTGAGAGAGAGCAGAGTGAGGGTTAG
Organism: Euthynnus affinis; assembly: GCA_029490765.1. NCBI lineage: Eukaryota > Metazoa > Chordata > Actinopteri > Scombriformes > Scombridae > Euthynnus > Euthynnus affinis. The sequence continues at coordinate 15,485,345 of CM055861.1, forward strand.
AGGTTGGGGTTAGACACCAGGAAATAGCAGAAAGCGGTGTATGATTTGATTATACGGATGGTTTTCGTCCACCTTTCTGGGTTTGATGAGCTCACCTGGAGGCACTTTTGTGTCTTTGTTTTCACAGAAAAGCTTCAATTTGGCTGCTTTTTTCTTTCTTATAAATAAAGAATCTCATTAGGTGTAATTTGGGATCATGCACACCAGCCTGTACCGTTCAGCATAAAAGAGAAGAATAAAATGTCCTGCCCAATAATTTCTCTCTGCTTTCACTCACGCTTCATTTTTTAGAAAGCCCAGTTGAGCTTTATTGCCCGTTCTGAATCGCACAAACACACACAAACAGGCATTCCTCTTCAAAATATTAGAGCCTACACTGATTGCCACCACCTGCGTTATCAGACAGGCTACTAAACAGATGCGGGAGAATGATCTCTGTGAAGAAATCACAGCTGAGATGTGGTGTGAAATCTGGCAAAAATGCTAAAAGAATCTGTTTGAGCAGCACTGTGAGGAATTCTGCGCCGACTACACATGGCTCCCAGTTGAAGGCATTAAAAAAAATATCCAGTAAGATGACAGAAGACACCTAGGACCACTGCATGTGGTCTGGCCACAAAATAGTACACTGCTGGTCAAATATAGTGCAGGAGCTGGAGAGTATTTTTGGTGTCGGGTGTGATCTGAACTCTCTGCTCTCAGTTTTCCTTATGGGATGATTCATGATGAAAACTACAGAAGGTCTGTGTGAGATATGTGAATCCTGGGACTACAGCCTGCACAACACATGAGGTCATCTTTTAGTTTCTATAAAAAAATAAAAAAAAATGTTAAAAGTTATGCAAGGAAACAAAAACCAGAGCATTTTCCCTTGTTTATGATCTATTTCTAGCTTTTAAATGGCGTTTTGACAACGACTGAAATCAGGTTTTGTTCATGTTTTCTCTTCGGGTCAGAGGTCAGTTTAGCGACGTGTATGATTGATACATCTCCATGTGCTCTCTCTCTCTCATACCTGCATGCTTTCCTCATGTAAGCACGGGAATGTTCTCCAGCTTGACATGACCACCATGTCTCCGATCATTTGCAGGTCAAAAGATACCATCGAGGTGCCTAATTTAATTGATTAAATTGGAACCACATTGAGATGTAAAAGAGGAAACATTTTTTAGTCATCAAGGTTTCTTTTTAAAAGCATTCCAATGGCTTTATTTCGGTATTTATTTGCAATCTGCTCCACACTGAAACGTAGTCACTGAAATGCTGATATGTAACCTAGACCAGCTGTTTCCAACCTGGGGACTCGAGATAAATCTGAGGTGTCGTGAGATGATTAAAGAAGTCTTTGCATGCAATCCTCTTTTTTTAAAAAAATGCACAAAACAGAGTGACATGTAAGTGACATGTTTAGACATGTGTATGTTGCTGTTCAACATGTGGTTAGGACCCGCTTCACTTTAGTAGATAAAGTAATTTAAAGGCTGTTGAAACATCAGCGATAGTATTTTATCTAGACTAGGGACCTACCCGAAGACTAACCAGATAAATCTTATCGTGAGACCTCCTTCTTAAATCTCTCCAAAAAATTATAAAAATTTAAAAACAAATAGCAAAGGGAGCATCACTCATTGCAGCTCAAACACATGTTTAACTTGTGCTTAAAGTGTTTAAAGTTTGAGAAATACTGACCCTTTCTAACATAGATGGCATCCTTTCACTGAGCTTATATCGTGCCCAATAAGATGTTTCAGAACCTGCGTTGTTTAATTTCAGACATCTGATCTGATCAAAAATATCTCAGTGTAGAAAAACACTCTTGTTTTGCATTCAAAGAAAACAACACAGAATGAAAGGACTTGTGCAGATTCATGCTGGTTCGAGCGCTGCTGCCCGTTTTGAAAGGCAACCCACTGCCATCAATGAAACACTCTCCCTCCACCTCTCCCTCTTGTCATGCCAAATTGTGTTTTACAGCATCTGTTCATTATAGATGGCTGACATGATGGATATGGTCATAATATTAATGTAAGACTGACACAGCAGAGACATGAATCATGGCCGACTTTATTTCAAAGCCGGCGTTTCATTGGCCCACCACTAAAAAGTGATATATAAATGTCAGTGAATGGCAGCCGTAAAGCATTATGAAGTACATTTGATGGTGCATTTTCACTGTTATCAACCCGCTATTATTTACTAATGTGTCTTCTTCATGTGGCAGCCGCCGTGAACGTCCGTGTCAGTGTCATTTGCAGACTGTGTACTCAAAAAGACCTCCTTTTTACCTTTCGTCTCTTTCAGGTGGCGGGTTCGGCAGCGGTGAAGATGAAAAGGTAAGAGCGTGCTGTAAAAGGGATGTTCTCATATACAGTGATGGCCTTTGGGTATGGAAGTCCAGGGATGACTTTAAATTGAAAGCATTCAATCAAATTGAAATTTCATTTCCCATATGTGTGTATGATGTATGACATGGGGTCATTATTCTTTTAAAACCATGAATTCTTCAGGGTTTATTTTTATTATCGAAAACTGGTGAAAGAATGGTAAAAAACCCGAAAATCAATAATACAAAAATCAGATAAAAAATAGACTTAAAAAATGCATTTTATGGCACAAACACTCTGGCATTGAACCAATATTTATTTACTCAAATAGACTCAGGGAGACTGACTCATAATCATCATCTTGATTTGCATTTTTCTTCCATTTTTCTCTTCAATTTCTATTATTAGAAGCATATTTGATGAGCTGTGCTCGCTGCAAGATGATCTTGTTTACAGGAAAATACTGTGATCAGTGTCTTATTGTTGAAGGGGGAAAAAAGGGAAAAGAAAATACGGGGACAACCTGGTGACCATGTAATCGTAATGCCCCTAGTCCATGTCTGGCATCTTTGGTGTCCCGTATCATCATTCCCCTTATTTCCTGTCACCTTTCCACTATCAATAAAAGTGACTGCAGAAATGAGTTTTTATAACAAATTGTGTTTATTTCAGAGGAAAAGTTGACTGCATAAAACAGGCACGGTGAGCCTTACATTTGTTTAAATTAAAAATCCAGCAACACAATTGTCACTGTCAAGCCAACAACAGCATTTTTTTATTCTGTTTGTGCTAAAAATCATAATATAAACTCAAAATGTGTCTTTTTCTTCAGTTTAAGTCAGATATTTACATTATTTCTAATCTATTTCTAATGTGAACATGTTATTGTAAAATTAAAACTGGGGAGCAAAATGTTTATTTTAGTGTACATCGTTTGTCACTTCTGGGCTTCCATACATAGCTGTGAGTGGAATATTTAAAAAAAAAGCACAATGTTTTATAGACTAATTGTTTGATTTGGCATCGATGTCACATCGAGTTTCGTCTGTTTGTTGTGCCGCAGACTTAAAGGAGTCAATTTTGACACTTCATCTCTCTGAAACATCGAGCAGCTTGTATATATTTCTGCTTCAGAAGCTTCAGTCCCCGTTTATTCGACATAAACTTCTCGAAAAAATCAATACTCTCAGGCCCACTTGAACTTTGCACCTTTGCTAATGTGGGCCGACTCCCGGTCTCATTAGAGGGACGGTATCGCCCGACACGACGAGCAGTAAACAGCCTGCAACACCTTTCCCATAGCAAACAACCTCCGAAAGCTTCGAGTGAGCTGCTTCGAGAATGAATCGGTCCAGATTAGCGACTACCTGCTTGTAATTGTAAACAGCCCGTGTAATCCTCTGAAATACTGAAACAGCCGTGGAATGTGATTACTTTCAGCTAGTTTGGTTTATTCATTCATCCAAAACAAACAAAAAAAACAATGTGACATGCAGTGAAAGCTACAAGTTATTTTCATTTTTTTTACGAAAATAAACAAACATCCAATGTGGTAAACACTTAAATTCCAAATTAATAAACCAGTTTTATGTCTGTCATCTGCTCTTGTCGTTTAAAAAGTTGTGAATGTTCACAGAAGTGGAAGTTTGCAGCTTGTATAAAATAAATGTGAAGCAATGACATTTAACTTTGTTTTTTGCTAAAACATAAAAATAACTTCACAATGATTGTGTATAAGCTCCTGCTGGAAAATAAATTAATTGTTCAGCTAATATATGAAGCAAAGATTGCAAATATTCTCTGGTTTCTGCTTATGAAAGGTGACGATTTGCATCATTTTTTTATATTATAATTGAATTTTTTTCCAATGTTAGTCAGACAAAAACAACACATTTGAAGACGTCACTATACCTCCATCACTAAAAGAGTTTCAATCATCGTGAATTTAAGCATTTAATGACGATTTTCCACGCTTATATCTGACAAATCTGTAAAAGAAATAGTGAATGTCCTGTTTTGGTTTTCAAGTTGGAGGAAAAAAAAGCAATTAAAAATGCTAAACATTCACACAAAAAATGCAGAAATGTGGATCTTAAAAACTGAAAATATGTGCTTAATTTATCTGCACATGTAAATGATACAACACATAGAGAAATATAAATATAAACACAATAAAAGTAACGTGACATTAAAAGTCCTACAGCAAAAAACTGTATCAGACAGAAGAAAAAAACAACAACAACAATTAAAGCAGCTGCACTAAAGCAGCCCCTTTCTTTCTTTATGATGCTTTCATTCAGCAGATCTGTATGTGACGACTCTTCCCTCGCCATTCATGAACGCACAAATACGTCCACCTCGCCCCGTGATTGGCTGCCGTGGTCGCTGACGTGGTTGAAATTGGCTGAAGGTTTAAGTCAGTTAATGGCATAATCACTGCAACTTAAGTGGTCAAGTGGCCTGTTAGATAGATATATGTGTGTGTGTGTGTGTGTTAGAGTGTGTGTGTGTGTGTGTGTGTGTGTGAACAAATTCCCATCCTGCATCACTCCGCCTGGATTCCCTCCGTCGTGTTACTGACTGAGGATAAAAACAATCTTCATCTAATATTTTTCCATGACATCAAGTAATGTAAATTACGACGGGAGTGTTGGTATGTAGTCTGTAATTACACATCACCTCCCTCCACCCCCCCTCCTCCCCCCTCCTTCCTCCTCCTCCTCCTCCTCCTCCTCCTCTTCATTTCGGAGCGTTAGTGGTTCTTCTGTTCAGGCCTCGGTCTCCTCCAACCTTCCAGCTCTCTGCTCTGCTCTGCTCTGCTCCTCTCGGCTCAGCTCGGCTCTCTCTCTGTACACTGCGGCTGCTTCCACAGCTCGTCCTGTTTGGAAGACGACTGCTGCACCCTACAGTTTAAAAACCGTCTCTCACTGCGGCTGCTCAGCCTCAAAAAACACTGCACACACACACACACACACACACACACACTCTCTCTCCACTCTTTTTAAAAGCTGAAACTGACAAATGTTGACTTTTAATTAAGGATCAGATAGCTCCTCTGGCGTTACAGAGAGAGAAAAATAGCAAAGGCGTAAACTTTCTGACCATATTTACCCTGTTTTTTTTTGTTGTTTTTTTTTAAATAAATGCAGCAGTGACTTCATAAAGAGTTTTCACTGTTGTTCAGCTGCCTTGAAAAACATTTAAATACTTTCATTGGTCTGGTTTTAGTGGAGAGTTTGACTGTCTGAAACATCAGCAGCTTTTCTCTCTCAGTAAACGAGACAAATGTGGAGTCATTAGTCAATATTTTGGCTCGAACATAATCGAATTTAACAATACTTACAAAAATAGCTAATATTGGCTTTAGTATCCACCTCTTAAAAGCTTTATTTTTTTAGCCAGAATCTATAATAGATGATGTGTCTTTTCCTCTATTAAATTTAAGTGAATTGTTGTATGATTAGTATTTTTTTCTATTTCCAATATTAAAACAAATTATTTTACACACAAACACGGATATAAAGCGACACACATATATGCAAAATATTGTTCCATAATCCGAAATATAAGGAAATAAACACATACAAATGCATGTTTTTAGATTATTTCACATCCCAAAATCTAACTAATAAACCTAACTAATAAAAAAATTCAACTTTCATATGTGTGTCAGTATTTGCAGTAAAAAAAAATATTAGAATTCAAGCCCCAAAAGAAGTATAAAAATATATATTTTCTGTATGTAATATCAGGATTTATGCCACTATTTCCTTTAATCCGCCTATATATACTTTTATAAGTTAAAACATGTATTTAAATCAGTCATATTTTTGCTTTTTGATGACACTTAATACTCATCATCTTCTCCGTCATCTATTTTCCTGTCAGAGCTGTTCTCAGTGCAAAGACGGATGACTTGTACTGTTTATAGATGCTTTATTAATATCAGATCGTATCATGAGAAGCGATATCATCTTTCATAATATTGCGATTAAGCCAAAAATGCTGCGTTCACGTAGGACGACACACACACACACACACACACACACACGAGCCGACACCTGCTATTGATTATTCTTCTGTGTGCATGGACAGTTAGCCTTAACATAGCGTTGTATATTAGATTGTGTCGATATCAGCCGGCGCTAATTAAACACACCTGGCTCTAATCTGAGGAGTTCAAATGATAAATGAAGGCTGCGTGCTTCGGGGTCGCGACACGGTGACCTTTGGTGTTTGCTTTCATTAAGTGATAGGAGTAGAGAGAGAGAGAGAGAGAAAAGCCTCAACACACACACACACACACACACACATGTTACACTGCATCTTAACACTGATTAGAGCAGAAAAGAGCAAACACACACACACACACACAACACAAAAGCCCATAATGGTCAATGCGTACAGTCTGGATCTCCTCCCAACAGTGGCGGCGTCAACAAGGGGCTTTGGCTTGTAAATCCCACTTGAGGTAGTGGAAACCTCCCCTACACACACACACACACACACAGAAAAACACACACACACACAGTCTGCTCTGGACAGTATTTCCAAAGCTTTAATTGTACTGTTAGACCATCAAAATGTAAATACTGCAGAAGAGGAAGCAGCATAAATTAACTCCTTCACTGGAATATTTAAGGTTTTTTGTTTTTTTTTTAGCTGTAAATATTTTCTAAGTCTTATTTTTTTCAGACTCTTTGTTAAAACTTATACTGGATTTCATCAGTGTGTGTGTGTGTGTGTGTGTGTGTGTTCTTTAGTTATAGATTTCACCCTGCTCCCACCCCACAAAAACAAACAAAACAAACAAACTACTACTACTTTTTCACATTTAGAGCGACAACATATCGTCACTTTTTCCGTCTGTCGATTGTTAAACGAGCTCAGTTTTAGGATTCAAGATGCAGATAATCAATATTTTGTGCCGATATTCAATATCTTTAAATTTGACCATTTAATACCAGAAGTCAGTCGTCAGTGTTTCTACTTTAAGCGTCTCCTCCAAACTAAAACCTGAATGTTTCCGTCTGCAGCGCTGCTTAATTATAAAATATTCACGTCCATCGATACTGATCGATCTGTTTCTTATATATGATAAGTATATAAAACTAACTCTTGAGTCCTAGAAACTCATAATATTACTGTTTTATATATTTAAATGAACTAATAGATGAGCTCATAACGCGATGATCAATAACTTTGAGCAGGTTCTGACTCACTTTGGATCGAGAGTCGCTGTTAAATTAGAAATCGGAATCGCTTTTCTTTAGTTATTTACTAATCAAATTTATTACAAACTATAAAACTCAGTTTGTTTGTTTGTTTATAGGAACAAACGAGTGTTGGAGTGAGCAAACTTCTCAAACTTAATATTCAATATTCACTTATATCCACATTATAAAACATTATATTTAACCTCAAGCCATTTATGCATCTTTATAATATAACTTATCATATAGAAATACATCTGCTTATATTCTAAAACATATAAATAATCACATTAACAGCTGTTTATACATGTAAATACATTCAGTCTATTCCCTTTATAATCAATCTATGTACAACTTATGTATCAATACAATATAATTACATCATAATTGTATAATTGTGGAGACACAGTCTATACTTATATATATATAAATATATATGTCATTCACATATGCACTTATCTGCATTAATGTTTGCATGTTTTATATAGTTTCTGATGTATTAGAGCCACATATATCCTGTATGTGTTGACATAATTAATGTTTTAAATCATTCAAAAGCCACTAACTCAGCTCCCTGATTCTCAACATTCTCAGTCATGTGTCAAGAGTTTTAAAAACTTATAATAAAAGGTGGTAAAAACCCTCCAGAAGAACTGAAAACACTTCTGTTTTAGTAAGAAGAGAGGAAGCAACAAGTTCAGCAACTTACCTTAAGTCCAGTTTACGCCAAAACTGAGACTCGGAACAAAACAAGACAGTGAGACTCAGCCAGGATGGAAACTTGCCACAACCGCTGCTGACAGTGAAAAACAGACACACAGTCACTTCACAGTTTCTCTTTTTACTGCTTCACAATGGAGGATCAAAAAAAAAAAAAAAAAAAAAAAAATGAGATAACGACCGCTGGAAAAATCCATGGCGACAAATTAAAATTAAAAAAAAAAAAAAACTTACTGTCATTTTTGGAAGAAAAAAGTTCCTGACAGCAGCAGAAGAAGAAGAAGAAACAAATAGAAATTGTTTTGCATGATTCAAACTCATTTCAGTAGATTGAATTTCACTTTTTCAAGTAATAGACTGAAAAGTTTATTGCTGTTATGTTCAGTGATTGTTTATATAGCACCTTTGTTTTCTAATCCTGCAGATTAAAGTAGTTTTAAGAGAGTTTGCAGCTCAAAAGCCAAACAAATTCAAGTGGAACAGCTCAGATTTAAGATCTCAGAGTTCACACATTTATCACAATACAAACTGTGTGTATTACAGTATGTATATATTTAGCTATTTCCTCTTAAATCAGAGCTTGAGTTATCTTTTTTTTGTGAATATCCTGCTGTAGATAGCTGCTGATCCCTTTGAGGTTGACCTTTTTGGCCCCTTGGGGATCCTGTAGTGGTGTTTCTAGTGTTTAGTGTCATCAGAAAGCACATTAAATGTCATTTTAAGGACTGTAAAGGAGGTTTTTCTGCACCTTTTTTATGCAATTCAGAGCACAAATGATGACAGAAGACGTGCTGGTCCGAGGTATTAATAGTAAACGTGGATTTAAGATTGTGTCAGGCTTATTACGATGACACATCTCTGCACACAAATACATAAATAACAAATAGGGATTGATTTTAATCCACGAGGTTTATATAAGCAAGCAGTCTCCAGTATTCTTTCTTTTTAAAAAATGAGAGTTATCTCTAAAAGAAACATGGTTTTATTTTGTCCAAAGGGAGTTAATTTAAGCAACGATCCATCATTTGTGTTCATTGTTGCCTCCTCAGTACAGTACAGTTTTTTTTTTCTGTAGATTACATGTCACTTGTGTCAACCGTTGAACTTCTGGATTAAAAAAAAAAACTCACACGAATATCTGATTGTGTTCCAGTTTGAGTTTTATCCAGCTTCAGCGTCTGATCACTACTGTGCAAAAAAAACCCAAATCTGCTTAAGGGTAGAAAAAGGAAGGAGGAGGGAGGGAGGAGGGAGGAGGAGGAGGAGGGAGGGAAGGGTTGGGGAGGTAAAAAGTTGAAGAGCCGAGATGGAGACGCTTTGACTTGACTTATCTCTGGACGCCTTAAGTGAAGCCGTTTGGAGATAGACGGAGTAAATAGAAAACAGCGATTGTCGTCTCGCTCTGCCTCCCTCTCCGTAATCTGATTGGGCACGTTCCCCCGAATCGAGGGCAACGCCAAAACAAAAGATCACCAATCAGATAGAAGGGGCTCCCACTGAAGTTCTTGGCATGGTATGAATGCTTTGCCCTCTCATGTGCGCTAGTATCTAGCAGCGAGATTCCCCGTGTCGCTTTTATGTGTTAATCGTCACCGCTCAGTGAGACTATTGTGCTGTCTGCATCGCCGGGGGAGGAAACCGCAAAAAAAAAAAAAAAAAAAAAAATGGGAGAGGAGTTTATATGAGGAATGAATGTGAGCGGCGGAGACTGCCAGCACCGTTTCACACGAGCAGAGAATCGCCTCATCCCCCCGTTGACGAAGGTCCAAGAGTGCAATGTGGTGCTCTGCCACATCTCTAATTGGTGGGAAAGAAAAACCAAGAGAGTAAATGAAGAGTTCATTTATATATTCAAGGTGGAAAGACAATTATCACCTGAACTTCTTCTCTTTTCTTTTCTTTTTTTTAAAGATCTCTGATATATAGAGGGAGGCAGGTGTTTAATGAGGTGTTAACCTCCGACTGAATTTACCTGTCAACCCTTTAAAAGTGCCATAATCACTCTCACATCTGGACTTTCAAGCCACTCGGTGTGTTTAACGGGACATTTGAGGGTGAAATCCCTTAAATATACACTTTAAGAACCTGTTAAACTCTGTTAGCTTGAATAGTAAATCATTAGAAGTGCAACATGTTTCCCAAAAATACCTAATATTTCTTTCTCAATGATGCAGCCATTAAAAACCAGCATCATGTAGTTGAGTATTTAGCTTCTGTGCAGCATTAAAACAGCAGATTTTACTGCAGATTCAGTCATAAAATGTAGAAAAATATGTGTTCTCCAACTTTTAAGGGATGTTTTTTCCCCTTAAAATGATGTTTTAAGGGAGAAAATCTGCAGTTAAGAGTTTTAAGGGGAAATTTAAGGGAGAACTCATTATTTTTCTAGCTTTCTTCTTAAATTTCTTCCTTAAATAGCGTCAAAATTATACATATTTCCATCAGAAAACAGTGCCCAAAGTCATCACATTTTCAAACTTTGAAAGTTTAAGGAGAAATTAAAGATGGAAATCACATCTGGAGCAGAAACAGAATCCCTTAACTTCATACTTTAAAGCTCTATAGACTCTATCAGTGTAAATATGTAACGTCTAGACAAGCTTAAACTTATGTATTTTGAATAAAAGTTCATGTATACAAAGTTCCTAAAAAGTACCAAACAGATCAGACAAACAATTCTATATAATTAAAGCTTCATGACTTCTCAATGCACCTCAATGTAAGCATAGTTCATATATGAAGAGCTGAAACCTGCAAATCCAGGATAATGATACTGCGCAGTGAGGAAAATATGTTTTCTAGTTCATAATCTTAGCTAAAGGTCCACTTTTCCCTGAGCTTTCAGCTACTTACCTGCATTAGTTTGTTTAGTTGTCATAAGAGTTGCATGCTCTCTAACTTTAAAGCTGCATATATGTGAAGCTTTATCCAGAAATGAAAGAGGGAATTTATGATAGTTTAAACTTAACTTTTTCATTTCCATTGCTTGTAATTTGCAGAACTAACGGATGCAATAAGTTCTGTGTTTTCTCATCTCACCTTGTTTTTACAAGATCTGCAGCTTCCTTCACTGTAAAATAAAATATATTGCTTCAAACTCAAAATAAGTGACTTCTCCTCTATTTTAAACACTTTATTCCCCCCCCAAAACGTTCACATTTGACATATTTATGCCGTATATTTGAACGGTGCTTTGCTGCAGTGTGAGACTGTGTGAGGATGGAAGAGTCAGAAAGGGGATGAAGAAGGTTCAGTTTAAAGCGCGGATGAGATTCTCCTCCTCGTTGTTTCAAGAAGAACAAATGCACAGAAAAGCTGCTCAGTTGTAGCTCTGCTGTGAATGCTAAAATCTGAGCTCTGTGTGTGTGTGTGTGTCTGAGTGTGTGTGTGTGTGTGTGGGTGGGAGTGTGGGTGGGTGTGCAAAGCAGATGCCATTTTGCTGATCTCAGTCCACATCCATCCATCTACAACCCAAATCTTCCTGAGGGCCGCTGGGACGAGCTGTCCTCCTCGCAGCCTCTTCCCACCGCAGGTCAGGCGGCGTCCAAACTGTTTCATCTCGTCTCGCAGGTCGGCCGACGCCTGACGAGGAACATCTGTCCGCCCGAAACCTCACAAGCTGCCGCAGAAAACGACATCAACAGTCGGGAGGGTTTTTTTTTTTTTTTTTCTGTTTCTGCTGCCGCACGGTGTCGCCGACAGTGTTGAATGTTGACGCATCTGTTGTGTTGTTGAGTTTAAAAAAAAAAAAAAAGTGCCTTTCAACAAGTTTCCATGTGATCTTTGAGGATTGAAACGTAGAAACAGGATTCAAATTTGGACTCAGATATGTTTAAATATGAACAATATTTATTACAAGGGGCAGAAAGGATGATTTTGTTTGATATTATTTTAATTGCACTTAAAAAAAAACTGATTAAATTGCAACAAAATTTATAAAAATCAATTAAAAATGTAAAATAATTAAAGGTAAAATTTAAAAATACTGCTTGTAAAACATTATTCAGACAAAATATATGTAACAAATAATTAAGAAATTATAATTTAAAAAAAAAGTGAATTAATATTAGGAGAAAATATAAAAAATAATATAAAAATACAGATATTTTAATTAAAAAATGGACAAAAATTCCTTGTAATTTGAATAGTTTTGTCCTCCTCATAGAAAATGTTTCATTCTCCAAACTTTTAAAGGAAAATGCTGCAGAATTTTTTAATTTTTTTTCTAAACAAAAGAGCACTTTCACCCTGTTTCTATATCTGACAAGCTTAATAAGGATTTCCAAGGATGATATTTTGGAAACGAGCTCTTATAAAGCGTATTCGCCAGAGATGAAGACGAAACAAAGCAAAAGTTTTTGGGGGAAAGGTTTTAAAAGGTTGTGTGGACTGTGTGTGTGTGTGTGTGTGTGTGTGGAGAGAGAGAGAGTGGAGGCTCGTTTACAACTCCGACTGCGCTGCCGTCTCATTTGCAGAAACAAGTGTGCAGAAGGTTTAAAGGTTGCATACATTGAACGGGAAAGATGCGGCGGGCGGAAAGCGTTTGACTTTCCTCGGGAAAAGCTTGTGTGGTCAATATTGTGCGAGGCTTTAATGGTCAAACATATGCATATTCTCTGCTCCGGTCCTCTTGCTTTGATAAAAACTCAAATACAGTACATTCGGTTTCATCTATCAAACATTGAGAGGAGGGGAGGGGAGCACACGGTGGGGGGTGAGGAAGGGTGGCGGGGAGGGTGGGGGGAGGGGTTGGAGAGAACAGAAGTTGGGTTTCGCCACGGTACCGAGCAGTTATTTTATTGACGTGGGAAGACACAGGAAACGAGCTGCTTTCACTCTTGCATGTCGAGTCCTTCTGTTGGCGCGCGAATCCAAAACAATTTCAGATTTTTGAGAAATACGGGGGCAGCTGGCGTTCCCACAGCCATGCCGGAATTAGCCGTTTACGCGCTGCAACCCTATCTGCTCTGCACCTGGGCGGCTAGCATGGCAAGGCCTTGCACCTTTGACTCGGGCACACAGGCCACTGCTGCTGCTGCTGCTGCTGCTGCTGCTAAGTGTGTGTGTGTGAAAGAGAAGGAAAGAATGTACAGTATGTGTGTGTGTGTGTGTGTGTCATTGCACGAGGAAAACGGGACTTGTGCATCACCTTCCTGCATGCTTGAGATTCTCTTTCTGTTAGCTGGAAGTCCGCTTTAGTTAGAGGTTAGAGAGGAAGTGATATTTTCATATTTGAAATGTACAATTCGAGCCTCTCTTAGGGAACCTGGGTCTTTATTTTTCACATGATGTACAGCGTAATGTGAAGTGAAAAGCACAACTAATGTGCCATAAAGACAAACAAAAACAACCGAAGCAACAAAAACAGATTATACAATAAAAAAAAAACTGACTTTAGAAATGCACTTTTTGTTCCTCCTCCTCACAGAAAGGGTATAAAAAGGAGTTTAAACGCAGCCACGTGTGACCTGACCTGATTCTCAAGTCAAGGTCTTTGAGTTAAACTAGCTTTGTTTGCATCTTTCAACCTTATTTTCCCCCTTTTAATCACTTGAAAGCTGCTTAAAAGCCATAAAAAACCTGCAAATTTTACTTTTTTTGTGTGTATTTTTCTGCGTAGTTTAACCTTCTGACCTTCTGAAAAAAAAAAAAAAACAGCATCTTTTTTGCAGAAGCCAGACGCAGATCGTTGCTGCCGTGCTTAATGTGTTAAGACACCTGTTGTGTTTAAATCTTTTACTGGTCACTCCAGCCTCCAAAATGACATTTTACCTTCTGCTTCTCAGTCATTTCAACATCTTCTGTTTGTTTTTTTTTAATATTTAAAAAGCCAGAATATAAACTGTGTGAACTAAAGGAAGATCAAAATGTGGATGTTTGACTTTCTTGATAAAACAGCAGCAGTCACACACAAAAAAAAAAACATTATGAGGGTTCGCTTTAGTAGCAAAAAACATAAAATAATGAGAAAAAATATTTGAATATTAATATATATTCAATGTTGAAATACTGCAGCTTGTTTGTTGTGGGTGTTTTGACTTGGTTAGAGATTGGAGAAGGAGTTAAATGTGCTCATAAGATGACCTAACCTCACCAAACCGGTGTCAAATTAACATTAATCTTTGTAGTTAATATGATGATTGTAGCCTGGATGCATTTAGAAACACAACTCTGTCTTTGGGAATATTAAATATATTTGTTGTGATCTTTAAATCTGGATAAAAATCTGTATGAGTGTATAAAACCTGCATGTTTGAGTAGCAGGAGTTCATTAGTGGAGGTTTTTTTTTGCCAGACACAAAACTCTGCGTTGAATTCACCGTCGGCGACTCACACAACGTTTCAGGTGTCCGTGTCGGCGGTGGGGGGTGGTGGGGGGGGGGGCAGGCGGCGGCGTGACAGCCAGGCGTGGTAAACAGCGGTGAGGAGCGAACATGTTGTCGCCCGTGTTGAACATCTGACCTGGCTGGAACCTGCGGCGAGCGGCACAGCTGAACAGGAGGCCGTCTGGATGGGAGAGGAAGGGGGGAGGAAGGGGGGGAGAGGGGTGGAAGAGGAGGAGAGGGGGGGGAGGCTTGGCTGTACATGCTTGGCTACTTGCCCCGGTCCCATTGACCAGACAGCTGAACTAGCGAGGGAGGGAGGGAGGGAGGGAGGGAGGGAGGGAGGGGAGGGAGGGAGGGATGGAGAGAGAGGGAGGAAAGCAGGAAATGGATGGAGCTTGTTTTTTTATTTTTTTTTATACATCACAAAATAATAATGTGCACAGTTAACCATCGTTTAGCCTCCATCTTTGTTCATCAGCGCTTGTTGCTGAGGTGTTTCTGCTGCATCTGTTTCCCCAGAGAGAGAGAGAGAGAGAGAGCGCCCGTCAATCAAAGAAGCCGCGTCTATGTGTGTGTGTGTGTGTGTGTCGTCGTCCATGCCGCACAAATAAATTCTGTTGTTTTGTTGTTTTTTTTTTCTCCCAGATTTGAACAGTTTGTCTCAGTCGTGAAATCACACACAGAGAGAGAGATTAACAACCTCCCTCACAGGTGGTGGTGCGTGCGAGGATTTCACGTCATCCTACTCCTTTTCCCAGGATTCATCGCTCACTATAAATAAAGTTAGAGCAGCAGATAAGTCAATCATTAAACCGTGTTTATCCTAATCGTCTGCTATCAGTCAGAGTTGAAGCTTCTTTTATTATTTTGTGCCATTTGCAGCATCTTATTCCAACAGTTCGAGGAATCTCGGGAATGGGAATGGGATCTTGTTTAGTTGTAACAGCCGGGTGCTCTGATGACTCGGGAATGGAGGTCTGCAGCTCAGATATTTGTTGAACCATCTGCATAGTTGACGGATAAATAAAGCTGCAGTTAAAGAGGAGGAAGAAGGAATGCTGAAACAAGACATTTGAAGAAGTTTGAGCTTTTTTTTTTACCATTTTCTGACAGTTTAAGAACCAAACAAACCAGTTTAGTCATTGAGAAAAGAAACAACAGATTCATTAATAAGGAAAAAAAAGCATTAATGATGTTTAAGCTTGACCTTTTTTTCATTACATGTGATATTCCTCAGTGTACAAACACACAGGAGTCCTTACTGTAGACACACACTTACTACATCTCCCAGGATCCTGCAGGTGTTTTCCCAGGAAATGGGAACAAATTGGGGCGAGAACTCCCATCGTCAGCCATCGTCTGTGTGCTTGTGTGCACTTCTTCTACACATGCAGTCATCAAAAGTCCACTCAGTATTCATTTGTTCACTAAAACAGCTTAATATATAATCATAAATTTCATTTTTACTTCATGATTTATCTTCTTTCTACCTGAAAAAGCTTCAGCTGATGTAATTATCAGCCACTTGTGTACATTCATGTGTTTTGTGTCTGGTCCTCATCTGTGACTATGAGTGTGTCCGCATGTGACTGCCTCCGTCGTGTCCCAGCGGGGGGTGCCGCGGGGTGGCCCCGCCCACCCAGGGCCCGGTTCCAGCCAATCAGGTGCTAATGTGCGGGAACAGGAGAGGGCTGCCCTGACAGATGGCGGGCTGACCTGGAAAACCTGCCCCCTTTTCAGGGTTCAGCAGTCGGCAGATGACAGGTATTATTTCATAACCCAAAGACTGAAGAGAGGTTGTTGGTGACACTCGCACAGTCTAGTGTTCAGAGACGATCGTTAACTGCTCGCTGAGTGATTGCCTGTCCGGTTTTTATTGGTATATTTATTGATTTTCAGCAGTTTTTAGCCTTTGCAAGTCTGTTTTTTTGCTTACATTTTGCTCTTTAAGCATCAAAAAGCTCATTTTAATTCGTAATTTACAGGTTTTTTTCAATGATTTGTGCTTTTATAGTTGCGGTGAACAGTTTGTAAGATAGATTATTTGTATTTTCCACACACAAACTAGTCTCTATTTTCTTGTTTGCTTTATTTCTCAGATTCAAACAGTGTAAAAATCTTTTAAAAAAGTCTTAAATTCTGCTTTTTTGAAGAGTTCAAGCACAACAGACACACAGGCAGCACTCAGTACACATAATTCCACACGTAGGCATCGACACACACACACACACACACACACACACACATTTATCTGAGTCTCCAACCAGCCATGTAACTCCGATGTCAGGGCAAATCCGTCTGGCAGAAAGTGCTTTTTGATGAAGTCGTTCATAAATTTTAATACAACATGTCAGCTAACATGATGTATAGACTGGCTGCTCATTCATATTTCAAACAGTCTGCCGTTGAGAAAACAGCAGGGTTGTACCTTGCTCTACCTTTAAAGTGCCGCGTGCGTGGTTACGGCTGTCAGAGTCTGAGTGAGCCGGAGAGCACTGCCGAGTTTCACATACACAGATTTGTCAGGCTGTGTCATGGAGGAGCATTAGAAAAAACACAAACCTCTAATAAATTAAGAAAATCTGATATGTAATATCATGTAAAATATCTTTCAATCAAGTGTTTGAATCATTTTAAGAGCAGGAAAGTCGGTTACATCATAGTAGACGCAGTGAAACCTGATGCTTGTTAGCTAACGAGCTAACGAGACGACGTTAACCGGACAAAAAACATACTTTTCCTACAGATGTAGTTGTATGTTTACATGCTGATCTATTAAATAAGAGCTTAACTGAAGTATGAAAGCTGTATTTTTCCCTTCAGTCACACAACAGACAGGATTAAAATGACAAACGCTGTGTTCGTTATGTTAGTTAAAGGAACTTTCCTGCTCTCCTAGACACAAACTTTAACTAAATTGGATAGAAATAAGTCATTATTTCTCATAAAAAACATCATTAATTTCCTACTACAGTAGTTTTTAGCAATTGTTACTCAAACAGGAGGAAGTAGTGCATTTATTTGGGACTATTTGTTGCGGTGGAGGAATCCGCATCGGGTGGATTAAACTACAGATGATACCTGTTGGCTCTTTTTAAATTCTTCTAGATGAAAGATCTCAAACTTTTAAGCGTTAAAAAAATGTAAAGGGTCAAAAGCATCATATCGAATTCCCCCTCCACATAACTCCCAGTGATTCTCGCCTCGCCTCGAGTCGAAACGTGGCCGATATCTGATTTTTCTCCCCCCCCCGCCCCCTAACCTAAGACTCCCCGCCTTGTATGAAAATGAGACACATTACCGGTCCATTAATTGATCCGGGCGCCGCTTTGAAATGTGGACATCCCTGAGAATCAGGAATTAGGACGGACTCCGGGGCCAATTAGGTGAGTCTTCGCTGTGCCTTCACCGCCGGCTCCTCCGACGCATCTCAATCAATGCGGGGCCGTCCGCAGGTGAAATGCCAGACGGAGTCGCCGGTCGCCGTCATGAATGCTAAAGGCGGTTTGGGGCGGTAATGCTATTCATGTCCGAATCATGCGATGCATACAGCACATGGGAGGGGGGAAGGGGAGGGGGGGGGCAGAGGCTAATAGTCTCTCATTGGCTGGTTTTACCTTTCATGATCCTCCGCCTGCTGCTAAGCATCATTGACTGATCAGGAACAGGTTCTTCACTCAGTGTGTGTGATACCACCTTTTACCTTCCCGTTTCATCTCTGCGCATCTATGAATAGCAAAGAAGAAAAGATGGTGAGCTAATTATCCCTCAGGGAGGAGGATCTCTCCCCCCCCTCTCTCTCTTCCTCGTCTGAGAGATTTTAAGATGTAATACACAATCGCCAACAAGCTGTATCCTTGATAAGAGTTATGTGATGTTTTATTGATCCCTTTATGGGTTTATCACCAACTTTACATGTATCAAAACAGTCAAAAACGCATGAAATGTCAAGTTTTTATCAGCCTCTATCGGGTCTCTTTTCTAGTAAATTCTCAAATGAAGCTGTTAGCTATCAAAGCTAACAGTTATTAGCCTCCTCCTAATGATAGTGTCAGTGGTTTGGTTGCCTCAAAGTGTCCCTGAACCCTAAATTGCACCCCGAGTGTAGGTCACACTGTGTTCAAACTTTAACTTCTACTGAAGATGTCAAAGTTTCCAAAGATACCGAACCTGTCAGGCATAAAAAATTATGTTGAAGACATCCAGAGGATTGTAAATATTTGATAGAATAAAACTAGTAATGTGAACTTCATACAGCTGAAGAGCTTAAACAAACTGAATCTGAACATGTGATACTCAGAGACTCAACAAGACTATTAAAACTGTAGTAAATATTTTAAAAATTACTGTTTCTTTCTGATAAAAATACATTTTCAGAGCAAAAATAAGTGAAAATCAGCATCTTTTTGACAAGAAAACAGAAAAAACTAAGCTTTTTAATGATATACTTCCTGTTTTGTATTGAAGAGTCAGGAGAAAATTGTTATATTATCTTTAAAATTAATTCAAATAACTGAGCTGACTGTCTCTACAATAATTATAATTAGAAAAAAAGCAGAGAAAATAGGAAAGTGTGCTCCTCTGTGCTATAAAAACATTATTAAATATATTCAATGTGCTTGAATTAATTCTAATTATGACTGCCAGTCTGTTATATTCCAGCCATATAATCTCTGGGAGCTGACTGGCTGACCATGTGCTGTGTTCAGATGTGTCCCGCCACTCTAAAGCCCGTTGTAATCCCGCGTTCAGCCAGCATGAGCCTTAATTGAAATAATCCCTGCCGATGAACGGGGCGGTGCTGCACAAACCCGCGGCCGGAGCCAGTTTCATGATGGGTCCAGTTTAACCCACTGTGTGACTCTGACCTTTCCCTCGCCGCTCGCTGGGACCATCTGAACCCGTCCCAGTAAGGACATCTGGTCAGATACTGGGGAGGTCGTTTGATCCGCCTGGCTGGTCCCAGAGGCCTTTCAGACCCTCTCAGATTTTACAGTACAACGCCGAGAGTGCTGCTGGAGGTGGACGTGACAGCAGCACAGTGGAGCGCAGTCTAACCCCAGTGACGGCGAGAAGGAGTAGCATTAATTTGACTTTTACCCGACTTTGAAATCATGGTGCTTCTTTACATTTTAAAGGTAGAATCACAAATCTGAATGAGAATAAAGATCAAAAGCTGCATGTTCCCTGAGGTCAGACTCTCCTTAATCCTCCTATTTAGCATTTATAAGCAATAAATAAACAGTTTATAACACTATAAGACATTTTAAGTGCACACTCCTCAATTATATCTGTATATAATTACACCTGTGAAGACATATTTATATTATTACAACTGTGTTTTACGATATAGCAGCAAACACTACATTAATAAACACTATATTCTGCTTATAATCATTAAATAGGGGGATTTAAAGGAAGTCAAGTTTTGCCTATAATTGTAAATGGATGTGTAATTTATCTGTAAGATGGTAAATTTATTGATGCATTATTAGTTTGTGTTTGTCAGGATGCTGTGAGTTAGCTAGCTAAGTGTATAGAGCAGCATGAATGTATGAAGTGTTGCTGCTGTTTTTACTGGTTTACAGTGAAAAATAACATGAATTTCAATCATTGTAAGTGTTACTTTTCACTGTCACTCACAGCTAAAACACACAAAAAAAACAATGATGTCATTTTTTATTGTGTTGGAAACATGTTCCACACAATAAAAAATGACAAAACAGTAACTTTTAAACCTTTTTAACCAACAAAACGACGGACATGTGCAACCGTCGGGTGTTTATTTCACGTCTTTTGGTTTCATACTAGTGAGATGAGATTATCAAACCACTACGTAGATCTTTATAATCTGATTAATTATCAGATATAGTTTAGATATTGTTTATAGGAAATAATTGTAAGTGCGTAGAAAACAAGCTGAAATAATAAGTCCATTAATCACCAACTATTTTATCAGTTCATCGTTTCTCAATCCTCATATCAAGTAAAAATGCTCGTTCTGTCTTCTCCAGATAAGAGAATTTACTGTTTTATATCGATGTTAAGTGAATATCTTTGAGTTTGGGGCCCGTGATTGACGATAATCAATCAAGAAAACAACCGATAATGAGAATAATCGTCAGTTTCAGCCGTAAGCCGACGCAGGTCATGAGCCTTTTCCAGGCCATTTATAGATACAATGATGTTTTAACTGTCTTAAACTATAAAAAAAAATAAAAAAAACACTGACTGTGAATGTTTTAAACACAGAATCGTAAGCTAATAAACTCTGAGACGACATCAGACTAAAACAAGTGAAAACCTACATTGTCTGTTATTTAAGATGTTTAAACACATCCAGCCGTGTTTATAATGCATCACCTCTGAATTATTATCCGCTGCGTGCTCCTCGCTAACGAAAATGTGTGTTCCTCTCTCTCTCTCTCTCTCTCTGTATTTAGTTATTCTTGCGTCTGAACGGGGGTCCGTCTCTGCCTCTTTTTCCTGCCACTGTATCTAAAACAGTGCATTAACATCTGCAGCCCATTTAGTGCTGCTGACACCAGGCTAATAACTGTGTGTGTGTGTGTGAGAGTGTGTGAGAGTGTGTGTGAGTGTGTTAGCTTAAGCACCAGCCAACAAGCACAGCTGAAAGGTGTCACCGAGGCTCCTACGCCTCCTCTAACAGTTACTGATTCAGGGGGGGGGGGCGCTTGTTTTATTCTTCTTTTTCCCCCCTTTTTTTTCTCCGAGCTGCCCCGGGGGCTTTAAAAGGCACAACGTTCACAACACAAACGGCTTCATGTGTTCGACACCCAGTCGGTCGGTAACGAGTAATCAAAACGCCTCAGAAGGAAGGTCGACGCCGCAGACACCTGAGGGACGGGGTTTTCCATATCTGTAGGTGAAAAAGAGGAAGTGATGGAGCTGGTTGATGTGTGCAGATGGAGAGGAGGGGAGGGGTGGGAGATAAAAAAATAATAAAAAAAAAACAACACGTAACGTCGTCCACACCCCTCTCTTATTCTTCCACTTCTTTCCCCCTCTCTGCATTGTTATTTGTCCATTTCGAATTATTGATCTATTACAAATATTTTTCAAGGTATCTTAATTACTCGCAAAAGAAGCGACGCCTTGGCCGGCGGACAACACAAATAAGTTAATTTGCATTTCTGTGTTGTGAGTGTTTTGGCAGGCGCCGCACCGGTCCAGATTGTAACCCCTATTTCTGCCTCCAAAAACCTGCCTTGGAGGAGCGTCCACGGAGGGATTAGGGATTTAGTGGGGAAGGTAAGTGTGACTACAAGCTTTGGCTCGCCATCTGCTCCCCAGCAGAGTTGAGGCCAACCTGTGCAGCCTGCAGCAAAGACCTGGGCACTGTGCTAACTCTGGCTCGAGCCAACCTGGCGCCCGCGGCCCCAATCACCAACAGTCTGCTGATTAGTTGTAAGAAGCACTCCATATGTAGCAAAGTTTTGTTTTTTTTTTTTTCTCCTCCTCCTCCTCCTCCCCTCCTCTCTTTCTGTCTGTCTCCTTCTCTTCCTTCCTCGCCTCCTTATGTATTCTCTCGCCGCATTAAATAAATATGGATGTATGGAATTTTTTTTTTTTTTCCAAAAGCAAATGGCGGATTGCCTTCGGTTGTCTGGCAGGGTGAAAATGAGCCTGTTCTTCCTCCTTGCTCACTCTCCCTCTCACCTCTGACAGAATACCAAGCCAGGGGAAGGAAAAGAAGATGAAGAAGAAGAAATCCTGGCTGTCCTCCTCCTCTCTTCTTCTCCTTCCCTCCCCTTGTGCTCTCTCTCTTCGCCTGGCAGTGCCGGGAGACAGATGACAAGGGTTTGTGGCTGTCTGATCACCCCTGGGTGGGTATTTTCTAATTTATTTAACGGCAGCTTATTAAAGAAAAACCAAGATGAAGAAGAAGAGGAAGAGGAGGGAGAATAAAGAACACAAGCGGAAGGCAGGTCTCTCGCCCCAGCGGCCAGGCGAGTCAACCCAGCCAAGGAAGAACCAACGAAGAAGAAGAAGAAGAAGAAGAAGAGGAGGATGCACCGACTCCCCTGGTAGAGACACCCGAGAAGATCAAACGACACCAGAGGAGGAGGAGAGAAAGAAACGGAGGGGGAAAAAAACACAAGAAACATAACGCTCATTATTAAATTGCAGCCATTCCTGTTGCCAGGAACCTATTTCTCAGTATTAATTATTCATATTTTATTTCAGTAATCCAATACTCAGGTGAGAGCGGCTGCTCGTGATAGAACATGTAATTTCGAAGCTTAATGGCAGCAGGGCGGCCTGAGCGAGGGATTAGAAACAGAGGATAAATCACTAATGGCTGCGCGAACGTACGGCGACTTGAATCTGTCTTGCTTTGTGTTTACTCCTGTTTTATTGCGCCGCGTTGCTCCGAGGGAAACACTTTGAGATGACCTTTCTTCAGAAGTTGAGAAACACCACCATGAGAGAGATGGAGGGAGGGTGGAGAGATGGAGAGGGGGGGGGGGAGGAAAAATCAGACTTTCCAGGCAAAATAAGACGGTATAATTTACTGATTTGTCTAAACAAATAGTTCATCAGCATCTTTCTGTCTTCTCTCTGGATGACAATGAGTATACAGAAGCATAGAGCGGAGGAAGCACTGACATATTTGCGGACGCACACATGGCCTGATTCATACAAATTATGTTTTTCAAGCAGAATAGCACCATCACTTACTTTTTGATCCGATTAGCTCGATTCTTCTCCCTGAAATTCATCTCGCCTTCCACCCCAACGCTTCGATTTGTCTGCTCACAGAAACACCCTTCGCGATAATAACAATTTATGGACTTGCAGGAATTTGGGGCGAAGATTATAAACATACAGCATTTTTGTCAGCTAACTGTGAAGCCCGAGGCTTTGTCTTTTTTTTTTTTTTTTTTTGTATTTTATGCTCCCACATAAATGTCTCTGTCATCCCTTCCCCATCGCTCTTAGACAGGCTGACAGTGCAGGAGGCGTTCGCTCCTTCTCGCCCATCCATATTCTCTGCTATGGATGTGAAAAAAAAAAGGGAAGGGGGGGAAACATGATGATGAGGGGCAGACATGTTTTGCTTTTGCATACTGTAATGTTTCTTGTAAACCAAAGACAGATATTGCACAGCTGAATTATTTCCCCTACCATGAATTAGCTTCATTCCTGCACGTTTAAAGTAACAGTTGAACACATTTACATCACTGTCGGCTTTCTAATAGGTAGTAAATAATGGCTTTAATGCTGTTAATATTATATAGTAAAGCTTTATGGATAGGTTTAAAGCCAAGGTGTGGGTTGCCACGTTTCTAAAAAAATCCCTTTGGTGGATGTTTATCATTTATATTTGCTAATAATACAGTTGTATCAGTCGACAAATGCATAATAAACCATTAAGTGCACAGTTATAAATGTTAATATGTATCATACATAACAACCCCAATGTTATTCTAATCAATGGCTTATCTATAAAGCATTAGTGGATGATTTATTAAGCATTAATGACTTAACAGGAAGTGCTACCGAAACATGTTTGATTCCTACATTTTCGACATCTGTAATACCAAAGGTCAGAGGTCATCGCCGAGTAAAGGTGGTGAAGGAAACAACAGTTATGCTCTTAATCGTTATTTAAGAAGGCGAGCCGACTATAAACGCCCCTCCGCCCATGGGGAGCAGTCACGTCTGTGAATGTAAACATGCTGTTGTGTCGACTGGAAGCTTTAAAATGTGATAATTTTTGACATCCCGCTTTCTTAGGGGAAGGAGGAGGAGGAGGAGGAGGAGTGAAAGGTACTGCGCAGCATTTAGCCTCACAAGAAAAAAGGCAATTAGGTCATAGAATATGCACACATCTTGCATGCTCTCTGGTCTCCCGCAATTTGGGCTAAAAAAAGTAAAGGTCAGCCACGTTAGTCAGATTGCGCTCGACAAATTCTAAAAAGGCTCGATGGTCACGCTGAATGTATTCCCTGCAACATAATTAGCCCCCTCAATTCCCTGTCGTGCCAGGCTACCGGGTGTCTCAAAAGTCCCACCCCTTCCCCCAAAATGCCTTTCACCTCCGCTTGCTCTGCGGTGATGCTTCCCCCCCGCCCCCCCCCCTCCTCTTCCTCCTCCTCTCTTCCTCTCCCCTCTCACCGCTCTATCACACATTGTTGCTACCCTAAAGTTGCTGCAGATGCGGTCGGCTGATGCATAAATTAGTCATCAACATTAGCATTAGCCGGCGCGTGGCACCCGGTGCCAACTGCTCTCCGAACGGCCATAAAAGGTCATGTTTTGATGACTGAATGCCACACAGGCACCTTGGCTCCCCGGAGGAGGGTTCCCCAGGTGCACGTGAAAGGTTAAAAATTACCTACCCGCCACCGCCTGTCTCTGGCGAAGGAAATAATTAGGGGGTTTTTAGGGAGCGGCAGAATGCCTCGCTGTCAGATGACAGAGCGTTACCTAATGGTCGTATCTGGGGAAGAGTCAACCGGCCTGTCATTCTCTTGACAGGACAAATGAGCATAATGGTGGCAGGGAAATGGGCGCCTGTTCCCCCCCTTTTTTTTTTTTTTCAGCCAGGGAGGAGGAGGAGGAGGAGGTAAAATGGCAGCGCCTGAGCAGAATAACACAAGGATGTTAACCTTTTACATAAATGTGTTAACACGTGTATGAGTGGTGTTTAAAAGCGGGTCTTGATGCTCTGCTCCTCCTACAAGGTGGGCCCGAGCCTGTCGGAGTTTATTCCGTTGCTCCGATTTTCATCCTGATTATCCTGTTTTCACTTAAACTTCTATCTGTCCTGGAGCTGCAGGAGAAAAAGAAGAGAAAACCCCCAACCAACAAACACATTAGGATTCTACATTTGTTCCTTGTTATCCTGAAAAATGACACAGATGAAGTGCAGAAGCATAAAACACTACAACAGAAGACGATATTTGTGCATGCGGTTAAATCAATAAAGCAGAAAGCGTCGAGGCCACGACGTATGAAAATAAGAACTTAAGGAGGCTGCGATTGAAGACGGTAATGAACCCTTCAAGTGTGACATTTAACTGAATTTTCCTCGATGGTTTCAGGCAGTAAATGGTTTTCTGGTTCACACTCCGGAGCAGAAGGTGGTAGTAATGCGCCTCAAACACTGGCTGCCACTTCTAAATCAACAAGAGAAGAAGAGGAAGAAGAGGAAGGTGTAGAGGCATGGCTGCAGGGTGTATGACATTTGAATCTACATGAAGGCGTTTTTCACTGCTTCTGTTTTGGTGTTTTTTTCACCTGAGTGATCTTCTGCAGGTGGTTTGTGTAGTTTGGCTGAACCACGACAATAATCGAGGTCAGTTGCAACACTTGCATCAATGTGTTGCTTTTACTCGAAACCTGGTTGATGAAGGTTGCAAACAAGCAGCACGTGGACGTTGTTAACTCACCTGTATGCACACTTTGAAGGACTGATTAGAGCTCGCTGCAACTACTAAATAAAGAAATAAGTTATTTTAGCAGAGAAGAGAAGATTGTAGGACTTAACAGTTCATGTCATGTTCATTGATTCTTTCCTCCATCGCACTTGTAGTCAGTTTAAACTAAGAAGATGTACAGAGTGATGTAGGCTTGATACTTTTTCCCACAAATGTTTGTTTTATGCATCTGAAGCTTCACTGTGTGTCAGTACTTGAACCACAATGAATCCCCCCGTATATTTAAATCCAATTCACAGTACTTTATTCATCATCCCTCAAGGGGCAATTTGAGGCAAGTGAGTCTGCAAAACAAGCGCACATATGCACTGTTGGAAGGAGTTCAATTACACAAGGATTAATGGCAGTGGCTGATCTGTAGCTGACCAACAATATCCAACAAAACAAAGACATATATTATGTAAAAAATATCAATGAGCAGGTGCATTTATGGGTCTATACACAAGCTAGACGGACCATTTCTTATACTGTTTATATACAGGTGACACTCAGTCATAGAGGTCATCATTTGTGGGGTTATTAGTAATCTTTTCTGCTATTTTTGGGATCTTATTTTAGAGCTAATAATGTTCTTGTCCCTCATGACAAAAGGATGTAAACCAGCAGATAAATGAAAAGGTTAAAACACTTTAGATAAAAAGGAGAATAAAACACTGTCAGTATTCTCTAAACTGCTCCAAAGGAGTTTAGTTTCCAGCACAAACGCTGCTGAGCCTTTTTCAAACAGCTTGTAACGTGCATTCAATCTGCTATGTTTCAAGTATGAACGTTTTGTTTGGTATTAACTTGCAAAATAACTTCAATCTTTGTCTGTCGTGTCGGAAAAAAATGCTGCAAAGCAGCAGCCCAGCAGATTAGAGGTTGAGCGTTGCATTCCCCCTGAGCAAGGCACCGCTGCAGCGATCCAGTGGTCAAAGGTTCAACTCCCATCGCAGCTTAATATGTAAAGCAAAAGGCACTGACGCAGCTGGAGGTTTCAGTTCTCCTTCTGTACCGCTCCGACACCGCCAGGGTCAGCGGGGTTAAATTTAACAGAGCAGGACGCTTAACAAACCGGGGTCACCAGTTCAACTTCCAGTGTGAACTTGCCAACAATGTTTGTGTGTTTTTAAAAAGGTTCATTTGTGTTTTTAAAAATGCAAACTGGGAAAAAAAACAACAACAACTGTATATCGATGCACGGATCAAACAACCTGTTGTCTTCCTACAGAGGCGGTTGGTCGCTGTTTGAAGAGGCTGCAGGTGCTTCACATCTACTTTGTACCAGAAATCCAACCTTCATGTGGCTTTGAAGCTCCTCCTCCTCCTCCTCCTCCTCTTCCTCCTGCTGCTGCCCGCAAATCTCACATGTCTGGTTGAGGTGTGTTGAACTGACTCGACTCTCTCCTGTGGAAATGTTTATTTTCTCCTTAACACTTCGCTCTATTTAAAGCATTGCATATCTATCTATCTATCTATCTATCTATCTATCTATCTATCTATCTATCTATCTATCTATGAGTTTACACCACACTGCTACTAATTTTCTGATTTTCATAAACCGTTTTTTTTTTTTACTGTTTTTAAAGCAGAATAACTTGCTGACTGCGAGCAGCACTCTGCTGGTCAGTGACCTGGACCTGAGGCAGCATGATGGATGTTGAGTTGTTAGCTAGCTGTTAGCTTTAAAGAGGAGTCCAGTGTTTCATGTGTGAATGAAGTCACCACAGACACTTATAAAAAGGAAAAAAAAAAATATGGGTGAATCATCCACTTCTTGCATGTCAGTGGGTGACCGTTTGGGAGGGAGGGGCGTGTCTCAATAGTTGGGAGACCAGTGGAAAAAAACCAGCAGGAAATTCCATGACATCACATCTGAAAACTGTGTGAAGATCATTTCCACGACGCATCGAGGTTTCTCTAAATTGCATGTTTTCTGATGAACTCTCAATAATTTTAAATGCAACCATAAGATCAAACTACAACAAGGGCTGCTGATCTCGACTCCAGCCCTGCCGCTCTGCGTCTCATCCAAACTCCCGTCAGCTCCTCGCACCTCTGATCAGCCTCAGAGACTCACCGAGACTCCGAGGTGCAGTTTAACTCTCTGCTGCTCTTTCCCCCCTCAACGCTGCTGTCATTTCTGCATTCTTCCCTCTGCCACATCCTGAATGCTAACAGAGGGGTTATTAACATAACAAACTTAAATGCCCTATATAAATAATACGTTCACAGAAATGCAAACCGGCTCAGCTGACACTGTTTAGGCAGCGCTTCCAACATCTGTTTATGAGCACTTTGCCTAATGATATCATCCGATATCATTAACTGTGGCAGTGCGCGCCACAGCAGCAGGTGCAGCTGTTTATGCCCCAACCCTCCCACCCACCCACCCACCCACCTCCCCCGCCACCAACCCCAACACACACACACACACCTCCCCAAAGCACACACACACACACATCCGAAGAGAAAAGACTTTCACAGTCTCCTCCAACACCACCACCACCACCAACCCTTCCCTCCCTTCCACCCTGCGAATCGCCAAACCGCTCATTAGGACAATTTTCCTCAACAAAAAAAGCGGCCCCTATGATTTCAATCTGTATATCACCTGTAATTGTAGTTTTTAGCGAGAGCCTGATTCCATACATTTAGCGGGAGTAAAACTGCGACTGCGGGTGCGAGCGCTGAAAGCACGCCTCTTTCTCGCCGCGGCCGCCAGCTGCAGAGGCTGTTTTTAGATGGCAGCCGCTTTCCGTGGGGAGGCTCTCTCTCTCTCTCTCTCTCTCTCTCTCTCTCTCTCGCTCTCTCTCACACACACAAGGCCCTCGCCATGCGTGTTTCTGAGGGGGAGGTGGAGGCGGAGCTTGGCGGGCTCCCTGCTTTGTTTCCTGACTTGGTTTGCTCTGTTTAGATGCTGGAAATTATAGAAAATTATTGAAATTATTATTTCTGGCAGCAACAATGAGGCAGCTTCCTCTTCCTGACCGGAAGGCCACGTTCCGGGGTCTTCACAGGTTCTCTGGAGCCTGATTTGATCGTACGCCGCTGTAATTAGTCAGATGGTCGATTCAAATGTTGTGCGACACAGAGCTATCTGTTGCATTAGCACTGTACACCCGCAGCGATTACAGTATTTATAGATCCAAAACAAACAATGCATATGGCAAAATGTTAACTAGCTCAGGGAAGGAAGCGAAATGAGAACCGTCAGTTGTCAGATGCTCCACTGAAATCTTTATTTTTAACACAATATTAAAGGATTTTTCATGTTTTTACGCCATTTTTGTTTGTTTGTTTTAATCAGGTGAACTTGAAACTCTTCTGCTTTGTTTCTGTCTGATATAAAAAATCTGTTAACTGTATTTAAAGTGGTCGAAACATGAGACGACAGAGTAACTTTATGTTCGCTGCGATGGATTAAACAATGAAAGACAAGTCTGCTTATTGATTTTCAAGCTCAATGGCCGCCGTAAAAGTAGGAAAAATATATCCATAAACCTGAGAAATGGCCAGCAGCTGTAATATGTGGGGATCATTCTAGCAAAAATGCACAAAATAAGTTGAATCTGAGGGTTTAAACAACAGAATTGAGTGTTTTAAATGCTGCTTGTGCTCATTAATCTGCCTTTAAACTAATGATTATTCCATCATCATGTCCACTAACGCTATGAAGGAGTGTACGTATGGATTATGTGATGGAAAAACAGAGGAATGTCCCTTTTTTGTCATCTCATAATCTTCTACTTTTACATGTTTATGAGTGATGAAAACTATAAGAAAGTTGTGACTTTTAAAAGATCCAAACAATCTTCATAAACCCTGCGATCTGAAAGTTTTCTATTAAATTCGAGCGGTTATTTCACTTCTGCCTCAGTCGTCGTGTTTCTCTTTGATACTCTGCAAACAGCATCGTCGTCCGTCTTGTGCGTTTCTTCTTTTTTTTTTTCCCGAAATCTGAGCTTCCTCGCTCTGACAGTTTTACCCAAAGACGAGCATGTTGGCACCCAGAGGAGCAGTTTTTATTTGCAGGCAAAGACCCCGACACTGAACCCGCTCTGAGCACTGAGGGCCAGCGGGGAATACACACACACACACACACACACACCGACCACACACACACAGAACAGTTTCTCATATCTACACACACACATACGACAGATGAAATGTATCTGAACGTGAGAAAACACACAACAAACACACACTCCTCCTCCTCCTCCTCCTTCCAGCTGTTCTCTAAATGTTGATTACACAAGACACCGGGGGGAGCCTCCTCCTCCTCCTCCTCCTCCCTCCTCTTCCTCCTCCTCGATCCGGTAGCCGGGCGATTCCCCCACAAGGAGGCTTAGCGGGACCGGCTGACCCGAGGTGCTCAGTGACCCAGGGTTGGGGGTCCAGAGAGGGCCGCGGCCCCGGGGCCTCTTGGCTCCTCTCCCCCCTCCTCCTCCCCTCTCCTCTCCTCCTTCCCTTCCATCCCTCTCCGCTCTCTGAGCAGCACATCTCAGGACGGGAGACACGGGCAGAGACAGCAACGGCCTGGGGACAACTGGCCGAGGCAGCAGAAATAAAAAAAAATTAAAATCACAAAACTCCTCCACTGTCGAGACGCTCGGGTAACTTTGTGTCAAGTGAAACGTAGACGGGAGGAGGAATTAGCGCGAGATGATTTTTATCCGAGGTGATTTTTTTGTTGTGCGGTTTGCAGGCGTTAAGCTGAGGCGATCCTATCCAGGAGGAGAATAAGATTAAAAGTAGATGAGGCAACATGTTTGTGAAAATACTTCCTTCAGTCTAAATCACCAAGTGCAGCTTTGAAGGATGGTTTCACAATGTTTGTATCAAAGCAGCCAAAATTAGCGATTAAAAAGAACTCATTTTTTCTCGCTGTAATCATCCTTCCTGTTCGTACTGACCGTTAGTCCTCCTTCTGAAACTAATATGAAGCTTCAGCGTCCAAATCCAGTAGATATCTTTCAACGTTACAGTCTTTTTGTTACTAAACTTCCACCTGCAGCTCAATAAGGAAACACACAGAGGAGAATTTGATGCTAAAAAGACTGTAAATGTGTCAGATATCCACTTGATATGACTAAACTCAGACTGCTGAAGCTTCACATCAACTTTTAAATGCACTTTTCTCAACATGTCATCACTTATATTGTAAGTGCATCATGAAGGGATCTTCTAATGGTCAGTACGAACAGGAGGAATGATTACAGCAAGACAAAAAAACTTTGCATTAGAGAGTTTAGATGAATTTATCTTGATTCTGATTACTTAAATGAATCAGATCTGACTTTAAAACGAGTACTTTAAACACACTGAGGTGCAAAACCTTCTCAAAAACAGCAAGATGAGTAAATTAAATCAGATTTTAACAGTTATTTTAGATGTTAAAATGTTCTGGAAAAGACGAGTAAAAGCTAAATCTCATCAGGATGCTGCAACTAGACTGTGTTTAGTAACAAAGAGGCATTTTTATTGACATGTGAAGTCCTTACAAACATCCAAAAAACTCCCAGTGAAGCTTTTTATCATCAAGATAAAGAAAGTAGAAGTGAGAGAAGCTGTCGGGACTGTTGCACCTGCTTGAATCATCGAACTACGGCGTTGTTTCTTTCCTCCCGCTCCTCAGACTCTCCTCGTATGTGCGGTGAAACATCTTGGCTCGGCGGGCGTGCAGTGCAGTGCAGCCGCTTAATTTTCACTTCACAAATTTCCTAATGGGCAAACTAAAGACGTCTCTGGGCTTCGGCACCCTTAAGGCATCAGACAGCGGAGCTAACATTCAACTTAATGATCGACCTAGCCGCTGTTGGAGAGCACACACACACACACACACACACACAAAAAAGGAAGAAAGAAAGTTGTTTTTCTTTTTGGAGCTGATGTTTTTTTAAAGAGTAAAACTGAAGTGATAATAGAATTGAATGACTTCTATCCTAAATCCTACAGTATGTGATATAGTCCATTTAAAAACTGCATGAAAAATGCAATTAAATCTTCTGAAAGTTGCATTTCTGCATCCAGCACTTGAGCTACTTTTTAAGCAAATGCTCAGGATGTAAAAATATTAAACACCATCATACTTACAATGATGTTTTATATGCCTTTCAGGTTGGTCCTGCCTGTGATTGGCTGAGAGATGCATCTTTATAGAGTAGAAGACAGCGTCTGAAGCGTCGCGGATGTCGTCGAAGTGGGTGAGAGAAGATGGAAAGACTCTGATACGCTCGTGTCTCCGGTTAAACGCATAAAACTACATGTTCCTTTCATTCCTGACACTCTGAATCTGCCATTTCCAAGCTGAGATTATTGTCTGATCCTTGTTGTTCTTGAACTTCCTGTTTGGCTGATCCCCTCCTGTGTTAAAGGGGGGCTGTTTCAGACATTTCTATCAGTGCAGTTTAACACCTGACAGACTTGGAAACCTCACGATAAGTTTCAAAAGTTTAAAAAACGAAGAAAATCAGCAGCAGAAATGAAGTAAATATGTTAAAAAAACACATCCACAAGTGAAGAAACAACATTTCATATTTAATCTCTCACATGGTTCAAGTTAAAAACTTGTTATGAGGCTGAATCTACATATACATCCGCTCAGCATTCAGTCCCTGCGTTTAGCTGTCTCTCTGCCTCCACTCCTGCTGGTTAATGTATGCTCGCTGTGCGTTGGCTCGACCTGTCTGAAGTGATTTCTGACGGCCTTGTTTAATTAGCCGGATGTGTGTGTACTTTTATACATATTCATCGGCTGCAGATTTCAGCCCGATTGATGTTGTAATTGATTCAGAAGGTTTTATAATTCCTGCAAAAGCGAGACTAAGAATTTCAATGACTTTGTGATTTGGCGGAACAGGAAAAGAAGGAGAGGAGGAGGGAGGAGGAGGACAAGGGGTTGAGAGGAGATCTGAGGTTGCAGCGTCTGCACCTGAGGAAACACGCCTCAGCCGGTGGGATTTCTATCATTTTACAGAGGAAAAAGAGAAGGAGAGAGGGGGGAATGTCAGCGGCTTTGTTGTTCCTCTTTTCACAAGTAAATTACACATTTAGGATTTATTAAGACAAGAAACAATTTTCAAATTGTGAATCCGCCGAAGCCTCCGTGGAGATGTGCTCATTACTCTGTAGCCTCGGGCCATGTTCACCACCTCGAATGCATCCTTTTTTTTTTTTTTTCTTCCTCTTTTCCTCTTCCCCCTCTCTCTCTCTCTCTCTCTCTCTCTCTCTCTCTCTGTCTGTCTGTTTTTTTTTTTGGCGGCGCTGGGTTTGCCGTGCCTGATGCCGTAATGTCACAGCAGTTTGTTCAAAGCTGCAGCGATGATTTGGGCTCCCAGCAGGTGCCGCCCCGATGTCTGTTCAATTATTAAAGTGAGGGCCACATGGATGCATTACAGCCGCCGCACCCATTAGATAAAAAGACGACGGCTTTTGACATGCCGCATATTTCCTCTCTGCCTCACAAAGACGCCGCCGCTGCTGCCGCCGACGCCGCTGCTGCTGCAACCCTTTCTTGTTGCTTCTTTTTGTTTTATTCATCACCGTTCTCATGATTTTTTCTTTTGGTATGCATGGAAATATTAAAGGGGGCCATTTGTTCCCTTTCAGTGTTGTGGGCACAAGAGCTATCGTGATCTTTTTGATTCCCTCTCGTCAAAACCGAGGTCATGTCTGCTCCTTGTAGCTCCTTCTACTCTTTTTAACTTCCCAGCAGCCCCCCCGTCACCCCAATCTAACCATGAAAACTGCTGCCGTGTTGATAAATAAATCATGCGGTGGACACAAAGTTAAATCTCGTCACAATCGCTTCCAGCAGCCGCCGCCTCCTTCTTCTTCTTCTTCTTCCTCCCCTTTTCCTCCAGAGCTCAGATGTTCTGACTTTGATGACTGCTGTAATGACCAATCAAATTCTTCAACAAAGTCCGCAGCAATTGTTGGAATCAGGCATCAGTTTGACACTAAAAGATGCCACCTATGAATACTTTATCTGTTATTTCTTCTTCCTTCCTCGCTCCCAAACTTTTTTCTTTTTTTTTTCTTTGTGTGTGTGTGTGTGTGTGTGTGTGGAGAAGTCAGACGGGCTCGGATACGCACGAGAAGAGCGAGTTAAAGTGGAAAGTTTGCAGGGTGTTCGTGTGAGGAAGGTCGACACGCAGGAGATAAAGCTTCGGCGGTGTTGTGTCTGTGTGTTATGATGATTAAAGTGTGTGTTTTTGTATGATTGTTTTCAACCATAGAAGTGCGTGTGTGTGTGTTAAACTACTGGAGCGCTTCATGAGGAACACCTGTGCAGTCTGATGCGATCCAACAACAACAGCTCTGCTTTATATTCTACTTTTACTTCTTCAGTTGTTGTTGACTTTATCAGAAAGGTGATAATTCTCCTTTATCTGCATTAATGAGGTCATAACGGGAGGTCGTGCCACACTGGACTATATTATATTGAAAGATGTTCCTAATATTGTGTCCACTCCATTAACATCTGGA
This sequence comes from Euthynnus affinis, assembly GCA_029490765.1. NCBI lineage: Eukaryota > Metazoa > Chordata > Actinopteri > Scombriformes > Scombridae > Euthynnus > Euthynnus affinis. Next base: position 15,519,865 of record CM055861.1, read on the forward strand.
CTAAAATCCACTTATTAACGGCTTAATAATATATTCAAATGTGGATAAAACCCAACATATATGTGCAGGCTTGTTGTGATGAAGTGAGAACTCTTGACTGTGAGTCAGAACTCTTATTTTGAAAGTCCAAATCCATCTGAACCCACTGCCAGAAGCTTGAGAGACCCAACAGTATGCATCTATAAACCCAATTAATTTACTATTATGTGCGAGTCAGAACTCTTATTTTGAAATCCATCTGAATCCAGAGCCAGAGGCTGCAGATGCATATAAATAAATGTTGCTATCTCGTGCAGAGACATTTCAAAAGATGTTTCAGCACTGCTTCTTAAAGTTTACTAAAAAAAAAATCAGCGTTGGTTTAAAAGATTTCTTGTACAGTTGTGGATTGAAGGGAAAAGTTCACCTGTTGCAGTTTGTCTCCACCTGTTCACATGTTTCTAGTCTTTTTCTTCAGTTCGAAAGCTTTCCTTTCATCTTTTTCATACACATGGTGCTACTTTTTACAGTTTGTGAAACTTCAGCAGACTGTGTTTTATTTAGAAAAGACTCCAATTCAAACCAAATTGGAAAAAAAAAGAAAAAAGAAAAGAAAGAAAAGAAATAGTCAAACGCTTCTCTCTCATCAAGTGAAGAAAAAAAAAAAGTAGTGGAGTAGTATCAGGCCACAAATGCAACCCTACACTCCCACACCCCAACCTCTCCTCCTCCTCCTCCTCGTTTGATTCTTCGCTGTATGTTCTGTACATGCCAACAAATCCTAATTGCACCCCACACTCTTTTTCTTCCCACCGATGCCGCGCGCTTCGTGCCACCAAATTCCTTGTGTGCTAATTAGGCACGCAACCACGGTGGATACACTCCTGACAGGTGCTGCTGGCCTGCCGGGGTCACACACACACAACACACACACACACATAAACACACACACACACACACACTGCGAGAGACAGAGAATGAGAGAGACACTCGTGCTCACAGCATTAAAAATAAATGGAGAGAGGAGAATAACGAGAGAGGCAAGACGTGTTAATTTCTAGCTTCCATCTGTTATTACATAAGCACTGCCAACAACTACGCATCTCTGGAAGAACGGCGAAAGGGGAAAGAGAGGAGGAGAAGAAGACGGAGAGCTGAAAAAAAAAAAAAGCCAAACAACAGCCATAAACTGAAGTCCTCCTGCATGGAAGAAGAATTCCTCGGGGAGGGTTTTTTCGGCGGTAGTAGAAAATCAGATTGATCAGATTCATTTTTTGAAAGGGGTTCAGTTTCCAAAACAGTGTGAACGCATTAACCTGGTGTTCCTTCCTCGAATGTGGCAACAACAAAAAAAAAAAACAAAAGAAAAAGAAAGAACGCACCGCCTGAAATGTTCGCTGCTTCATAAGTTGAGGCCTCCAGAGAGCAGATAAGTTTTAACTTTTTCCCTGCCTGCAAAGAAGTTTTGCAAAAAAAGAAAAGTAAAGTTTATAGATTCATTTTTAGACTTGATGCATGAGGAAGAATATCAAATGTTACCTGCTTGCGTTAAATCAAGATTTGTCAAACAGATGCCACTATAAAGGGCTCCAGTTACACTACACGGCCCCAAAAGTAGCTTATTAATCCATAAAATCCTGGAAGTTGAAGTGCTCCCATCCTAATTAACCAACAAAATAAATACCCTCAATAATACCACACATATAAACATGAAGCTACAATATACTCTGCTATAAAACAACAATATAAAAGTAGAATAATATCCACAGAATCCACAGTGAGGAAAGCATTTCATTGTTTATCTGAAGCCAATATGAAGCCTCAGCGTCCAAATCTAGTCGATATCTTTCAACGTTACAGTCTCTTTAGTGCCAAAGTCCCTCTTTTTGTTGCTAAACGTCACCTGCAGCTCAACAGGGATGTGTCAGATATCCAGACTGCTGAAGCCTCGTAGAAGCTTCAGACGAACCCTTTAAATGTTTGCATTGCAGGGGGTATTTATAGCGATCACAACACTATATCGACACAAGCGGCATTTAACACGCGTCCAGTTGTTCTGCGTGTAAGCTCGTAAACGTCGCCGTCTTATTTCCCAGTGTTGACAACAGCGGTGTATGTCAGAATTACTCCCCGAAGCGACACATCCCAGCTCCTGCACCTCGACTCCTGTCCGTCTGTTGAGGGTAGAAGTTGGACACTCTTAAGTCTAAAATGTCGTTTCATGCCGCGGCGCTGAAATTTACAGGCTTATATTACAGTATATATCAAGATAAAGGCTTTAAGACTACTACTCTGTGTCACTGTTTGTGTTTCCCATGATGACCTCATGTCCAGAGAAGCTTTTACTTTTACCAGAATCATCTACTTCTGCTGTTTTCTTCGAGTTCAACATTTTCCAGCGGCTCTTCCCTGCCAAGGCTTCCCTGTAAAAATAATCCAGTGACACTGAAGACGTACGTTTTTTTGTCATCTAACAAAAACATTTCCCCGACCCCGAGGAACAATGGGAACCGGCGGAAAACAAAGCGCTCCGAGGAGTGACGAGCGCCCGGGTCTCTTCTGAGTGTTTACGGTTCGAGGATCTTTTCCACCGACGAGGCGCTGAGGGGCCCGAGGCGTGTTGATGTCCTGAGGTTGGCGTTTTGTTTCCTGACGGAGACGGTAGAGCGAGGTGCCGCAGACAGGAACTCCTGCCTTTGTTTTTCTTGACGGAAAGACACCGGGAGAGTCTGTGAATGTCTCATATGTTTGCAGGGACGCTACGGATTCTTTCCCAGGGCGGAGGGACAGTACTGTCAAGATACTGGCTGCCAGAATACACACCATAGATCTTCGCAGCGTTTCAACACTCCTGCAGTGATGTATTTTGGACTGGAGGGAAGCTAAACAACACAAAGGGGCCTGTAGATGTCGAGTCTCTAACCAGCAGTGTGGGAACGCACATTTATAATTGTTTGTTCAATTATTTTTCTTGGACGCCGCACCTGCACTTCGCCGAGTGAACTCCTGAGACCGAAGCGCAATTAAGCCCCTCCGGAGCGGCGCTGACGCCTGTTTAAACGGCAGGGGAGGGAGTCAGATAAATACCTTTTTAGCGCTCAAGGTAACAAGCAAAGGGGTGACAGTGAGAAGGCTCGCAGGGAGCAATTTCCTATTTATGCGTCTTCTGATTTGACCTCTCTCTTGACAGGGTTCCGGGGCTTATTACCGTATCTGTCCTGCACTCTAATCGAGGCCTATTACAAATGTTCAGCAGGCTGGAAGTGCCAGATGTGGGCGAGGGATAAAGGGAAGGCAGCTAGTGCTTCTGACCGGTGTTAACGCCCTCTGAAATGTTTCGTGAGGTTTGAAATTTCACGGATAAGTAGCTCGGATGTTTGCAGAAAAAAAAAAATTTGCAAATTGTGTTTTCTGACCTCCGCCGGCCACTTTAATGAGAATTTTTTTTTTTTTTTTGCAGAGGTGTGAAGCCGTTTCACAGAGGAAAGAGAAGTTTCTTTGCAATGATTAAAGCGCATAAAAAAAAAACAACCGGAACAAACTAAATCTTAGTCGAGTTTACAGATGTTTAGAGATGAGACACTCGGATGCCTCCTAAGGATAAATATTATTCTCTTCTTCTATGGTTGGCTGCCGTGCTGAATGATCAGGATGTTTTGTATATATCGACCCTTGTCTCGTGTGCGTTTAAAATGAATCCCTGGAGAGATCTTGACCTCCTATAAGTGCTAGACACGGGAATAAAACAAGCTCGCCCTCGCTGTCTGAATCTATACTGTGTTATGATGCGGTTAAATGAAGCTATAGCGTCTGTACGGAGTCCCAAAGCAGTCAAACTTACTGTTATGACAAGTTTAGAAAACTTATTGTCAGATATCTCACATTAACATTTTTGTCCTTTTACATCACGGCCTAAACACCATTTTATCTTCTCAATAAAGCACTTTGAGTATTAAGTGCATGGATTGTGCTGAATTAGCTGGCAGTCTACAGCACTTCCTTCCTGCCTCTTGTAAGTATAATTGGCATGTTGCCTCTACCAACTATCAATCAGCACAACAGTGACTTGGATCAACTGCACATTCGTGTTACCGCCCTCCGCAGTTGGCACATTTCTTGAGCTCGTGTCCTCGGGCGTAAGACACAAACAAGACTGTCATCAAAACCAGCGGATCACACAGGAAACGTCAGTGTCACTATTAACCAGCTGTTTATAAACAGTTACAACACACTATCATGTAGATATAAGCTGATATAAGGACATTTTAAAGGATGTGTTTCACTATATTGTCATTCATTATCTGTTTGTACAACAGCAAACACTTGTGGTTGAACACTTATATGTAGTTGCAACTATATTATAAAGTGTTATAAACCATTTCTGCTGCTTCTTAATGCTACTTCACTTTAATCCGGTGCTCCGACCATCATGAAAACTACACAAAAACACAACTTTTTGCACCTTTTTTTGGGTCATTAAGCATCAAAATCTACAAATAAATAGTCGAACATTTCAGTCAAAGGTCTCGTTTTCTGATATTCCTGTTAATCTATTAAAATATTAGTCAATTAATCACTTTATTTGTCCCCAAATGGCACTGAATACACATTATATGAACACAGAACAAAAAAAAAAACAGAAACAAGTTAAAACTATTCTTTCAATTAGTTCAATTATGAATCAAAATTGTAGTCAGTTGACTAAATTAACAATTTAGATAATCAATTAATCATTTCTATAATTAATTAGAGAAAAGAGCCAAACATTCTTTGTGAATGTGAGGATTTGCTGCTTTTCTATATTTTATATTATTGTAAATTAATCCGGTTTTTTTTTACGACAACACAACTTTCAGGACTTTTCTTTTAGTCTGAGTAATTTATTTATCAAACAAAGTAAGTGTCAGATGTTGGATGATAAACTGATCATTAGCTGCAGCCCTGCTCAATATATCCTGGTGAGTTAAAGTATTCAGTCCCTCTGCTTTTAAAACAATCGTCCGGCGATCAATCACGACACGGTGGATGTCTGAACTCTATAAACTCTCCGTCACACTGATGTCTGTTTTGACCATTTACATTCACAACATATTTATTGTTGGCGGCGGTCGGAGGAGGAGGAGGGGGAGGGGGGAGGGGGGTGCTCGTTCTGCACGTAGATGCCAGTCAGTGTTTTACAGCTCGCTTCTGCGTTACACCGACACCGTCTGGAGTCACACAGCTATCATCCCAGCCATGCATACCTCCCTGTATGCTTTCCATGCTCGCCGCCCTCCATGCATTATTCACAGCCGCATTAAAATACCGGGCCGAGTGAGAGAGTGAGAGTTGCATGTTAAGGCAGCTGAATCAGGGAGGTGCCGTCACAACAGCTGAAAGTGTCTGTCACAGAGTTATAACTTTTTTTTTTTTTCCCATAGTTCCCCGGCAGTGCAGCTGCCTAAATGAGAGGGATTAAGTTAACTCCCTGCTTAGAGGAAGAGCAGGCCCTGGATTAGGGCACTGGGCATGGACACAGAGAGCATTCAAGCAAGAGCCACAGCTTTTTTTTTTTTTTTAAAAGAGAGAGATGTGGGGGAGAGAGGAGGCAGCGGTGCACAGCCCTCGCAGGGACTGACGGCTGAGTTGCTTGAACAAATACATTGACAAGTGTAGCGCCGCGTCTGCAACATGGAAAAGTGTGTCGGAGCAAAGAGGGGGAACACTGGCGGACACGCCGACAATCACAAATGCTTTCTCTCTCTTCTTTTTTTTTTTCTCCTCTTTCTTCTTCTTCTTCTTCTCTCCACCTCCCACTTTCACCCTGCTCCCACCTCTCATCTTCTGTCATAACCTAAAAAAAAAAATACTGAAGGAATATCTCCTCTCCACTCGAGCTGAGGCCGTGCTAACACTGATGCTAATGCACCAGCCACTGTTTGTGCAGAGTTAGGGTGATTTATTATCATCTGTAAAGCATCAAAATAGTGAAAAATGTCCATCACAGTTTCCTGGACATCATCAAATGTGTTACAAAAGGACCTAAATGATGAATTATCAGAACAGTTGCTGTATTAATTTGCTGTTGATTGACTAATAGAGCAATTGTTGCAACTCTAGTGTCATATTTTAGTTAGATAACACAATCAGCCTCCTTTTTTATTGTTATTAAAGCTTAATTTGGGGCGTTTTATGCAATCGAACTTGCATGTGAGACTCTGTTTAGAACATATTAAGACCAAGAACTTCATCAACCATGGAGCCTGCAAGAAAGTCATCTTACTGGGCTTAGTTCAAATACTAATACATGTCAAAAGCACACAAAATAATCAAATTAATGTTGGGTGCAACAAGCTGTTGTGCACGATGGAAGTAGATAAATCTATCACTACTTCTTTGGATCCTTGTGTTGACCAGCAATGTGGTTCAATACTGACATGTAGCCACATACAATCAATGCAAGACAGTCCGACGATCATGTTTACACCTTTCTCCATGTGTAAAAACGTTCTTTACTTGATGCAACGATACTGGAAGTTAATCAGAATCATCTTAATTGACCAAGTACATAACGAGGACTCTGGTTCAGCGGCTCTCAGTGTGCTTACGCAGAACTACAACCTTTCAGAAATACACACAAATAACAGCGTCGTGCAGGTGAAAGCAAAGAAGTGACGAGTGCGCAGAGTGATGAGATAAATATATATGATTAAAATGTGGTAGGTGGTTCTACAGCAGCCTGTTCATTTATTTTAAATGTGTGCACAACCTGTTATGTGAGGTCTGTGAAGGGTGAATGAGGAGAGGAGGGGGAGGGGGGGGGGGGAGGGGGGGTTAAATAAAAAAAAAAAACCTGGGAAGGAGTGGAGATGAGAACAGGTGGTGAAACAGTGTGAGAAACACGAGGGAGGAAAAACAACAGACACCTGCTCATGAAACCCAACCTGGTTCCTCCATCACATTCCAGCAGAGTTCAGCTCAGACAGCGGCTGGGGAGGACACACTCAGCCTCCTGCACTAAATTATACCGCTGACAGTATGACTAAAACGGCATTCATATGGCAGATATATCTGGTGTATGTTTGAAGACGGCCCTGCTTTTATTCCTATATGTAACACTGTCTGACTGAAAACCTGAAACGCTCCACTGAAAGTCACTAAATTATACGATCTTGTGGTTTTATGACATCCAACAAACGCTGTCGTGACATTTCTCTTTAATCATGAGCGTGTGTTGACGTTCAAAGTTGATCTGGTGGTAATTTATCTCTTTATTAATATGAATATCAGACCTGATCCTGCAGAAGTTACATATATTTATTCCTAGTATGTAAAATAATCAAAAATAATATAAACATGGAAGTCCCTGAAAACTGTGACAGCTGTCCGACTGTAAATAAACAGTTATTATAATTAATTAAACGATGGTTCTTCAGCGGCGCTTTGGACAAACATCGGAGTCCTGTGAGGTAGAAAGATCAGCCTGTGCTACACAGATGACGCTCGTCCGGACGATCGAGTAAATTATCACGGGTGACGTCACTTCCTCTCCGCCTGCTGCTCGTGTGTGTGGTCGGTTTGGCAGAGTTTGGAGGGAGGACATCAGGATCTCTGCTTTCACCTGACTAAACCTGGCTTCTACCTTTTTCATGCATCTCTCTCTCTTCTATCCGAGGCGTCCACCAGTCAGCCCAGTTAGTTTTTTCCTGCATGCATCACACATTTTCATCCTCACACTGTATTAATTACTGATGGAGCTGACTGACACTATTTTATTTTAGCTTAAGTTGACAATAAATGTCGTTTTAAGACGTTTTATTCATGTGTGATTCCCTTTGTTGTCACCGACAACTGGGCAAGTTTGTGACACATAAAAAAATATAAAATATCGCCAGCATCATATTTTACAATGATGCTCTTTGTCTTCTTCTGCAGATTCAGAACATCTGCTCGTTTGAAAACGGAGACTTTGAGTGACAAACTCAGTATCTCAGCCATTTCGTTGTAGTCGTAATTTTAAAACAAGACACTTAGGGAATAGCACCGAAGTCCACGATAACAAGTGGACGCATTATTTTCACCGAAACCTGGAAATAATCAGAAAGTTTGAGGATTCAGAAACATTTAAAAACACATGAGGAGGAAAGAAGAAGAAGAATTTAAGATTCTGCACTTTTGCACAAATTAAAGCAAATTTGTTGCAAATTAATTTCATACAAAAGAGTTGCATCCCGTCCACTGAAACATGCGTTCAGAGGACACTCGGGGAGGATTTCAAGTGGAAAGAGATTTAGATAAACTGCTTTAAAAAGTGAGATTGAGAGAGAATATTTTGTAATTATTCTCTTGTTACACGACCGTGAGGTTGTAAATAAAGAAACTTGTGAAACAAAACAAGTTGCGTGACCTCCAGTCTTTGTTCATGGATGCATCATCTGAGAGACGTCACGTGTCTGGTGCGTGTAGAATGAAACCAGCCGTCACTCAACACACTAGAAACATGTATGTCGGCCAATAAAGTGAACACAACCCTGGCATGTTGTTTCAGTATCATCGGGATCAACCTGGATATTAAAAGTAAATAATTAACCAGCTCTGATCCCTCCTCTTGCTCTCTCTCTCTCTCTCTCTCTCTCTCTGTGTGGCTGCAGGGAGAAGAACCAGGCCTCAGTCACGTCAGCTCCGTGACATCAAAGCGACCGTGACACCGCAGCGAACCGCCGATGACGGATGCCTTTTTGTCTTCTGCAGTCAGGCCGCGCCGTCTGGCCCCGCGGACGACTGTAATCGCACCGACAGGTGACACATATGTGGAAACCAGAAGATGATGGGGGAGACTACTTAGATCATGTGACCTGCACCTCACATGCCTCCTCCAAGTATTGTAAGTGTCTGAAGAGTTTCACTGTGACATCACATGACATTTAGGAAACAATCCTTGTCCTTAAACTGATAAAACGCCATCTTTTACTGGAGCGTGCTGCACATTTTCAGACAGGTTGAAGAAGAAATGATCAAGAAAATGATTGTTTCCTAAAATTATTGAAGCTTTTAGCAACAGATTCATAATTTAAAGGTGCTGCAGTGACTTTAAATATCAACATGCTGTATAATTATCACGCTTAAGCTAAAATCATCAAGCCAAAGTTTGTTTTTCTCCAATTTAAGACTGAATTTCCCGTCAACACTGTGGATTTTTAACCACTTTCCCGCCTTCATCCTCATCATCTTTCCTCTCCTTCTGAAGCTCCTGTTATTGTACTGATGTGTCAGACTGGATGTGACAATGATTCATCCATCAATCCTTTCATAGCGATTCACTAAGTGAGCACAATGACTGAGCAGGATTTCCTCTCAGTGTCAGACATGTGGACACACCTGACTGAATCACATCCTAAAGTCAAGTTTACACACCTGCGGTACAAAGCAGAGTGTTTTTCTCTATGAGACGCTTTATTTTGACAAAGCCATGTTTCAGAGTGACCAGCGCAGTCTCGCCGTTCCCAAAAGAGAGTCGTCACTGTTGTAAAATGCAAAAACCGTCATTTTTATTATTGAAACTTTTTTCTTCAGATCAGTCGGACTCTTTCTTTTGTTCAGTTCGCAGCGTTTTGTCTTCTTGAAATGCTTTTTATTTAAAAATACAACAGCACAGTTTTAAAATGCAACTAATAATGGATTACAGGAAGTTGAAGATACAACAAAACATATTCCAAGTACAAAGACACTACAGTTATATGAGGATTACAGATGTACTGTAGACTGTTTATGTTAAGAAATGCAATGATTAGTTGATTATTTTCATTAAAAAATGCCAATTTTTTGTGATTACAGCTCATTAGATGTGAATATTTCTATTTTTTTTAGTCTTTTATGACAGTAAACTAAGTTTTAGGTTGCATCTCAGGCTTTGGGAAGCAATGATCACCATTTTATAGATCCAACAACTAATCAATGAAGTGAGAAAACAAGTTCATCCTTAACAGAATGAACTTTTAGTTTGTCACTGCATACACTAGATAGCTTGTACTGCATATACAGAGATCACACTTTGCATCTGCTTTATGGCCAGAAGTATGTGGACACCTGTATGTGATTTTTTTAAGCTCAGTTCATCTTCCAGAAACATTTTCTTCATGGAGCTCGCTGTGTGTGGAAGAGCACTGTGATGTAGAAACTGGAAAGAGCCTCCCACAAAGTGAGAAGCACACTGTTGTCTGATATATTCTTGTATGTTTTAAGATTTCCATCGTTGGACACTAAGCAGCATGTGTCCACATACTTTTGGCCATATGATTGTTATACTTTAAGCACACTGACATATTTTTACTCTGCGTACTTTCACAGTAAACTCTTGTTTTCATGACACACTGTGACCTCCGAGGATAACCTCCCTTAGAGCGATCAATGAAGTATCACATCTTAACATACACCTTCCTTCACTGCGGCCTAATTATGACCAGTTCCCCTCGAATCATTCTTTGTACCTTCACAGCAGGGCGGTGCAGTAAAGTGCGCTGTTTGAACCACATGTTTGTATTTTGCTTGACAAACTTCAGAGAAACTTTGCGGGCTTCTTTTGTCATCTGTGGCCCAATTAGCAAACAAATTTCTCAGCAAAGAGTGAAAGCTAAAAAAAATATATATATATTCTTGTAGGTGGATCATTAGTTGGGAATAAATGAATCCCCCTCAACTCTGCGTCCTCACACCCCGACTGTTTCAAAGGCCAGCGACTTGTTTTGTGCTGTCAAATCCCCTCGTTGTTTATTAGCCGGAGCGTCCTCGATGAGCGCCGCGGAACCGAATCCTGAATCTTTGCCCCGGCTTTTCGTCTCAAACACATCTAAGCCCGGCGAAGCTTGTGATAGCCCCTTGTCTCCTCTAGACACAGCAAAAGGCCCACGGGCCGCAGAACGAGATGCAGCTCAGTTGGAGCCCAGGGGAGGCAGAATCCGGTCCTATTTGTCAGAGCTTTCCATCGTCACTTTTCATCGACGGGCAGGCTGGGAGGCGGCGGGGGGGCTCTAATGTACTTGCGCCGTCTTCCTCCCCGCATGAGTGTTTTCTGTTTGGCTGCTGTCACTGAGAAAAGACACATAAGCACTCGCTCTGTATCTTTTCACACACACTTTCTCTCTCAAACACACACACACACACTCTGTGGACGGAGCGATCTGCTCTCCAGGGCTGAGAATTTTCCCCTCTCTGTCTTTATCTGCTGGTAAATGTTGACAGACCAGTGAACCTTGATGTCGGACTGTGACAGGCTTAGCTGTTTTGTAAAGTGTTGGGGTGAGGAAAAAAGAGAAACAAAAGGGCCTCTGGTGTGTTGGTTAGCCATCATGGCTGCTCAGCTCGTAGTCAAAAGACCTCTAACACCATCCCGAACCGGTGGAGTCGGCCGCCCGGGTCGGCCGGCTCGCAGACCTTCAGGGAAATGGCTTGAAGGGTTCTCGTGTTTCAAACCCGGCTGCACCGTTCAAATTAATGAGGGGATTGTCGGCACATCAGAGTTGATGGGTGTGACGAGCGAGGCCCCAGTACGGATCCTGAAAACAAGGATGCTCAGGACAAAATTGACTTCAGTGGAAAGCTGAAGTGACTGTTGTCTTTGGCCTAGTTTCTGCTGCACTTGTAAACTTTTTCAGTTTTTGGATGCAGAAGAATGCCGTTTTTTTTTTTTTTAACTAACTAACTAGCTCTATCTTAGCACCAACTTTCAGATGGAGATGGATAAACTTAATTAAAGTCAAGAGAAGACCACATGCAGTGATGAAGAGACGTGTATACTTTTCTGATAGGACTCTTAAATCTTGAATCAAACCCTGTTTTTTTTTAACAGAAAGTCACAGAAACATTTGTCTGATTTCATAATTCATAACTGCTGTCAACTAGCAGAGATCTGGTCTCTTTAGTGTTCATATTTATTAATCCCTAGAGGCAAAATGGTGGTGGTGAGGAGGGAGGAGGGGAGGGGGGGTCTATCAAACTGCAGAAATAATCACAGCTAGTATGATTCACATCCACCATGTTTGAAGATAATCTTTGGTTACAGAACAGAGAAACAGACGCGTGACAGTAGAAAAAGCAGCTCTGAGGTCTCACTGTGATGTTGATATTCAATATCTACCTATCTGTGCTTCGTGTTTGTTAAGTTATGAAGCGCTTTACGTCTTAAAGTTTGGCTCCTTTCCTTCCGTTTCCAACGCCAAAAAAGCTGCAAGTGTTACGTTTAGACAACCAAAGGTCAGTGTACACTTGAGACAGACTAGTTTGTGAATGTAATCTGATCACATCTAAACGCAAAATGTGTTTATACGATACTTGAAGCCTGCTGTTATAAAGAGGAGGAGAGAGGGGGGGGGGGGGGCTTGAAGGCATTCATGGTTTTTCACTTCAGTACAGTGTGTGAAGCAGTTTTGTGAAGAATGGAAAATGGAGCTCGAGGGAGAAGTTGAGCCCCTCCACCTCCGGGGCGAGATTTTCAGATAGTGTTAGATGACCAAGAAGTGCTTTATTTGACATATTCACACCTGCTATTAATATGCAACCTGCGTTTCTACCTGATATTAACAAGGATCCTCTTTATCTACTTCTCTATAAATGTAAAATTATACATTGCAGGTGAAGAGTTGTAGCTAAGCGACCAAGTGTCACCTCACACAGACTTAGATCAAACGTATAGACTTCAGATCTAAATCCTCCTGTTGCACAAAGCGGTCTAGTTTCTGTCTAGTTTGCTATAAATCTGGATAAATTAAGACCTTTTATTCAAACTTAAAAAAACCGCTCAGCTTCGTTCGCTGCAGCAGCCAAAACACCCAAAATCTGTAGCAGAGTTGAGATGCTGTTGTTCCCTCAGCTAACGTCTGCTGATGTCATCACCGCTGTATATTTCCAGCAGGTCAGAGTGGTCTCTAAAACATGAAAACCTCTCATCACACATGTCCGAGACGGTCTAAACTCGTAAATCTCGCTCCGATATTAAGTCTGTTTTCACATTTTTCTCACATTTTTGTTTCTTGCATCAAACTACTAATGAAGTTTTCAGCATATCTGCCTCCTGACAGCAGCTTAAAGATGTTTAAAAAGGGATCTTTGAGCTAAACGGACGCCTCCGTAAACCTGTGACAGGAAGGTCTCTGGTCTGAGTGAAAATACTGGGCAGATCAAGATGAGCAACATCTTCCTGAACCCTGAGAAAGCAGCCGGATTAATCTCACACAGACAAATTAAATCCAACATGAAAGTGTGTGAGAGGATCTCATGTTTTTAAAAACCCCACCAGCTGCAGTTCAGTCTGTGGCTGGAAGTGTCACGGGCGCTCACCTCTCCCCGTTTGATATGCTTCCCCTGCATCTTTTTTTCCCCTCTCCGCTTCCTGTGGGAACCGCGTTTTTTTTTTTTTGTCGAGCCCCCTGATCGGGGTCACGTCTGAGCCATCCCGCCAACGCCACACTGTATAAAGGACACAAAGGTGAGGACAGACAATGAGGTGCGCCGTCCGCGGGGTCCCGACCCGCCGAGGCGCTGAGCTTTGACGGTGACAGCGTCTTCCGCCGAGGATGTCGCCCTGACACGTCGGGAGGAAACAATGGAGGCCGAGTCGGGAGGATGTCACTAAGTAAATTAAACCGGAGTCATCGGGGCTTCTTTGAATGAAGATGAAAATGTGTCACACACCTCTGTATTGTAGCTCAGCGCCACTGACGCGGCCTTCGGGGACCGAACGGAGAAAATTGGATTTCAGCTGCCAAGTGTTGAACTGGAGGGGCAATTTAAATGCATTCCTGGTGTCCATCACTGACGACGTGTCCTTGAACGAGTCTCAGCCTCAGTGTGGGGACTTCCTGTTGGAGAAATCACACGACTAAAGTGCTCAGAAGACACTACAGTCGTGAAATCTTATATTTTCTTATACAGTAGGGAAGCATCGCCGACTGAAACCGATCAGGAAAGTGCGACTTGTCTTCTCTTATTTACCAATTTGAGACGTACACACCTACTCCACTTCTCCGTCACACTCTACTTCCTGTTCTGCCGTTGATAATTAATGTTTCTGTGGAAGCCTGCAGTGTGCAGGAGGAGGTGCTAGTTTAGCGTAAATGCATAAACCAGGAGAGTGTTTCTCTCTAATTAAGACTATTTTCAGGCTCTGGTTCTACTGAGGTTTAAACAGGTTCCCTGGACGTCACATTTTAGGTCAGTTTTTAATTATTTGACTTTTTTTTTTTTTAATGGATATCCACTGGCTTGTTTGTCAGAGGCAGAGCAGATGGAGTAAAGGGTCTTAGACCAGCAGATTGTCTGACACCCCTGCTGTTTTTTATTACTTATCTTTTTGGGGCTTTTCAGACATCAGAGGTGTGTAACAGAAGAGCGGCAGCCACTTCTTCTACGCTCTAAAACAATCCTGTGTGACTTATTATTATAGTCGTACGATGACTGGCGGTTCTCTGTCATGGCAACAAAGGCAGAAGAGGTTGTTAGTGCTGTAGATTTGAAGCTGGAGACGACATCTCGTTCAAATCAACGCAGTTTTAGTTGCTTAAACTTGCAGTAATTAAAGATGTGATCAAAAAAATGCTCATCTCAATCATTTGTCTGCAGTAGAAGGTGATGCAATGTGCTTTATATCTTATTTTAAATCTTTCTATCAGCAGTTACACTATATTTAACTGCATGGAAGTGTGTAGCCACAAAGTGTGTTTCCCACAAAGATTTGAGCAGCTAATTTTAAATTAGGTTTGTAATTCTCTTATGTTATGATCTGTTATGATCTGTTTTGATCTGTCGTAAGCGATTGCATATATAGGCAGCGTTGAGTAGAAGGAAAAAAATCTGATTGTGCAACCTCCATGAAAGAATAATAATTCATCAGTTAGAACAGCAGGATGTTAACAGAAGGAAGAAAAAAAAAAAAGGTTAATTTTAGCAGCCAAAACAGTTTAGCTTCATGCTTTGATAAACATCGAGAGAACATTCCTCCCAGTAGAAAATGTCTATTAAAGTCAGCTGATTAGAGACGGTTAAATGTAGAGTAATGACCTCTTGATCCTGTTTGATCTAAACTCAGTTCTCATGCACTCACAGTGGAAAAACATCCAGGTTCTTCTTCTTTTCTTCTTCTTCTTCTTTCACACCGCTGATTCAAACTAAAGCTGAGCTCATCGTTTCTCCTCCACATCCTGAAGGAAGCTGTTTTCTCCCCTCATCCTCGCACACATTTCCAGGCCTGTCCACTTGTTTTTCCTTTTTTTTTCCCCCCCTCCCCCTCCTCCCCTCTTTCTCTTTCTCTCCCTCCATCTCGGGGAATTCACTTCACTTTAATTGTTTGACAGTCTTTTCCTGCCTTTATGCCACGGCCGCAGAAGGTACCGAGGATTTTTCCTCCTTTTTTGAGGCATTAATAACATTCCGCTCGACTGATTCCCCGGGGCACAACCTCATTATGGCTTATAGGCAGAAAAAATAAACTGTCTGTACCGCCTGGCAGCTTTTTTCCCCTCCCTTTCTCACAGAAATGAGGAGTTGGTGTAAAGTGCCTGCTTATAAAGCGGTTGTCTTGTTGCTAACTAAAACACATGTCCAGGGTGTTATCTGTTTCCCTGACGGAAAGTGACTGCTGGCTGCTGTTGACGGCGTTCTGCACTGGGTGGCAGCACTGTGGGTGAAATTACACAGGAGGTGTATGCAGGGCTGTGTAACAGAGAGAGAACAAACATCATTTATCCGTCCTTATCTGTTTGGTTCGGTTCATTTTTCTGACTTTTCATCAATTTTAAGAGGTGATTTAAATCTGTGTTTTCTGTGTTAGCCACTGAATGGTTTATGTGGAGTCATTTAGCATCATAGAGGGGCTGCTGTCCTGAGTTTTCATCAAGTTTCAGAGACATGAGAGATGAAGGGATTAATCACGTTCGTCAGTCGACAGCGTGGATGTTTGTGTAAAGCAGACAGGGGCAGAGTTGATAGATAGATAGATAGATAGATGGATGGATGGAAGATAAATGAAATATAAAACTTTTGGAAACAAACTGACAAATAAGAAAATATCTACAATAACACTGAACAAATAAACCTGGGGGAAATGAGGAATAGCATGCGATTTACATTCTTAAAAAGTACAAAAATAACAATGATCTTAATAGAAAAAATAATCTTTAAATGTCTTTTTCTGTCCAGACGCTCAAATATATTTAATTAACAATAATAGAAAAGAAACATTTCAGGAGCTTGATCAGGTTACCTCTGTTTGATAAATAAGGATTAAATACAGTTTTAATAGTAATTTATTTAAAGCTAGTAACCCTGACCTTGAGTTGGAGGTTGTTTATTTCTACTGAACTATTATCTCTGAGGTCAACAATGAACTTTTATGCTTCAGTAAACGTATCGCTCATGCAGTTTTTCCAGCATATATTAGACATTTCCTTTAAAGTCAGAGTGAAACAGGTCTTGTGCATAAATTACCCAAAAAGTTAGTCAAAAGTCAAATGATCATTTCAATTTAAAAGCATCAAATCATCTGAGGGCAGAGGAAGCACATCACTGTTTTCTCATCTCCGTTCGCTTTATTCAAACTGGAAGCCGGCCAGTCGGCTGCTGCCGGACACGCAGCCGTCTGGGGTCGGGTGCCTCGCCCCCAAGGGCAGCCGGGCATCGGCGGGTTGAGTCGGAGAGTACGTCCTGGTTGATGCAGAGCAGGAAACACGCCACTTTAACAGCAGAGAGAGGCCAGACGAGCGGTCGACTGACAGCCATTTTGAATATTACGAGTGAAATATCTCAACTTGTGAAAACGTCACCTCTGTGACTTTTTGGAGAAACTGCCGACAAACCCGTTGACCTCTACCGTGACCTACCGGCCTCCTCACAAACTCGACAAGGAGAGGAAGAATCTTGGATTAGCTTTTAAAAAAGAGCAAAATTGTATGAAGGAAGTGTTGTTGTTGTTGGTTTTTTTTTTAACCTACATCAACCCTCAAAAAAAAAACACACTTCATGTCTTTTCTGTGATTTGTAACATTTTAATGAACAAAAGGAGACAGAAGTGACTTCTCCTCCTCTGAATGGTCAACTACATTTCCATTATTATCCTCTGATACTGTTCTTGTATAGTAGAATATTTTCTTGAAACCACACAGTGTATATAAAGATGGACGGAGCCCAGAGGTGCAGCTTATGGTCAGCGCCATCTTTTCCATTTGGAGCCAAGGCCTTCCGTGTTTGGTTTCACGCTCCAGAAAGACGCCTCGCTACCTCGGACCCAAACTAGCACTAGCTTACTGGAAACACTGAGCGCTCCTTTAGCTTTATTGTGCTAACGGGGCAGGTATTGTAATCAAATAACATTAAACTTAGTGAAATAGTCCACATTGTCACCCACACAGCAGACATCAAAGCTACTATAAGTCTTCAAATCTTATTAACGGAGCAATAATTTCCAAAATGTCCACTAGAAAACGTATTAGAGGGTCTGAATTTAGAGATTTAATGATTGTCTCAGCATTTCTAGACAGAAGATGAGGGGTTTTTTGGACAGGAGTCAGTTGAAGCCTGAGAGTTTTTTGGAGCTAGCGTCATCGCATTGCTTGAAACAAAGGGAAAAAAAGCAGACGCACACTATCACGCAGCAAAAGGGCCTCGTTCTCACAATAACTGAACTCGATCGCATTTTGCAGTAACTTATAATGGGAGCATCATGTCACAATGTTCACAGACGGTCACAATCAGGTGGGAATGTGTGAGCGCTGCTGGTCAAACTGAAGTCCAGATGAAGGTATTTTGAGTATCACCAGCTGGATTCTTGGGGTTTTTTTTGGTCATTTTCTTCCACTAAATGACAATACTCTCATCTAAAACAAGTTAAATGTGGTTTAATAGTCGGTAAAACAACATAAAACTAAAGAATTCATCCTGATACGCTCTTCTTTCATGCGTGTTTCCACCCGACGGCACCAACACAAAATGACTGACGGTTTTTATCCGATGCAAAGCATAAAAATCTGAACTCTACAAACACTCCCTCCTCCTCTCAGACAGCAGCAAACACAGTTGGTCGCTGGCTGAATGCACACAGTGATTGAATAGTCAATATAAAGCAGATTTATCATATATGTGTGTATATATATATATATGCTATACGAGTCATGCTGTCCGCTCTCTTTGTCCTGTCACTATCATAGTCGTCAGAGAAATTCCTGTACACTTTAATGCCCGACTCTGTTTCTTAAAAGGTTTTTTTTCTTTCTTGCACTCAATTTATATTCATTCAGTTAAATTAAGGGTTTGGGTTTGTTGGAGAGGAGTTTAAGCGTCAATACGACTTCAATCAAAGCCGGCATGAATTTCAGCGAGCATCCAAGGCAAGGTCTGCATCAAATCCCGCTAATGTGCCTCCCAAACAGATTCTCGTTATTGAGTGAAGGGTTGTAATTAAAGGCAGGTTCACATCGATGAATATGGGTTATTTAGCTCAAAAGATAATTTCTGACGATGCTTTACATAATCCTTAAAATATACAAGGAAGCCCCTGCTCTTGAGGGAAAAAAATATAAATTAATGGGAGGGCTAATGGACATGTTGATGGCATTTCGGTAAACCTAATAAGAATTGATTCTTGGGTTGTGAGAACATTTTCATCCCTCAAACCTCCCCCGTGCTTTACATGTGTAATGAACCTGCCCGAGCATTGATCAAAAACAAAAATTGGAGGAGTAAATCTGCTTAAAAAGCCCGTCTCCCCCCACGTCTGCCTGGGCTTTGTCCTTGCAGCGAGCTGGCCAGCACTTACCGAGGTGCTATATGTCTCTTAAATTACTAAATTGCCTTTCTGGCCCCCCCCCCCACCCCGTGCCTTCTTCCCCCCGCGATGGTTCGCGAGCATTAGCCGAAAGTTTTTCCCGCAAATATTTAATCCTCGCCGTGACTGACAATGTTGTCAGACCTCTGGACGGGTTTTACACCGTTATTACAAGCGCTCCTCCGTCCGTGGCACTTTGGATTATTCAAGATTATGTTGTAATCCCTTTAATCCTCATTGCATTAAGATTTCAGTCAAAATACGGCAACAGTAAAGTAGCACTCAGAAGCAATGAGGTCTTAAGCAGGCGTCATGATTGGGCAGCCGCCTTCATTTCCTCCCTTTTTTCTCTCTTTATTTATTCTCCGGTCTTTCTACATTGTCAATAAGCCCGAGCAACAGATACGTATTTGCTTTTCAAACGCGACAATGATTTATTCCGGGCGGCGAAACCCATCTCCAATCACCGCGGAGGAAAAACACATATTTACCAGCTCGCAGTGACAAGGCGAAGGCAAAGACAAACTGAGGGCGGGGTGCGTTCACAAGCACACTGAGCATCCCAGCCTCCTCCAGCCTGTGTCTGGGAACTTTTCTGATGAAATATTTGTCTCCGGCGGTGCGTCCTGTGGTTACTGTTCAACTGTTTCTCCCTTGACTGAAGTTCTCCTGCTGCTCTATACAGCCCTTATCTCTCCTCGCTTGACTTCCCGCCACGCCAGAGAGCTTCCAGCAGACTCCTCTGTCTGCGTCTCGAAGCTACATGAATAAAACAATCCCCAACTTTGAAACTATGGCTTGTTTTTCGTGGTGTGTCTTTATGTATCTATAAAAGACAAATCTGCATCATGCAGCTGCGTGAGTCTTGACGGGATGCAAATCCGCGCAAATACGGCCGGTTTTTGGAATGAGCTGGAGCCACTTTATTTACAAATCACAATAAAATCATGTGGATCCAGATGTAATATTCAACAAACGACTCGCCGCCAGGCCTGATCAGATTCATGTCAACCCTCTCAGAGGACAATTGTTGTTTTTAAAGCACCTTTAACTGGACAAAAACTTCAGCTATTGTTATTAGGAACACATAGTTTACCTCATAATAACTTTAATTTCTGCAGCATCTCTGAAACTTTTTCATGTCTGACAGATTTAAGCTCCACTTCACCAAACAATGACTCAACTTTCCCCGATTCTGTAATAGAAACTATTCTGTGCAGCCAAGCGGTGTTTTTAAACTACTGTCTAAAGTCCCAAAAAATCTCCACAGATACCAAATATGTCAGATTAAACTGCATAAAATGTGTATAAAGTGATGCCTTCATTTCCATATGAAGTGATGCCGCAGCTATTTGTCTTCGAGTAGGTGTAAAGTGAAGTTTTGGAACAAGCAGATAACACTAAAAGTTTGGGAAAAATGTAAAAATCTACTGTATTAAATCTAATTTTGAGTCCAATAAGTGATTCAATTTAGCAAGTGCATCCAGTGTTGACAGATCTAGTAGTGGATAAATGTTAGAGTTGGTATAAAATGTCAGAATAAAGTAGAAATACTCACTTTATTGCTGCTATTTTACTCCAGTGGTGCAAGAAACTTTAAACAGGAAGTGTCAAAAACAGGAAATGAAAAGCTACTCAGGTGCATTTTAGGAAACAACAACCACAGTATTGAATCATTATTTCTTGAAACTTTTAAAGAACAAGATGATTTAGCATGAAGACTAAAGGAAATTAAAACATTATTTGAATTAAAAAGGTCTCTATCTTCCTCACAGACTGACCATTTGCTGCAAACAGCTCCTCAGTCTTCATGCAGGAACTACTGCTGCTGCTGTTTTGTTTTTTTTTATCTGTGCTGACATGTTTTCACTGGTATTAAAGAGCTTCAAGGCTCAGGAAGAAGAATGTGATCAGGTCTGAGGGAGGTTTTTAACAGCATCATCCTTAATGTGATCACTGACGCTCCGCTGATCCACACCAACCACAAAAAAAGAGAAGAGAAGAGAAGAAGAAAGCCTCCTGGAGACGCTCTGTGTTTTTCCGTCATTTCGCCTGATGTGGAAGATACTTGACGGTTCTGTTGCTTTGTTTCAGGGTGGGAGGGGGGTGAGGGAGGGAGGGTGGGGGGGGTTTAGAAACGCTCGGAGGTGAAAGGAGAAGCGGGTACTTGTCGGTGCCGCGGCTCTCAACTTCAAACCCTTTAAGATCTCTCTACCGCCTCAGAGTCAGACTTCAAACTCGCTAGCGAGTCGTTGAGAGGAGATGAGCAGGGTGATCCTGAGCGGAGCGGATCTTGTTCTCGGTGCTACAGGCCAGCCGTGTCTCTGCATGCGTGTGTGTGTGTGTGTTCATGTTGGTGAGGCGGCGGCGGCGGCGGCAGTGGCGGCACGCAGAACGGAAACGAAACAACCTACAAAGTGCTTTTATATCACTAACTTTGTTTTGCCAAATAATGTTGACAACTTTTTTTATGCAGGAAGTGGATGTTCATGTCCAGCATTCAAGGCCAGGCCAAGAAAAGGTCATGTCCTTCCTTAAATATTGGAAACATCAACATCTTTTTAGATATACGGACCCCCTCTAGTCGTAAAAACCGACTACAAACAGCCAAACAAGCACGCTCGGCCAGTAGGTGGTGATAAAGTCTGACATCAACGACACGTTAAACACCAGAGAAGGACATTCTGAGCATGTGTAGTGAGCTTTATTTTCCTTTGGCAGTAGTTGTTGTTTCAGGTTCACGCTCATTACATAAAGCAACAGTGGGAATGTGTGAATTGATTTGTGACATCATTGTTTCCCCCCCAAAAAAAAACGCTCCACAGGGATCAAAAGAAGCCAAAGAGTTGTAAAAAGGAAAAAATATGCATTTTTAGAGGGCGTTTGCATGTGGATGAGAGGCCAAAACGTGGAGGAAAATGTTGCAAGATAATCTGTAATGTGTGTGTGTGTGTGTGTGTGTGTGTGTGTGGAGAAGGCCTTAAGTTGAGCCAGTTTTATTGACAGACTCTCAAGAAGGAGAAACCCCCTCAGGAAAACCCTTTAACAGAGGGGTGAGAGGGGAAAAACCTCAGGAAGAGCAACAGAAGTCTCTTCTTTTAAAAAGTGTTTTTTTGTTGTTTGTGGTAGGTAAAGTGTTACTTCTCACAGTGTGGATGGAAAACTTGAAGGTAAATAAGGCTGCATCCAACTTTTTTAAATAAAAAAAAATCGAATCTCCAGAGTAACATCATCTCACCGCGTCGGTATGTAAAATGTATACTTGTGCAGATGACAATAACACTGCAGGGCTGCGGCGTCCGACTCCCACTGGAGCCACCCACACTGTAAAAAAAAAACACATACACAACGGCACTGTGGGAACTCGGAGGCGCTTTTTTTTTTTTTGGTAGATGCCCCAAAGTTTGGAGAAGTACCTCTTCTATCTTGTGGCCTTTTGACTTTGTAAAAGAGACAAGAGTGGACTCTGTGGCGGGATGTCTGTCTATGTGGAAAGGGGGGTGGACGGAGGGGGGTAAAAAGTAGGTTACAGTTTGCTTTTAGGACATGTAGCTAACCCTCTGACCCTGGCTTGGATCCTGCTCCCAGACACAACAAACACACACTTCTCCCTGACGGTCGCGGCCTCCAGGACTTTGCTATTGGTGTCAAAGTGCACAGGCAGCCCGGAGAAGCTTTCACATAGCGGTAACACTCAAACAACCAACCCATCCTTCCCCTCCTCTTCTCCTCCCAACCACCGCCCACCCTGCAGATGTGTTTGGTTTTTTTTTTTTTCCTCTATAAACTTGTCCCCAACCTCTGTCCTCGTAACCACCGTTATCATCTCCGTCGTGTCGCGGCAGATGAGCGGCCGCAACTCCGCCGGTTGAGTCAGAGCTGACGTTTTTGCCCTTGGATGACCCGCCTCGCGTCGACAAAAACAACAGCAGCGGCGGTTGCACCTCACTCTGAAAAAACGTCCCTATGATTTAACGCTAAAGGGTTAAACTGACACGAAGACTTTTATAATGTATGTTTGTCCCCCAACCGTCCTGCCTCATGTATTTATCCTTAAAGTCTTCCTTTAATATTAAACTGTAGTTTTGAGAGCTGGAAACGGGAATGCAAAAATGTTCTTATCAAGTCGTCCTGGTCCGTAATTGAGTCTCTAAACCTGCAGTTTAAGCTGATAACACATTGATGTATCCACATTTTTTTAAGTTGATATGTTGAACAGTTGCTTTTATTTCCACATCCAGCGGTTACGGAGCAACATTATCATGCATGTGGAGCCGCGTTTCTGTCCACCTGCTGAATATAAGTCTAATATTCGCTCTTTTTCCTGAAGGAAGGCTTCTCATTGGCCCCAAAACGACACTATGAGAGCGCTGAGATAGTGGCGTTTCAACCGGACAGCCACACATTACATTGACTTCCTTCCTGCTGTCATCTAATGAGAAGTCGGGGTTTCTTATCCAAATGAGTCAAACCTGAGTCTTTGCACTTTACTTTGGCCTCGTTGCAGAAAAAGAGATCCCGTCTCTAAAAATAAGTGAACTTGTTTACCTTGATTGTAGAGCAGCTTATCATACCCACTAGTTTATATACTATCTGATGCAACTGACGCTTGCTAATCCTGTGTTTTAGCCAGATTGTTTCCCTGCGACAGGAGGACTAAACCTGATTTCTTCTTCCAAGTATTGTCATGTAGCGAGAGTGCAGCAGCATTAGCAGCAGCAGAAGTGCAATAAGTTTGCTGGAGACTTAAGCTCTCTGCATTTCTGAGGTTTCCAGTTAAAGAAAACAGGTCGTCAGTGTGTTTCAAGCCGGTATCCGGAGAGCTTTCCAGGGAGCACTTGCGTGAAATGTGCGAGATGTTCCCGCCAGCACACTCGTGTTTCTTTTCCAGTTTATACGAGTCGCAGTATACACATGCCATAACACAGAAATATTTTGTCAATAGGCATATACAAAGCACTCTTTAGGCCACAGGAGAGCCATGAGAGAGTGTCCAATGTTTTTAAGAGGTCGATTCTGTGTTAAAAACAATGGGCAGTAAAAAAATCCCCTCGCTGGAGGAAAATAGCCACTTTCACCGCGGCTCCCAGGATGAGTGTTTACACATGCTCAGCTGGATCCGTCAGACCCCACCTCGCCGCCGACCTGCGCCGCCGTACAAATAAACAGGAAGGCCACAGGCACTTGGACGAAGGCCACGCTCATAATTCACCAAAAGCAGTATATTTTACAGAGGGCCGGGGCGCTTTGGTGTGGCTCCAGCAAAAGGAATAAACTGTTAATCCATAAAAAAAAGGCACACTGGTTATGCGATACAGCACTTAGGTGCCATCTGAAAGCTCCATATCCTTTTAGCACTGGCCCTCTATGAGCAGCGCCAGTTGATTTGGATGGAAGTTAAAAGGGAACTGTTAACAATGGGGATCATATAACATGGATGTTATGGTTGTTTGTTAGAAGCATATTTATGTGCGCAGTTACAGAATATGCATGAAGTATAAAAATGTCCAAAAACAGCTGGCGTCTCAATGAAGTTCTCTCCACAAAATTACTATTTCCATCCAGCCGCCGACTCTTAGCGCTTGTAATTTAACAGGATGTTGAAGTTTGACACCTTTTTGCGAGGAGCTCTGATTGATAGAAAGTGTTTATCTCGTTAGTGCGAAACAATGGCGGAAAATTGCCTTCTAAAGCCGCCGATTTCAGACGCTTCAAGTTGTCTCCAAGCTTGAGTGACTACTTCTTCTTCTTCTTCATTTACAAAAGAGAAAAACCAGTCCAGATCTTCTCCGCTACACTCATATAGACGCTCAGAAACGAACGCAGAGGAACATGAAAAGCAATCTTCAAAAGCTATCTTTATCCCTTCTGCTTTTTTTTTTTTTTTGAAGTGCTGAAATTAAAGTTGCATATGGATGCCATCAAGACGCGAGCCACTCGGGGAGATTAGCGACAACACGAGGCATCTGTGCATTCCTAAACCATGTGTGTCCTGGTCGACTCCGCGCAGCGCCGCACAGCTGACAGCGACGAGGGGGCCCACGACTCATCCGCGCAGATCAAGCCGTGATAATCTGAAATTGCCTCTTTTCAAAAGATCTCTAAGTCCAGACTGGGTTACAGTAGAGGAGTCACAGCGGCAGTGTCATATGGTCAGCATTTCACGGAAGCTCTCTGAATTATCCCGCCAATCAGTATCAAAAGCCGTTCCTACTGAACACAGTCAAGTCTTAAGAGTCCGCCACTTTCTAAAAAGGGGCCTCGTTTTTATGAAGTTTATAAGTTTTAACTTCGGCAACAAGCTAAACGATCTATATAAAGTTCCTCTCAATCTACATTTCTGTTAGTAAGCAGTTTATTAAATGTTCTATTGATCAGTAATCAGCTATTTCATGCATGTAATAGGTTTTTAAAGTTGCAGTTTGTGTGAATGATTAATGTTTTGATCGTTTTCTGGGTTGCCAAGTTGTTTTAAAAGAGAACTCTTTAGCTGGTGTATATCCTTCAGCCTTCTCAATATTCACAACCCCAGACATGTGGTGTAAATAATGACTCCAGTCAAAATGTATCGCTGCAGAACTAACGGGTTTTATTATAAATTGAGAAAATAGCTCTATTAATCACTTTCCAATAAGTTATAAACATTGAGACGCTGACAGAGAGGTTGCAGGTTTCTGACACCTGCAGGTGTAAATGGTAATAATAAGATTTTCCAGGAGGTTAAATGGACAAAATGTCAGTTTTAAAGGTGTGTTGCTGATGAATTAAAGAGTAAAATCATATACATCAGCATAAAAGCATCTGAGAGCATCAAAACTGGAACATAAGTCTTGTTTACTGCTGATTTATTTAATACTTGGTCTAACGAGTATTCAAAACAAGTTCTACATATAAACAAAGATATTAAATACATCATTTTATGGATATTTCCATAACTAAAGGGTCCAGTTTTCTCAAACAGAAGATAACGGATGTGTTGTTTTGATAAACAGGAGCCTTACTAGTAAACTGAGGCCAGAACGCAGACCATCACCAGACGAGACAAGACAAAGACTTGAGATACAACTAGAGGTCACAGATTTATGATTTGAAACTGATGAACCAACTAGATTAATATCTCTGCTTGGGGTTAAGGGCTCAGGCTTTAAGACAGCATCGGAGCAGAGGACTCTGCTGTTTGCTGAAACACTTTCAGCTTTAAGACGTCGAAGTCTTAAGCATGCGATTTTCTCCACTGAAGATGCCGATCACTCAAATTATCCACGACACCTTAGATTGTCCAATTAGACGACCACAGACTTTTAATAAAGCAGTGAGTGAAACATTTTGAGGTCAACTGCATGTCAAATCTACATTTATATTTCCCAGAATCACAAATTTTCCAGTATAAGACACTTTCTGTCCATAAGGAAAAACTAACTGACACAAACGTGCATGAAACCCAATCTAAAAATGATCCAAGGACAATCAGACCTGGAGCAAAACAGACCAGATATAATTAGACATCAGACCCACATGGATCATTGACCAACGCTCGTCTAAAACCAGCCATAATACTGAACTACACAGTCACCTGCCTAAAAAAGAAAATCACTTTTCTCTCACTTGATGACGACTCATCATCCTCATCATCGTCTTCTAATTAGCACCTGGCATCTTGGGTGGATCTACTGTAACATACATCTAGCTAAAAACATCGTCGTCTGCTTAGCGTCAAAAGGTAAATATAAGTAAATATAATCATCATGAATGGGGCAGCAGCTTCCTTATAACATGCGAGGTTTGGCTTGTTACTTATCTACTGTAAGAAAGCATTAATAATCATTTATTAACATGGATAAATCCATATTTATACACAGTTGTTCTGATAAAAATCCACAGCTGAAGGTGCACTCTGGGTTATATTAGGCCGTCAGGACATACCGGCCCGACCGCAACAGGGCGGCAGGAAATATTTCACAATTAAATATAGGCCTACAGCAGGATGGGGCTTACAAAATACACCTCTTTTGCAATATAAACAGGATTTTCATCTAAATTGTGTACACAGCCGCAATAGTTCAGCTGGAGAGGCTCAGGTCTTAGCTCACTAATATGGCAAACAGTATCGATGCGGATATCACTCACGCAGACCCCAAAGTAAATACAACCCGGCGATTCATCCAAGGTAACAATTGAGGTTGTGTACGATATGAAGGAATGCACAAAAACCCCCCCATTAAATGCTAGTTCAAATATTTATATTTCTTTTTGGTATAAATATAACAAAGTTTCACAGTTCTGGCATTGTTTGGAAGGGCAAGGAACCCGCTCGTGTTATAAATGAGAGCTCGGTGACAGGTGGCGATGCAAAAATGAAGAGCGTCGGGGGCCTGAAGGTAAACAGAGCGCTGCAACAATACAGGCTGATGTGTTTGGAAGCGGCGCAGCGGACCGCAGCGTCACGGCGGCGTGTTTTCACGAGACTGAGTCAGAGTCTTTATTGCCTCGGTCCACACACACACACACACACACACACACACACACCGAGGGAACAGCTCTTGTGTCCTGGATGGATTTCACTATTTGACTGTTCTTTTCCTTCCTCCACGTCCACACACACACACCGAAGGGATAAGTGTGCGTGCCTGCGTGTGTGTGTGTGTGTGAGCTCACAAACTCTGCAACCCGATCACACTCCACTACTCTTGATGTGTGTGTGGTGTATACTGCACTGTACAAGCCAGAAGTACACACACACACACACACATTTCCATTACTAGACTTACAGAAACTCTATTAACTCCATAACTTGTATCAAACTCTTCAGCTTTTACAGAGTTTTTAAAGTTTGCACAGGTAACAAAACATAACAAACACATGAAAAGATTAAAAAAGGATCACGCTAGTGAGAGTAAAGCGGGAGAAAAGCAAACGTTTCTTATTTATGTTGCAGCTAGAATGGATATTAAGCTTAAAAGTCAACTCTAAATGTCACATTTTGGTACGGTTTTCTCCTCAGAATCCGAAAACAAGAACCTCTTTCTACAGCTGCCATATTTCCCAGATGTTCAGCAGTTGTACAACGTGGAGTGCATTACATTAAAGAGGCACCAGAGACCAGTTTCTACAGTAGTACTTGTGAAATAATTTGACGTCTAAAGGGGAGTTAATGACGGCTGCACCAGCTACTAACAGGCCACAGTACATCCTGACTCTGACAGTGAGTTTGGACTTCCCTCCTTGCGGTCTCGAGCTGGGTGGCGGTTGCACGGGGGGGGTGCGTCGGTCATGTGGTGAACTCGTCGTGTAAACTCAGGTGGAATAAAACGAATGTGGACCATTTGAAGGAAACTGTCTGGTGATGAAGTTGTTTTTAAGGTCTCAAATGCAACAAGGGAGGTTGTTACACTTGTTATTGTCTCGCCATCATCATCATCATCACCCTGGCTACTACTACTGTGTGGTCGAGGTAGGGTTTTTTCAGGAAAATAGGTGTTTTGACACGTAGCCATTGCCACATTTTTCCCAGTGTGCTCGTGAAAAGTTGCCAAATTGATGATATAAAAGTCTCTGATGGTGCAAATCTTCTTAAACTCAAATGGAAACCAGTCAGAAATCTTCTTAAAGGAGTGAAAATCCCCTCATTTCCCCTCACCTTTTTTTTTTCCCCCCCTTTGTAAGGATATGTGAAGCATAAACCTACGAACACTCACAGTGAGGTCCTTCCTCATCAGACCTCTCCTCTGTGTGCGGCTCAGCATCAGGGCCGGCATACTGACATCCGTTTTCATGGTGCCTGGTCTCCATAATGAACCAGAGCTGAAAAAAGTGACTTAAATAGCCGGCGTCTGGCCAGCCGACCTCGCACGAGAGCAGAGATCAATAGGAGGCGGCTTTGATAATTGCTGAGCGCTTCATTAAAGCACGGCGAGCTCGTAGAGGATGCCCCCCCCCCTCTCCTCCTCTCTCTCACCGCGTCGCATCAGAGGCCTGCACAGATTTAAAAAAAAAAACAGAAACACTTAAAACTTCTCCACTTCTCTTCCCGTGATGGTAGGAGGAGATGAGCGAGGCATCAAAGCCAGTTAATTTGCCCAGTTAGGAAAATCTGTCAGCGCTTAGAAAAACCTTAAGGAGGGAGGACACTGTCGACTTAAATACGACGTGACGCGTCCAAAAGCCATGACCGATCATCTCCATCTCATAGAATAGAAACACACATTGCAGAAATTGTCTTTTCCCGTGTCTGGAACACACCAGCAGAATCACTTTAATCAGCTCCAGTTTCTCTTGAATGCTCTAAAAAAATTAGACTTCATTCTCCCCAAAAATAGAAAAACCTCCTAATACTACTTGCTGCTAGTGAAATGAGGTTCATTAAGGTTTTGATGTGACTGGATAATCACCCTTCAAAATATAAGCAGTGCTGGTAAACATGAATTATCAGGGGAGGAGGAGAAGGGGGGGGAGGAAGAACCCAGCAGCAG
This sequence comes from Euthynnus affinis, assembly GCA_029490765.1. Classification (NCBI taxonomy): domain Eukaryota; kingdom Metazoa; phylum Chordata; class Actinopteri; order Scombriformes; family Scombridae; genus Euthynnus; species Euthynnus affinis. The sequence goes on from CM055861.1 coordinate 15,549,100, forward strand.
CAGCAGCAGCAGCAGCAGGACCTCATTGGTAATGCAAAACTTTAATACTCGCGACTGAAGGAGCTTGACGTGCCGAGGTGTAATGTCAGCTATCGATTGATCGGCGGTCGGGTGTCTCAGTGTCAGGCCCCATTGACATTCTCTCATCTTACGATGGAGGGAACTTGTTATATCTGTTTACGGCCGCGTGGATGTGCCAGGAATTCCTCGCCTCGGCGGCGGCTCGCTCCTCTTCTTCTTCCCCTTTTTCTGGGAAGGAATCGTAACGGATCTCGCAGCGTGTTAGCAGCTGCAGCTCAGGCTGTTGACTGTAAGTGCAAAGACAATTGATCACCCTCCTCCTCTTCGCTGCCCCGGATCACACACACACACACACACACCTGAGACACACAGACATATAATCACACATGCAAACATACACTCACAGTTTCCCCTCACAGCAGAAGAGCTGATAAACCTGGTTGCTCCATATCACCATATCCTGCAGCATCTTTCACTTTTGAATAATTAAATGCCAAAAAAAATGCTGCAGAAGCTGAGATGCACTTGATTCCTACATTTCCCACAATGCAACACACTTTTTCTTAAACCCCAACAATGGCTGTTTCTTAAAAAGTCGTATGATGAAACCCTAAAACTGAGACAAAACACAAACATATTGCATCCAATAATCCTGATTAACATAATACACAGTAGATAAAATGTGTAAAGACAGTTTTAGGCTCCTCAGTTTTGTAGTTTTTGTAGTCCAGCGTGTCACAGATGTGTTTTTAGGGCACTCGGAAATCATTTAAACCTTGTTCGCTTCTTTCAGCAGTTTGTTTTTACTGTCCTGTGATGTTCAAATGCAGCGGTTTTACACTTGAAAGCGAAGCAAATGAGTCATTAAAGGCAGGTTTGTGTAGCTGGCAGCACTTCTGAAGAGGTACGACAACCATTCGGTATTTCACAATAACACAAAGAGTGAAGATCAGAGAGAATAACTTCTGTAACAGTCATTTCATATCTTGTTTATCATCTCGTGACCCCCTCAGATTTACTTTGTGACCTCTGTTGAGCAACCGCTGCTCTAAAACGCTGCTTTCCTACACTGTGGTGATTTTATTTTACTTACACTGATACGTCTTTCTTTGCCACCCAAACCTGCCACTTTTTCCTCCTTTATTGTGTTCTCTCCCCCCTCCCTCCCCCCACCACACACACACACACACACACAGCGCTGACCTACAGTTTATCACATCACGTATCACACCTCCAAAACCCGCTCTTCATGCATGCATGCACTCCTGCACACGGCGCATATGTATTTTCTCAAAACAAAATCCCAAACACCCGGAGCGAGCTTGTGCTGTTAGGTGACAAGTCAACGCCACCGCCTCCTCTTCCTCCTCCTCCTCCTCCTCCTCCTCCTCTCTTCCCCCTGTATAAAAATAAAAACACACAGAGAGAGGTGGCAGGAGCGGGCGGGCAGTAGGGGAGCGTCTACACCCCCCCGGTCCATCGCTCTCAGCAGGGGTTATTGATTGTGACGTGCGCTCGCAGTGCACCTTCCCAGTCGCCTGTCAGCCAGATGCATGCTGGCAGGTCCGGTCCTCCCCCCCTTGACAGCTCCCGCGCGGCAGGGAGGTTGTAGGGGTAGCGATGGTGTCGAAGGGAGGGGGGGGGGGGAGGATGGAGAGAGAGGGAGAGGCATTTATCAGAGAGCAAAACAGAGGGAGAAAGACAGCTGGCGGGGGCTCCAGCCCTTGATTTCTCCCCTCTTTTGCTCTCCACAGGCCTGCAGAAGGTGAACCTCGACCCCCTTCGACCCCGCGTCTTGTTTGCGTCGTTGTGGTGGTCGCTACAAGGTGAGTGGAGCTGCCTGCGCGGGTTAGCCTCTGTTTGAGCATACTCAGGTCTGTCACAGTGGATCTTTTCTGGGGTTTTTCACCCTGAAAAGCCCCTCAGGAGAAGGATGAACCGTTTCAGTCTGTGCTCTGCATTACTGTCGCTTTTCACCGCCGCGTTTAGTACGACAAGCCCTCCCCCAACCAACCAACCAACCAACCAACCCCCCCCCACCTGCGCAGCTTGTTTAACGCCAGCATCTCCAGAAGGTGCATCCTGCGCGCGCTCGGCGGCTGAGACAGGTAATGAGTTCGCTCGGGGGAGGCCGACATGACTGCACGCGTGTGAGAGTGTGAAATTACCTGACACAGCTTTCATCGGCGCAAGGTGCTTCCCCCGTCTGTGCGTTCACAGCCGTGGGATTTGTACACACACAGAGAGAGAGAGAGAGAGAGAGAGAGAGAGAGAGGAGGGAGAACATAACATATGCCATTTGGTGAACGCTTTAATCCAAACTGCCTAATGGCACCGTGAGTGTTTGAGTCTCTGCAGCGTGAAAAAAGAGGCTCCGTTCACATCAACATCGATAAATATACAGAACGTTGAACAAATATTTAATCCTTTATTGACAAAAAAATCACTTAGAGACGGAAACTTTATTTAATCAGGTGAGCTTATTTGGATGTGGATCTTGTTGTTTTGTAGCGGCACAGCACAGGGGGGAGGGGAGGGGAGGGACATGACACACAAGTTAGTAGTTCCACATACAATCAGAGGACAAACATTTAACGTTGACCTCTGTGTTAAACACTGAACTCGCTGTTGTTTTCTTCCTCTTCCTGCCACATAATCCAGAGCTGGAAGGAGGATTTCTGTGTGTTTCTTTCTTTTTTTATCAACAAATCCTTTATCAAATCAATTTGTAGCTAAAAAATAAAAAACTAAGAAGGCAGAAGCAGTTTTTAACGGCGGCTTAATTAATATTCACAACCTGCAGCTACAATATGAAAATGGGATGAGCAGCAGTAGATATGAAATACGTGTCTGACACACTGAAATAACAGGTGTAGCCTCTCTGTTCGTGTCTAAAACAGACTTTTTTCCCATGTTTAATTAGCTTTATTATGTCATTTCATGAATTTCTAGCATCCAGTTTACATTTGTAGTGTCTTATTATCCGCACTAACATATGAAAGCTGCCGCAGGAGAGAAACTTTCTTTCTTCTGATGCAAGAAACTGAATCATATCTGTGCTGCTGTTCAGTGAAACCAGTTTGTAGCTTTAGTCGTGCTTCGTTTTGCATGAACGCCGACACCTGATGAGCACAAATACATGTCAACTACAAACTACACTGACAGTTGAGCAAATTAGCCTCTGAAAACAAACAAATTCAGGATTACAGCGTTAAGTCGGGTTTAAATATGCAGTGTTTTGAAGCCTTACAGCCTCTTCAAACAATAATCAACAACATAACTGAACCTTAAACAATCCTTAAAGTGTTTTTAGATGCTGTCACAGACAGAATAATACAGGTTTTATCTGTGTTTCAGGAGATATTGTTGGTTATTTGCCAACTTTTCGTCGTTATAAACACAAGAAAATAGCATGTTCATTGTTCTCTTGTCGCATATAACGCAGTTAAACCTCCTCTCGCTAAACTTTCTAAAGATGTGTGTTGTGTTTGCACAGTATTAAATCTCACTCTGCAGCATCAAAACGTTTAGCAGACGAGAGGTGAAGCTGCGGCCGAGCGGGAGAGTAATAACCAGCACGTGTTGGGACGAACCCCAAATACTAAACGGATCATAAGTAATAATCACCCCGAGGTTGCAGACAATAACTCCCCCCCCCCCCCTCCTCCTCCCTCCCCCCCCCCCTCCCTCTCTCGGTATCTCCGTCCATTTGTCTTGGAAAAGGAAATTACTAAATCCAATACAGTTTGATAAAAATCTGGCCTGTCTGGATCGGCTGCTGGAGGATAATGCGGCCTGATAAAGGCGCTCGTTTCCGGCCGCACGCCATCCGTCATCCGGGGGGTTGCTCCCCTGGTCAAGCTGTCTGCTGCTGCTGCCGGTCCAATAGATGAGCTGCAGCGGGTTCAGCTGAACGCTCCGACGCCTCTCGCAGCCTCCACCGCTTAAAGTTAGAAAGTTTAGTTGAACTAAAGTCGCGGCACAAACTGTGGAAGTTATTTAGCTGCTTTTCACAGCTGAGAATAGGAGGATTCCTTAAAACTGGGTCACCTATATAGTAGGAAAGGGCAATTATTTTTTAAATTAGTGCTCCATTAACTTGAGATTCCCCATATTACACTTAAAGGGAGATTCCTACAACAACCAGAATGCATTGCACGCAACATCATATCTGTTTACTGAGGCTCATTTTCATTTTCCAGAACGTTTTTCCTCATCAAGTCTGGATAGATTGTACCTGCGTGCAAAGATCATAACACAAACGGCACACTGGAGTCAGTTAAGAGGAATCATTGCAAACTTACTTAGTGCTGCACACGAGCCGGAGCTGCCGGTGCGACGTAATACACCTCCGAGTCTGCCGTCTCCGTGTCAGCAAAAACTGTTTCTTTTACCTATTTAGCTGCATAAGTTAACTTAAAAAGGACTTAACACAGTCGCTGCTCGTTGCTCTGCATTAAGAGTTAAAGTCTGATATAATATTCTGTCAGAAAACAAAGTCAAAGTCAGTCATTCTCTCTAAAGTTGCTCACATCGGGCACCGTTCGACGCCGCAGCGCCTCTCTTCTTTCGGCTCCCGTGGTCACTTCCTCCTCCACGTTCTGCTGCGTCTGATGTCTGATATTGTAAAGCTAGTTGTTTGTTTCTGTTAGGAATCACAGAGAAACTCCTCCCAAATACGCTGATATTTAAAAGTATGACATCTTAGCGTCTGGTTTTTCCGTGTTTTGGGACGCCCGGTAGTTCCTTCTTTCTCCGAACTACGTCACCGTACGTGCTAAACGACGGCGCTGGGTGGCAGAAAGAATGGCAGATTTCTGCAGACCATTAAAAACAACTGTTGTTTTTCACACTGTGTCCTTAATTGGCACAAGTAGAGAGGAGGTTTAACTTAAGTTACTGATCCGTGCTGTGCAAGAACAGACAAAGGAAAGGCCGAAAAGGTTTCAACCTCTTGGAAACTTTACTTTTCCAGCAATAATTGGATCAGTTGTAAAGCACATCTCTCCTGCACTGAGTGCTTTCCATCATGCATCAAAAACAGCAGAAAACATTGAAACACAGATTAAAAAACAGCAATAAGTTTCAATCATGTGACAATATTCAGGAAGCATTCAGTCTCATTGTAGGAATATTGATTATATGTTTTATAACTGCTTGTTTATAATGTAGATGATGCAGAAATGTTCACTTTTCCTGCTGCAGATATCAGGATAAGCTTATTACTTTAAATCTGAATTCACTTGTCAGCTTCTAAACTTGTTTTGTTCCTTTTGTCTTGACTCTGTGGAGAAAAAAAAAGCGATTAAAACGTCTCGTTTCCAACATGCATGATGATCATAGCGAGTCATGATAACCTAATCTTCCACCAGGCAGTCATATGACCCCCTGACCCTTTTTCATATCTTTTTACTGGGTTGTTTTTTTTACAGTTTACATTCCAGAAACTTGAGCATATTTCACTGTTGCAGCGATTTTTAAGTGGCTCTGGATGAGAACTCGAGCCGAATACCTGAGATGTAGTGTAATTGAATACGCTGCGGCTACGTCCTGCAGTCTGACCTCTAAACTCCTCACAGCTGTAGGCATGTGTTGTTGGCAGGAGGAGCGGCGTGAGCACAAACACACTAACAGCAGAGCGCAGAGGGGGCCCCGTACACTCTTAAAAGTACAGTTTTAATCAGGGTTAAGAGAGTCGCGCAGCACCTTAAAGCTCCTTAAATCGTCGCTGGAGGATTCTTTAAGGGAGCGTCTGGACGTACGGTATCGCCGAGGCTTGTCCAAGTCACTCCTTTAGCTCCTTTTAGAGAAAACCAAAGCACTAGAAATTTACACAAGCTTTCATTGTGTTACAAATGGGTTTGCAGAAATGAATACTAATCACCTATTACAATGCAGATTTGCTTAACAACCAGCTCCAACGCGGCCTGAGGGGAGAACAGGATGTCGTCTTTTACTTAAGGTGCTGCCTGACCTCTGCACGACCCGCTATTAAAAGAGGGACAAATGTTACTGCTGTTAATGAGCAAAGAGCAGCGGCGCTCCGTAAAAAGGTGTAAATATTAGGACACTATCAGAGACAAAGACAAGAAACAGAGGGGGGAAAAAACGTAATGCTTGCAGAAATGGAGATTCACTGGATTAGTAAAGAAGTAAAGACGGCTCTAGATGCACCACCTCCAGTGAAACAAGACTGGAATAATATGAAGATTACAACAAGACCTCCAAACTAAACAAAATAGTCGGTGTTGAAGCCTGAAAATTTGACCAAATCGCTGAAAATCTTGAGCAATTTTCTTCAATTGTGACGCCCCAAAGGTCTCAAGATTATAGCGTTATGTTTGTTTATTCTGGCATTTTGGAAACAGGTGAAAATATCCTCAAATATACCTGAATACATGAATAAATAATCTTGTTTGTAGCTTTATACTTTTACTTTAACCTCCAGTTCAGCTGGTTAAACGAAGCAGAAAAGCTTCAAACAGTCTGAGAGCTAAAAACATGTAAGTAGCATCAACGGAGCTTGTTGGTTAAAATATAAAATATAAATATAATGCTCACTATATGGATTATTAACATTACGTACAGTCACTGGGGTCGTTTTTTATGTTAAAATTTATCTTTATCTTTAGTTTTTCAAAGTAAAAACACATTTTCAGTCATGAAACAAGTTTTGAAAAACATTTTTTTCTTCATTTATTGAGAATGTAACACTTTTAGGACTCTATAAAGTCAAGATTGTGGCTATAATTTAATATATGGAGTGTATAATATATATAATAATATATAATTATGTAGAATTGGATCTATTAGCCTGATTATATGTACCAGTTTACCTTGTGGTTTATGTTTTTACTCAGAAACGAAGTGATAATCTGCTACCTGAACCTTCATTTCATCTTATATTTTCATTTCCTCACATCGGTCAGTTAGTTCTGCTGTAAAAGGGCAGCAAATGGTGTGAAAGAGGTTAAAAAAAACACTTTTCCTCCAGTTTCAGGTCCAATAACGTTTCACCTTTTTTTTCAGTTTGTGTTAAAAATCTGCAGTTCCCTGTAGAGCCTCACAGAGGTGTTCCTGCGGTCCTCTTTGTTTCAGTCAATATGGACCAACTCTGAGTGATTTGACTCGAGAGGCCACTCTGGTCACCCGCACCCCCCCCCCCCCCCCCCCCTTCTGAAGCCCGCCGTGGCAGAATAATGTGAGCGCCTCGATTCGATTCACGTCCCTGCCGCAGCATTTCAAAAGACACTTAATTTCATACTTGTTTACGGCTCTCTCCAGAGATCTAAAGTTCAAAATCGCATGCATTTTTAATTCCAAATTAAGCCAGGGAAGAAGAAGAAGAAGGAGGAGGAGGAAAGGGGACGAGGTGGAGGGGAAGGGGGTGGAGGGGGGAGAAATTCCATGTTCACTTCACCACATTTTGACAAACATGACCTCCCCTCGCTGGGGTGGAGGGATTATGCGGAACAAAAGTTGGCCCACTCGGCGTACCAGGGCTTAAAGCTATTGGGGCGACAGATTAGAATATCTTTCACCCTCTCAAAGAGATAAGAGAGACACAACCATCAGAAAACGGTGCAGAAACATAATGAACCCGTGATCTCCCACCACCAAAGAGCGTGTGTGAAGTTGAAATTCATAAATCTTCAAAACAGTAATGCAGATTTGTGGATTTTTTTTTTTCTCCTCTTCTCCTCCCTGTTTTTTTTTTTTTTTTTAAAAGCTCTACTTATGCGTTTTCCTAATGCTTAAAACATGATCTGGGTTATCAAAGGTTGGAGGAATCTTTTCCTGCTCATTGTCTTCTCCTCGAGGAGTCCACTTCAGCCAAAACTATCCACCCTTCGCTCGCCTGTTTTTTTTTTTTTGTTGCAGCATTTCTTTTTCTTATTATCCCGGATAATTACAAATATGTCAGACGTGTCACCGCATGACGTCCGCTGACGCCGGGCAACGTTGCGGCTGAAATGACACAGTGATATATCTCAAACCCCCGTCTCCCGCTCTCAATTAGCTCCCGGTGCTCCAGGTTAATGGAACTTTTGATTGGGGGAAAACTCCGGTTTTCCTGGACGGCCCCTGGTTTCCTTGTAGATGGCACGTATGGGGGGGGGGTCGACCCCGTCCTTATCTGCTGTTGCAGAAAGACGAGTTGCTCCGCTGCTCTTATGTGTGTTTCCCACTGTGGAGCGGCACCTACGTGTACTGAACCACCAAGCTTTTTATTTGACTTTCTTTGCATTTTACTTACAAACTGAATGCTGGGTAATGTAATAAATTTGACCAAATCGAGCCTCTAAATGGGATAAAAATGTAATAAACCTCCTACTATAACAGTGTATCATCATTTTAACTGATGATGTAATTGTTAAATAGTACTTTTAAGTGATTTAATAACTTGTTATATTGTTATTCTTGCAGTTTAGTTAAACAAAAAAGCTATTGTCGCCATCAAATAATGGTTTTAGTGGGTTTTTAAAGCGAAAATTGCAACATTTTCTATGTCAAGTTTCTCAAATTTGAGTCAGATTTGTGTTATAAATGATAGTAAACGGACTATTTTTGAAATTTGGACTCTTGGTCAGACAAAACAAGACATTTGAGGATGTTACTTTGGTCTTATTGTGAATTATAAAAGGCATTTTAATAGATAAAACGATTAATTGAGAAAATAATCACTAATTTACAGCATCACTTGTCATCATGTTGTCTTCTCAGGGGCACTTTGCTGCATATATTTGCATATTAATGAGGAAAAAACTGATTTTACAGTACAAAATATCACCTTTTTGATGCTTTAACATCACTGTAAAGCCACATATATTGACGGTTATTGCATTAGTTAGCATTACAGATTAATTTAATTAGTTTATGTCTCATTTTTAATATCTAACGGTGGTTGTGGAGGGACGTTGTGCAGCTCTGTCGCCTCTTGTAACACATTTTTTAACCCAGTTAGAAGAACAACAGACACTTTTTGTTAACAGAGTGTTGTTGAAACGTGTGGTGGCTTTCCAGGACACCTGACTTTCCATCTTTCTCCTTCAATAAAAACTTATGGCATCAGTGAAACTATAAAGTTTTGAGCCGTTTGAATCAATTTACTGGTCAACCTCCAGACTCTGAATTTATGTTCTCCCAGCGAACTTCACAGGAACACAAGTGAACGCTGTCAGTGTTTGTTTTAGATGACTGGAAATAAACCAAGCTGGGTTCAGCAGGTTTTTTATGTTTGTTTCTCCCAGCAAA